>JADLZN010008497.1:0-284965 GCA_018155175.1 Sinocyclocheilus anophthalmus | reverse complement strand
CTTCCACATTTCTCAAAGTAGCTTATTTCGTGTTCCAGAGAAGACAGAAAGTCATACTGGTTTTCGACGACATGAGGGTGAGTAAATAATTTTAATTTTCAGATGAACTATCTATTCAAAAGTTCTTTGTATTAGTGATTTAGAGTGATTTGTTTATAAACAAGCTGAGTCGTACTCCAAATTACATTTTCAATTGGTGCAAAAATTCACTTTCACACCAACTAAACGGACCAAACGCTGTCTGCAAACAAACGCGAGGGTCCGCAGCAAAAGCTCTGGAGTGAAAGTGTCCTAGCCTGACGTAACATGCAATGTTTAAGTTTCTTATAAACATGCCAACACACCCAACAGCAGCCGAACATGACAGTCCCACACATGCTGCTCAGGTTTACCCTTTACCTGTAGCCACGATGACTCCCGGCGCTGAGCTCTTGGTGGAGATGGAGCCTGAGAGGTATGGGTTCTCTGACATCTGCAGTTGTAGGTGCAGCGAGCAAAACGGCTGAGCAGAGAGAAAGTGACACATCCTCCATTAGCCACAACAGAGCTATAATGTAGCTGTCAATCAAAACAAGCCGATATGATCCCGCAGGCATGAGAAAGTCTAAGACAATAAGCGCATGAGTGCTGCTGTGTTGGCCATAACGTAGGCGACTTTATGCTTAATATTACACAATTCATAATACAGAAACAACTCCCATAATTCACTGTCATGAAACATGGATAATACTATGTGATCTATTGCATACCGGATACGGTTAATCTTGTGGTCGGAGATCTGCATGTAAACAAAATAACACAGCTCAGGAAAATCAAGACGATAAATCTAGAAAGCAAACTCAGCCAATTAAGTTAAAGGATGATAGAAGACTACGCTGCATGAGATGCTACGCTTATCAAGGCAACACAGACAGAATTTAGGAAATTATAGCTGTTGTGGGAATAATTCATTGGAATGTTTCATTCACATTCAGATGTAGAGTATTCCAACCTGAAATGTCTTATTTTAGACCATAAAGGCCAAATGATACAAAACAAAACTAAATGCCAGTAGTAATCTTAGCTTAGCAGGTGTAGAGAAATTGCCTGGCAACAAAATTATAGAGAATAAACATTGCTTTAATGTGTTCTGTAGATGCACAATTATCAACATAGAGGATCACACCTGTCTCTGCACGTTTGCAAACATCTGCAAACATTTTTTATCACATAACGTAGCAACTCTGACTTTTTGATGTATCCTGTTTGCTTATGATGTTTGGTGCATTAACAGTGTACATCTGCCAAAAAGCTACATAATGTCTTGATGAATTTTTGCACAAGTTTTCAAGTTTATATGGTGTTCTATTATACTTTTCAAAGTAGGAAATTGATTTCCTGAATTGGAAAGCAACATAACACCATGGTGTGCAGCGTTGACTCGCCAAAACTAAATCATGCTCATTAGGATCAGCTGTCTGTGCTGGAAAACAGCCAGTGGCACGTCACGCCTTCAATTGACAGATGCTCTATTTAAGTTTTTATCATGATGTACAGCCATTTAATTGCAATAGCAATTGTTTACGCAATAATGAAAATTCCATGGAAGTTCAAAAGGAAATAAAAATCTGTCTACTTTATTTTTTTTGTCAGAATCAGAAATGAAACAAAGTAGCTATTTAATGTGTTTTGACTTTTAAAAAGCCTACACTGGCTGTCTACTTAAATAATCTTTTGTTTTCTATAATTTATGTGCAGTTTTCGTTACTCTATTCCCTTCAACAGTTTGCTGCTACTTGTTTTGTTTGCTTCATGCATGAAATTCTTAATGAATGAATGTAATGAAACAAACAACCAAAAAAAAACGTTATTCCTTAACTTGATCAAAGTGACAGGCGCAGTAAAACCTTTCTAATTTATTGAAAAAAACCAAACAAAACAATATAAAATAAATCTATTTCAATAAATTGCCTGTTCTTTGCACTTTCCGTATCATCGAAGAATCCTGAAAAGAAAAAACAATATCACAGATTTAAAAATATATCTAGTATTCAGCATAACGAAGTTCAACATTGATAATAATAATAATAAAGGTTATTGAGCAGCAAATCAACATATTATAATGATCTCAGAAGGATCATGAGACACTGAAGACTGGGATTAATCATCTGAAAGTCCAGCTTTGTCATCAAGGAATAAATTAAATTTTAAAATATTTTCAAATAGAAACCATCTATATTATTTCAAAATATTACTTTTTACTGTATTTTTGATCAAATAAATGCAGCCTTGATGAACACAAGAGACTTCCTTGAAAAACATTTAACAAATCCTGAATCGAACTTTTGAATGGTAGTGCACATCATACATTTATAATACTATTGGCGCAGAGTTAAATTTATACCAATTGTTTTACCATTTCCAAATAAAGCAGGTTTTGATTTAATTTTACTCTTGCTAAATTGTAGCCTCAAGCTTCCAGCTGAGTGGTCCGAGTTAGTAAATATTCAGAAATAACATGTAGCTTCAGTGTTTTCAAATGTATACAGCCTCAAGCCATGACTTGTAGAAGTGTGTGTTTGGTTTTGTAATAAAGGGCAGGTGTTATGTTTTATTACCGAGTGCAATAGTGGGTATCACATACTCATTTATCTAACACTAAAAAGATAACAACTTGAAGAGCTCAAATTAATAATAATAACATATCGACTGTGGGTTCCACAAAAAAAAAACAAGGACACATAAGACAATATAATCATGTTTGGAGTGCCCTCTGTCGAGACCGCTACCCTTACCATGAACGCTAATTGCCTTTTACAGTCATTACCGGCAAAAGACAGGGATTTGACATTAAAGCAGAGAAGCAACTCTCCTGGGGCCTCCAACATAACAAAACAAGAATTACATCTGCTCTCCATGCACCACAAATTGTTCTTTTCATCCACTCAATGGATGGCTTGACATTGTTATGTGGACGGCAAAGGCAAAAGGATTTAGAGTCGGTAATCATAAGGATTACAGGAGGCTAATGAGAGTGTCAAAGCAGAGGACTATTACAGTCAACTAGGATTCAAGCCTCTTCAGTCTGCTGGAGCTTTCTGTGTATGTTTCTTTGGCCTTGACTATTTTTTTTTTCTTTTGCATCTAAACATGATACAGCTACTAAATATTAATGATTCCCTATGCATGTCAATACCCTGAAACTACTTGCCATTTACAAATAATATAAAAGTTATTGTTTGAGTAGATCAATATAATTTCTGATTATGCATTACAGAGTCTGTTGCCTTTAATCAAATCCATCGGAGAAAGAATATTACCTTTAAAGAATTAGACAGTTAATAGACAGTATTTATTTTGTGTTCCCACAAATAACAAGCTGACCCATAAAATAAAATAATTAAAAAATGAAATAATAAAATAAAAATGCTGTTATTTTAGTAATGATTAACATGAATAACAAACTGACCAAGGTTAAGTTAATGTTTAACTTACAAATACTTGTAATTATTTTATTTGATTATACTATATGTTATGTTATATGTTATGTTATGCTATGTTATATGTTATCTTATGTTTATTAGTGGGTTAACTATTCCCTTTATATTTAAAACAAACATATATAATAAATAAATAATTGGTAATATTTTAGTAATGTTTAACAATAATAACAAACAGACCAAGTTTAAAGAATAGTTCAATCACTATTTCTATTTCATTCCTATTCCAATCACTAATCAATAGTTTACCCACTCAAAAAAAATCATATGTAATAAAAAATTATGTCATAATAAAATAAAATAAAATAATTGCATTTTAACAATGTCACAGTAGGAAATGTATGTCCAGGATTAAAACGTTTTGGAAAATCATATTGAAAATGGTGGGAGGTATTCAGGTGATTCACACTCACCAACATCTTTTATTTCAACCACAGTTTCACCAGATTCCTGCTGACTGTAAACTTTACATGTGTATCGTCCCTCATCTTGAGCTCTCAGATTGTCCAGACGGAGAGAGAAGTTTCCATGTTGAATCTGATCAGTAAAGAAATGAGCTCTATCATGATAATCCTGCTGCTGGGACTCTGCTCGACTCTCACCATCTTGATACAGATGAACCAGAGTCTCTGAGTCTGTTCTTCTCCATTCCACCTCCAGACCCTCCATTAGTAAGAGTTCATCAACATAACAGGGCAAAACCACTGAAGACCCCAGAGGAGCAACCAGAGGACCTGAGGGACTGCGCACAACTAACCCTATAAAGTGAATGAATGAATAAATAAATCTATTCATAATATAACGATTAAAAAGGAAATTATTTTTTTTCTGCTGTAAAATATTCAAAATCATAAAAAATTTAATTACTTAATTTATTCAATGAACACATGATTTGCCTTACAAACTGCAGTGAAGTCAGTTCACTAAATGTCAAGATGTGACATGTTCGGATGACCCCATCCAATCTTACAATATAATGTGACCACATCAAACAATGTTCTGCATAAGCAAATATGTAAAGCTAAAATAATTATTTATGACACTTTTAATCACATTAGGTGAATTACATTATCAAGTGCTGTATGTGTCCAGATGAAGCACAAAATAACAGATCAAAGATAAAAGTGTAGTAAATCAGCATTAAATCATCTGCGAATAGAATAGAATAGAAAGTTTTACTGGTCAGGACTTTAGCAGCCTATATAACAAATATATAGGATAAGGAAAGCATCAAATGCAGAAAACAAAGTAAATTAAGTATATAAGTTTTGCAACAACTAAACCAAGTCTTACCTTATGATGCTCTTGGCTGAATTTTAACAGAAAAATAAAGTAGTTACTCCATTATGGTGAAATGGTAAATGAGTCCTTGTTAAACAACAAAGAATAAAATACAGAAATAATTGTAAAAAATCTAAACTATTAAATGAACGAAAAACATCTCAGGTTACATACTGGTATTGATAGCTTGATACAGTCTGGCATCAATAACAAATTGAGGACTACAGGTGAGAGAGTGATGCTGGGTTAAATACAACCCAGCGCTGGGTAAAATATGGACAAATCCAGCAATTGGGTTGTTTTGACCTGGCGGTTTGGTTACTGCCCAGAAGGTTGGGTTAAGCATTTAACCCGTTGGCTGAAAACAACCCAATCGTTGGGTTTGTCCATATTTAACCCAGCATTTTTTAGAGAGTGGAAATCTACATAAAACTTCACCTATCTCTACTCCTAAGGATTACTAGAGGGGAGAAGCAACTCTAGATAACAAGCAGACCCATCGGAGTATAAAAGGTGACATCATGTAACAACATAGGACTGTCGTCAGCCAATCAGATTTGCATGATTTTACACATGCTTCATGCAACAGGTTCCATGGGATTCGTCCCCAATAGTGTCAGCACATGATGCAACCTCAAGTCAACAAGAAACCCTGTAAATCTGCCTTTTTAAAAAGCAATCGCTTATACACCCCGCTTTAAGTAGCTAATAAATGAATTTTGTTGTAAACACAGTCATCTTAATGCGGAATCATCTTAATGATGGGTGCTTTTATACTACTGTGGCCTCCTCCCAGCACTACAAGGAAAAAAATTGCACTTGTGTATTAGGCTACCCTCTCTGTATGTGTGTTGATAAGGTGAAATAATGCCTACTTAAATCACCTTTTTTAAACAAAACAACAACTGCATTCAAAATTCAATCTATAATACTTAAGGTGAGCTAAAGATGGTAGCTGCTCCACCCCTATACACACCTGTCGCCCCTGATTAACTGTGAAGGAGATCATACTTTACGTACCATCAGCGATCATCAGCAGAACTGACATCCAAACACAGTTCGGTGGATGCATCTTCAAAAATGCGAAATTACACAAAACGATCATATCTGCTGGCTAAAATGATCGCAGTTATTATTGCTGACGGACGCTGCTGTTTGGGAGATGCGGCAGACTGAACGCTTCCTTTCACTTTCATTTTTACTTTCACTAAATATATTGTCTCAGGTGCGGGGTCGAGTCCTAATCTAATGGACTATAATCATATAAGCAGTAGGCCTACAATATGCATCAGCGCAATACCTGTAGTAGGCTAACTATATGATAACACTACTACTCAGTCCGAGGGAAAATAATCAAATTAGACATAATTCAAGGGTGAGAAACTGATTTGGTCTAGCAGCCATGTGCTACTGTATATGTACATTTAACGTTTTGTTTCATACTATTTTTAACTGCATGGGAGGACACTGTCACAGAAAGCCCTTGGTTTTGTAATAATTTTTATTAGAAGCAATAACATTTAAACAATACCAGACGTGATACTGTAGTGAAGAGAAGGCAGCTGTTTATCATTAAATTAATACTCTCAGTTAAAAGAAAAAGTCAGAGTTCTATTGTATTCTATTGTTTACGGTGTTCAAAATTTAAGATTTTAATTTTATACTGAATCATTTCGTTTTTAGAATATATGTCATAAAACAATATTACGAACCACTTTAATTTATTTGCATTTATAAAATCTATGTGATGTCTTACATGTACCTGAAGGCGTTATTCCTTGTCTTTGCTTTTGTGTCTTTGTAGAACAAATAATTACAGATAATAATTTAAATAAAAATGCCTGCATATTCATATAAATATGCTGCAAAAAGGAAAATAAGTGAATGACAACTATTCATAACAACATAAAATGTTTAATACAACAAGTATTACAGAAAAATGAACAGTCAACAGCTTCTTTAACAGATCTCTCTCCATCAGAAGATAGGCTACGTCTAAACATCAACGTTTTTTCTGAAATCCAGCTCAGCAGACAGAGGAATTGTGATTTAAAAAATAAGTTTATTCAATAATGCCAGTTGCATCTTTCTTAATGATCTGTCTTCATTTGGTTGGAAAACCTGAGAGCGTATGAACACATGGTTGCCAGATTGGGAAAAATACATATTTGTTTGTACATGTGTACAAAAAAAAATTGTGCAAGTACAACACTGAAGTTTGATCACTGTCAGTTCTCGTTAGAGTTTAAGCAGATGCTCATAGTGTTGGTTAGCAGTTTTTCCTCTTACTGTTGATTATGTTTGTGAATCCACTGAATCTGCCAGAGTTTGCTCTGTCACATCACTCCTGCTAGCCAGGAGAATTTCTAGTTCATGCGATTCTGCTGTCATCTGGTTCTGGTTTGATTCATTGGCTGGAGTTTCATCAAATCCTGCTGCATTCTAGGTTTAGGATAAAATGTGTTTTAATCTACTTCTATATTCTCTGGTTGTTTAATATGAAGCAAATAAACCTTTATTGTAGGTCACTTAGGCCTATAAAATTTCCATTAAACATCAGCTTGTAAAAAGATCTTCACCTGAGGCACATAATACTGTACTAATACACTCAGATTGCCAGCTGCCAGCCCAATCAAATGAGAAAGAACCAATCCTGCAACAGTAATAATTGCTCAATACATGCACATACAAACAACTTGTATGTGTGAAGTAAAAGAAAAGAAAAAAAAGTACTATGTCTATATCCTGGTGGATGAGACTTGAATATTTTTCAGTTTTTGCGTCTCTATTCTGTTCGAACGTAGGCCTTATGTCAATATAACGATTCAATCCAAGTGTCTACCACTTAAAACAGTCCCGATTGGTCTTTAGTCATCGTCCCCATCCATCATAACCTGAGATCCATTTCTATTGGTTGAACGTCCCAAACAATTAACAAATGAAGCTGGAAACCCGCATCATCATCATCGGATCTTATATGTTTTCAAAGCACATGCTAATGTCACTCTAGCTCTAGACGGTTGGAATACCTATACACAACTTTTACCCCCGTTTATAGTCTGGAAAGTTCACACAATAGTTGACGAAAGCAGAGCCAGTCTGCAGATTTGCGTCGACAGTTTAATAGAAAATCGCATAGTGTATGTGGTTTGATTTTTAGCTTCAACTTGAGTCCATTCAGCCTCGGAGGAGTCAGATTTAACACCTGATACACTTACTGACTTTGTAAGTAATCACAGAGGAAAAACTGGGCATCACACACTACAGTCTTCGATCACAAAATTCCAAAATTTGCATCCTTATTTTTTATCTCATTTATATTGAAATGATTTTTTCGAAATAGACACTGAGGTCCACCCTAGGTTACCCCCCCCCTCATTAAAATTTTTTGGCCACCACTGACTGAAACATCTTGTTCTGCTCACGCAGACCCTCACTGCTTTCTACACAAGACAAATGCAAATGCATTTATACCTCAAGTAAACTTAGGTTGATTGCAATATCAGTTTATTTCACTAACCTGACAAGATTGCAGACACTTACACGTCCGTAAATCCCTGAGATAAGACAAATGATCTCTATTAAAGCACAGATATGATACAACATCCAGCTGATATAATGTCGAATGGAAGCTTCTTTCTGCCATTAAATAAAATATTTAAAAAAGGTAACTGCGACTTTTTAATCTTACAATTTTAACTTTATTAACCTTTATATTCAGGTTTTTCAGACTGTATTTTCTCAGAATTTTGAGTTATTCTAACATTAATATCTTCCTCTGCAATGTGCGAGAAAAGTCAGAACTGTGGTGATAAAAGGTTTTGCACTTACTTTACATTTTTTTTTTACACTACAAACCCGATTCCAAATAAGTTGGGACAATGTACAAATTGTGAATAAAAACCGAATGCAATGTGGAAGTTTCAAATTTCAAGATTTTATTCAGAATACAACATAGATGAAATATAAAATGTTTAAACTGAGAAAATTTATAAATTTTAAGGGAAAAATAAGTTGATTAAATTTCATGGCATCAACACATCTCAAAAAAGTTAGGACAAGGCCATGTTTACCACTGTGTGGCATCCCCTCTTCTTTTTATAACAGTCTGCAAACGTCTGGGGACTGAGGAGGCAAGTTGCTCAAGTTTAGGAATAGGATTGTTGTCCCATTCTTGTCTAATACAGTCTTCTAGTTGCTCGACTGTCTTAGGTCTTTGTCGCATCTTCCTCTTTATGATGCGCCAAATGTTTTCTATGGGTGAAAGATCTGGACTGCAGGCTGGCCATTTCGGTACCCGGATCCTTCTACGCAGCCATGATGTTGTGATTGATGCAGTATGTGGTCTGGCATTTTCATGTTGGAAAATGCAAGGTCTTCCGTGAAAGAGACGATGTCTGGATGGGAGTATATGTTGTTCTAGAATTTGGATATACCTTTCAGCATTGATGGTGTTTTTCCAGATGTGTAAGCTGCCCATGCCATACGCACTCATGCAACCCCATACTATCAGAGATGCAGGCTTCTGTACTGAGCGCTGATACCAACTTGGGTTGTCCTTGTCCTCTTTAGTCCAGACATGGCGTCCCAGTTTTCCAAAAAGAATTTCAAATTTTGATTCGTCTGACCACAGTACAGTTTTTCCACAGTCCATTTTAAATGAGCCTTGTCCCAGAGAAAACGCCTGCGCTTCTGGTTCATGTTTAGATATGGCTTCTTTTTTGACCTATAGAGTTTTAGCCGGCAACGGCGAATGGCACGGTGGATTGTGTTCACCGACAATGTTTTCTGGAAGTATTCCTGAGCCCATGTTGTGATTTCCATTTCAGTAGCATTCCTGTATGTGATGCAGGGCCGTCTAAGGGCCCGAAGATCACGGCATCCAGTATGGTTTTCCGGCCTTGACCCTTACGCACAGAGATTGTTCCAGATTCTCTGAATCTTTGGATGATATTATGCATTGTAGATGATGATAACTTCAAACTCTTTGCAATTTTTCTGAGAAACTCCTTTCTGATATTGCTCACTATTTTTCGCCGCAGCATTGGGGGAATGGGTGATCCTCTGCCCATCTTGACTTCTGAGATACACTGCCACTCTGAGAGGCTCTTTTTATACCCAATCATGTTGCCATTGACCTAATAAGTTGCAAATTGGTCCTCCAGCTGTTCCTTATATGTACGTTTAACTTTTCCAGCCTCTCATTGCTACCTGTCCCAACTTTTTTGGAAAATGTAGCTCTCATGAAATCCAAAATGAGCCATTATTTGGCATGACATTTCAAAATGTCTGTCTTTCAACATTTGATATGTTATCTATCTTCTATTGTGAATAAAATATAAGTTTGAGATTTGTAATTATTCCATTCCTTTTTTACTCATAATTTGTACAGTGTCCCAACTTTTTTTGGAATTGGGTTTGTATATTTTTATTCCATGGCAGAAATAAGCTTCCATAGTTTCCTTTATTTAACAAACATCCAATTCTACAACAAATTGCTCTGTTTTATAGGAACTAGATTTTATAGTGGAATGAATGCAAATTTGCATCATTAAATAACATAAATTAAACATTTTGACCATCCGCATTGAATGTAAGGGGCATTAAACAGATTTCAGTTATTTGTAAGGATAACAAGGACACAATTCCAGTTACATAAAGGGTCCAAACATGAGAAAAATCAGCAGAGAAAAGACGAAGAGACTTTCAGAGGTAAAGATGATGACTCTCAGATCCCACACTGCATGCTTAGCATTTACTGAGGAAGACAGTAAAAATTAAAGCTTTGTTTGGGAAAAGAATGTCAGATGCTATTAGTGTTTGTTCACTCACCTGTTTTTGGTATCACTTTTATCATAAATATGCTGCAAAAAGGAAAATACGTGAATGACAACTATTCACAACAACATTAATGCCAACAAATGTTTAATACAAGGATTACAGTAAAATGAACAGCCAGCCTCTTTAGCAGATCGCTGTCCATCAAAAGATATGTCTAAATATCAGAGTTTTGTCTGAAATCCAAAACCAGTCAACTTTGTCATGTCAACTCAGCTGACGGAGGAATCCGGAGAACATAAGTGATTTAAAAAATAAGTTTATTCAATAATGTCAGTTGTGTCTATCTTAATGCTCAGTCTGTCTTCATTTGAGCAGCACAAATTCAGCACAAAGTGTTGATATATCATGCAAAGACCACAGAGAATTACTGCTTCACAACATCATCCGGTGACGCTGAAAACCTTTAGGTGGAGACATTCACTTATTCCTCTAACTTGACATTAACATTCAGCAACAGAATGTAAAGAGCAAAGAACAATCAGAAATTCGTAATCCACACACTCATACATTATACCAAACACCGCAATAAGACTCACATATTCCTGTATACACATGAGAAAAACTATGAAATAAACATGGACATAACAAATCAAGAATAACAGATGTATGTTCATGCTCATGAAGCTGCACATACTGACTGTTATTATAAACTCCAATGAGATCCCTCAGTCCTTCTACATTCTGGGTGACACACGACTGATCTGGTCCAAAAACAACTTAATATCTGGTCCAATAAAATAACTTGTTGGCCGATGACTTGTTCAGGTCCTGTAGCTTTGGACTGATGAAATCAGACTGT
The DNA here is from genome assembly GCA_018155175.1 of Sinocyclocheilus anophthalmus. Classification (NCBI taxonomy): domain Eukaryota; kingdom Metazoa; phylum Chordata; class Actinopteri; order Cypriniformes; family Cyprinidae; genus Sinocyclocheilus; species Sinocyclocheilus anophthalmus. The sequence continues at coordinate 273,565 of JADLZN010008497.1, read as the reverse complement.
TAAGGATCCTGAGTGATTGTGAGTGGCTTTGACAGTTTGGACTTTCTCATCTCTTCTAGTTCCTTTTGGATCTTATAGATCTTCTCGGCCAGTAAGTGGTAATATTCATCCTGAACACAAGACATTTAGACATAAAAACAGGACAAAATCACCAAATAAAAATAAGGTTGAGGCATCATGAAATCATGGTTCAAATTCAGGCTTTTCTAGTGTAAATAAAGGCAAAAATAATAATAAATCAGGCTGAAATGTGGCATGAAAGCTTGTGTGGTTTACCCTGCTGTTGGAAGACTCATATAAATCCCCTTCAACTCTACATGCGTAAGCAACCAAGTTCCCCAAGCGTCTGTCCTGCAGTGCTGCAGGGTCTGGGTTGGGGAATATGGCTTGAACCCTACAAGAGCATTTAAGAAATTGAAAAATGCTCAAAAACAAGACACCCATTATGATGAGAGACAGCTCTTCTTGAACTCACAGCTTGTGCACTAGATGATTCCTCAGGTCCTGAGTGATGTTCTCATGCCAGGACTTCTTCACGCCAGGTAGTGACAGCGGTACAGATGCAGAAAGGTTCCCTGTGGAGGATTAACATTTTAGAGGGATCTTTCTTTCCTCCATTACACTCACTGAAATGATCAGACAAACTACATTTACTTATGGACTAGAAAACTGATGCACTTGTGTGCAGAGTTATTAAATGGTCAATTTTATTCAATATAATGCCAGATGAGGTTAGTAATTAAGGTTAATGATGAATATTGTGCATGCCGCTGCTGATGGATGCTGCTTGACTGACGAGAGGAGCCTGAATGTCAGTGTCAGGAGAGCCCAGTGTCACTGAAAACAGAAGAAATCAATGTAAAATTTAATAAATCAATAAACAATAAAGCAGTCCAAAAACAGCTGAGTCATAAGCCAAAGTAATAATAAAAATCAAATGTAGATATTATGCTTATAAAAGTAAAATGCACTGCAGGCATAAAAAAACAACAACTTGGCAACATAAATAAATGGCTTTATGTTTGACAGTGATAAGATTTAACAGTTTTTGATAGTAAAAGATTAAATTAAATAGTAGAAGCCTACTATTATTTCAGCAACGCAACGTTTTTAATTCACTTTTATTCGTTGCTTTTATTCTACTCACAAAATTCCAGGGGGGGGAATTAAATATTCATAACTTTAAAGCAGAGGCAATCGTGATGCCCGGCATCTATGAATTATGATAATTTGAGTGAAATCCTACTGTCCTGAAGAGAAATATAAAGACTTGGGCCGGTCGCACACCGGACGCGTCGCCACCAGATGGCGCTGTTTTCGACACTCTCGACGCTTTGAATCTTTTCCCGGAACAGTCAGGGAACAACATGTATTTCCCTATTCGTGGCATAAAGATTTTCAGTTAATAAGAAGGAACGCCAATACAATTCTTCTTTGGATTCGAATTCCAAGATGATCCCGGAAGTGTCGTCGTCCGAGTGTTTGTTTGTAAACCGCTACGCGATTTAAAAATGTTCTGCTTGAAACGTTTTACAAAATGATACTAATGTATATGCTTTTCAGTCACGAATTCTTTTACGTCGTTCTGATCTGTAACTTTTCACCAAATTGATGGGCCTGCTCAACAGTCACACTTCACACAAGGAAGTAAAATAAGTTCGAAGGCGTTTCATCTCCCCTTAACCTGGGTAAAATAACGACAAACTCTTTCAAATCATTTTCTATTTAACCAGCGTGTACTTACAGTTTTGCAATAATTCCTCTTCAAATGTAAAATCCATTTTGCTGCCAGAGAGCGTCCTGCGCAGAGGAAGAAACAGTCTATGGGAACAAGAACCGATAGCACTTCTTGCTCTTGTTGAGACCCCAGGGGACCCGTGACAAATGTGGGGGGAGCCAACCATCTCTAGTGAAGCCCTCCTGCTTCAAAGCAGCTGCACGAGTAATGTTCACACAGAACCTACAATGTCTGAAGAAATACCCCGTATCTCATAGCAAAGGCTAGATAATGCTCATAGCATGAACTTGCTGAAGCTTTAGCAATTAAAAGACCCTTACAGCAATCTTTGCGTATGCTGTATATATATAAATACACACATATTTAGGCTGTAAATCCACTTTATATTTAACTGATCTTCTTATGCCCTATAATCCATCATGCTCTTTAAGGTCACTAAACTCTGGAGTTTTAGTAGTACCTAGGATATCTAAGTCCACTAAAGGAAGGAGACCATTTTCCAATCTGACTCCCAAACTCTGGAATAGTCTTCCTGATAATGTCCGGGGCTCAAACACACTCTCTCTCTGTTTAGCTTCAGACACATCTCTTCTCCCCCCTTCAGCCAAGCATTCGCATAATGAATCTCAATCTCACCCTTGTTCCCAGTTAGATAAAAGTCACAAACTTATTTTTTTTTTGCTTGAAACGTTATGAACAGCAGCTCCGCTAATTAATTTATATCTGCCTTTCTGTTCCTACCCTGGGATGCCCATGTCGAGGTATCTAGAGATTACACCAGCTCCAGCGTGGATCCAGACTCATAAAAACTTCTGATGACCCCAACACCCGTGAAGAGATGATGCTGACCCCTGTGACTTGAATCGACATGCACAGCTGCCAAAATTTTGCTATATTGTAAACATTATGATCACACATTAATAATCGCATTAATAAGCTTCTGCCTGAAATTAATTCATGTTAGCAAGCTGTATGATTCTATTATCTTGGAACTGTTCATTTGTCAAATGAACATTACTTGGACACATTCACTTCTGCTTTGTGATGTAGACACATGCATTTTCTGTAAAGCTGCTTTGAAACAATGTGTATTGTGAAAAGCGCTATACAAATACATTTGAATTGAATTGAATTCAGCTTGCATCTGAGAGTCTACAGAGCAGTTTGTCTACAGAGTGACATCCTCACCCACAGACATAGACAATCAGATCCTGATACTATCAAATGCTCTGAAAGAATTAAAAAAAGTGAAATATCAGAGGAAAAAACTGTCAAAGAATTATCCAGAACTGTTTAATGGATCAGAATTACATCCAAACTTACCAGCAACTTTTTTTTAAAGCAGTATCACCACAGAGGATCGGGTCGGACAGCAGGAGTGACTGAAGTGTTTTTGCACGGGGGCTCAAAGCTAAAACTAGATTATGATTGAAGGTAATAAATCTGAGTTGTATATCACCATGGTATTTCATTCTACAGAAATTTACAAAATAGAAACAGTTGCAGCCTAGTAAGAAACTGGATTGTGGTCTCACTGAGATTGACCAGTAAAACTACTGAAACCTGGGCACATCAAGCAGAACGATTTCTTTTTCAGAAATGACGAACTTGAAGACTTCAATAGAAAGCACTCTCAGCATTTATTGCTATTACAGTTACACAAACTTAAACTAGCAATTCAGACACATAACTGACAGAACACTTAATTTCCAGTTCATTTTAAACATTGCATAAATACGTTTTGATATATTTAAATTTGGTTCAATCAATTGTGTTACTTTACCACTATTAGTTGAAATAGTAAATAATGCCTGATCACTGCCCAACATTACATATGCTGTCATACTGACTTAAAAATATATTGAATTTAATAAAGAAAAACAGACTGACATTTTCACACACCTTGGTACTTAAAACCCCAAAGTATTGCAACTGGTGAAAGACAACCAAACAGCTTGTTGATCTTTACAGCTGAGGTTCTCATGGTTTTGCAGAGTGAACAAAGTGTGGAAGAGTCTGTTACCCTGAGATGAAATCTGCATCATTGAAGTCAGTTCCCTTGTTTACATATAAATCTGTGACAGGAAACATAATTAAAAACGAACTATAGGCTTCATATATACAGCTGCATTGAAAGAAAGAAAGAAACCTGCACTTACCCAGGCTTAATCTTCACTATAGGACAGGAGGCATTAAAGAAAAGAAAATTATTTACATGACATGTTACATTTACAATCATGTAAATATTTAATATTATCAACAATTAGGATGTTAACTAGCTTTAGGAAAATTAAAACCACAGTGAGTAAATCAGGTTGTGTTTACAATGTATGCACAATTTAGATATTTTGACATGCATCTAAAATGGCCCACTTGTTTTCATAAAGTATCCTAATAATAATAAAATTTATTAGGGCGGTCATTTGAATACATTTTTTGTGACTAATGAAATATTTTTTTAGTTAACATAATGCATTTAATATATCAATTTTAAAGACAGAGAAATGTGGTGCAAACCCTGCTTAAAGTTATTGTGAAACACCTTTGCCGAGAGTTAAAAGCATGAGCGTAAAGTGATATCTGTAGCACACTGTATACACTAATTTACACTTTAAACTTGGCATTGTGTACTATAAATATTGTTGGTTCGTCTTTAGCTCTTTAAGAAATCCACCTGTTTGGATGGATTTTTTGGCTGTTTTTTACTGAGCCATATAACTTTTTACTAAATCGAACACAGATTTCACCAAAATACATGAGACTGGCTCATTATTTATGATGTTAATATTCATCGAGTCATACATTTGACAATCAGATTAATTTAATCAACTGAGTCTCTTTTAAAAATATGTTAGAAGATACTTACAGAAAGCACATATTTGTAAAATCATCCAATATAAGACAAAAACACATTCAGAGAGAAACACTACGACTCTCAGATCCTTCACGACATGCTCACCATTTCCTAAGAATTACAATCAAAATACTACATATGAAAACAGAAACAAAATGAAGGCATTGGAAAACGAAAAGGTCAAGCAATGTTTAGTAATTGCACTGTAATTTGTTGTGTATATTTCCTAAAGACACGGTGTATTACAGTGTGTTAGATTAGGTAACTCTCTATGACTTAAAAATATTACAATCACTCACGTGCTTTCAGGATCAGTTCTGCTGTCAGTGACCAGAGTTCAACAAAACAAGACCAACTGCTCCAAACATGAACATGATTTTATGACAGAGAGACACTAACACACACACACACACACACACACACAAACAACAAATCAAATATTTGCTCTAATACATTAAACAATTGTTACCACTGAACACTATATTTGTATGTTAATTTTAGTAGATTTCTTTTCTATGTTCTACTATAGAATTGTATTTATATTCTATTGCTTTAACAGAGTTAAGAGGGTTTTTTAATACATATTGGGTAAATCAAGAAATTTAGAAATAAAGTGATTCATATTGTCAGCAGTCAGTAATTACATGTATTTGATCCTTGCTGGCTCGTCTCGGTCTGTTGTTGTCTCTGTGCTTCTGAATGGTCTGCCTCTGTGTAAAAACAAAAATGAAATCACATTCAAAGGTCAAAAGAACAAATAACATGTTCACTTACTGATAATATGACACTATACTGTGCCTGCTACATCAAACATTAAGTGTAAAAAAATTAATTGTTGAAAAAATATGGTGAAAATATTTGAAGCATCAAGGCATGAATTTGGTTAGGATACATTTCAGAGTTTATAATTACATTTAGATGACATTTCAGTAGCACTTCTTTTGGCCAACAAAGGTGACAGTGTGTGCAGTATAGAAAGTACAAAACATTGTCAGGGTAACTAAAATAAGAATTAATTATCACAGAATTAAAGAATAATTACTAATGAGATCCATGTGTATATTCAGTTAATCCTCAGTCTTGCTCATGTGATAAAATTTTTTTTCTAAAATGTATGCTTGATATTAAACTCGCAGAAATTTGATTCATACATTTTGCTTTCATTATATTTTATATATAACTTGTAAAATGTATAACAGTTATCTCATTTCTGACTTTCATAACACCATAGTATGCTCTTTTATAATTACAGAGTGTGGTTATAAAGGACATGCATTATGATGGATATTACCAATAACATAATCTCGGTCTTCAAAGGCCACCATAATCCTCAGAACTTCAAGAAATACAACCATAAAGGTCCACTGCAAGTATTCTGTCAATTAAAAATAATTTATTTCTGTTCACCACAACATATTTAACTTTTTCATGATTCCCTTTATTAAAAATAAATAAATTGATAACACTTTAGGGACCAGTTCTCACTATTAACTAGTTGCTTATTAGCATGCAAAATACTAGCATATTGTTATCGCCTTATTCTCATGACCATATTCTGGATCCCTTAATCCACCCCATACCTAAATTTTACCAACGCACTATATAAGCAGCAAATTATGAGTTTATTGAGGCAACAGTCATAGTTAATAGTCAGAATTGTTCCCCAAATTATAGTGTGACAAAAAAGGTAAGTAGCATACCTTTCTCTCTTCCAAATATGCATACATGAACATAGACCACTAGGATGATATATAATGTTATCACTAATTTCCAGAAGCTAGCTGTGGAAAAAACAAACCATCACAGTTCACATAATACAACTAATCTCAGATTTGATAGCTGAATTGAACATTTGTAAATCACTGTTGAGCAAATATTATCCAACAGCATAACATTCATAAATCACAATTTTTTTACTTTTAATATTACTGAATTTAACTACACATTCGCAATAACATGCACTTACTTCGCATACACATAAGCAGTATTGCCTGAACCATTGGCGCAGCTAGAAAAGCTAAAACAAGATTACAGGTCAATTTTCAATTCAAACAAGATAATAGTACATAATGTCATGATTGCTCAAAAGACAGCATACATGTTAGAATCAAATAAAGAGTCTATTTTCAGTTGCTTCATTCGTGTCATTAATGTAGTTTTTGTAAGTATTGCTCATTACTGTTTTCATATTACTGTATTTAATACTCTAATGTGGAAGGGAACTGTACTCAGGTGCAACTTACCTGGACTGGGAAGTCCAAATGAGGAAATCAGTAGGAAGAATTGTGCCAGAGACAGAAAATATAACCAGACCCACTCCACATGCATCCTGATAAAACCTTAAAAATAATAATAAAAAATGAACGGATGCTCATCACATCTTTTCTCATATAACAGAACTCCAATTATGAAAAGGACCATGTTGCTCATCACAACAGTAAGGATAACATGTGTTTGCTGGTTAAATGTGTGAGCTTTAGCTTCAAATGGTCAAAGAACGAGTCAGCCAAACCGGTCTACACTGTAAAAATGACCGTGAATTTAACGGTAAAGACTGTAAAAATGCTACAGTAAAAACCTGTTAACTGGTTAACAGTTAGTTTCCATACTATATATGGTGAATAAATGTAATTACATTTAATGTAATTTTCCAGTAAAATACTGTTAAAATTACGTTTTTTGGAAGTGAAAAAGAAAAAGTCATTGTATAATTTACAGTGAAAAAACGTAATTTGACACTCCCAGAATTCCCTGCATGCCACTTCATCTTTTGAAGTTTTTCTTATCAGTTGTGTACACTAGGATTTAATCTTACATCTAATGTTGTTAAATTAATGTTTATTGGATTATTTCAGTTTCACGTGGGTTACCATGATGGTGTTTAGTGTCTGTCTGAATGACACTGTGCACCTTCTATATACTGTATAAGTATTGTCCTCCTCAGCTCGTAGAAAAGCTGTTTGTGATGAGCTTTGGTTCATCATGTGACTTTCTCATCACCACCAGTTTTTGGTGGTTATCAGTGCATTACAATGGTTCAAAACCGATATTAGTACTTCAATATGCTGGTTTATTAACACTACATCAGTTAATGAAATACGGTATTTTATTGTAAATTTAAGTTAAGTCTGTAAAACCTAAAATTTTGCTACCATATTTTTTACGGTGAAGTTCTGGCAACCACAGCTGCCGGTATTTTACTGTAAATGTCACAGATTTTTTTTTTTTTACAGTGCATGTAAACTATATGCTCACTCCCTTTCCTTAACTTTTCTTCTCTTTGCTGTTCCTCTTTTTCCTGTACTCTCTTTTTTTCTCAGCCTTCTGGAGCTTTTGTTTTTTTACTCAGCCTGACACTTATATATAAGCTATACCAACTTGTGAAAACAAATAATTCAGAAACTCTTACCTCTACTCAAAATGAAAGAGAACAGCACAACACATCCATAGAATATTCCACAAATGATGCGCCATGCAGAGTTCTTATGTGCAGCCTTTATCCAGGCATCTATCAAAAACACTGCCAGAAGAACAGATCAAAATTAAATGCAAAAAAAGTAAATAAATAAATAAAAAAATATAAAAATGACAAGTGTAACTGCAAGAAAATGATAGACCTTAAGAATGAGTGAATTGTGCAATGTTTGTCAAACAATTTGTCGTTTTGATTAAATAAGGCTGTTCTAATGTATGTGGAGATGTATGTGTGCAAAAGTACCTAATCTTATTTCAGAATGATGAACATCCCCCCATATTTTAAATCCTCACCCCCATTGTTATTATTAAAGCACATTAAAAGGTATGAAAGGCAGATTGTGCCCATTTTATATGAAGTAATGAAAAGCAGATTAACATTTTCTTATTGAAAAATGTCCCCAAATTATGTGTCAAAAGTAAAAACAGAAGTGATTTGATTATGATTTTAAATGTTCACAATGGCAATGCAAAAAAAAACTACCAATATTACCAAAGTATGTGAAAAATAAATACATTTTTATTTCCTTCTCAATGCTAAAGCAATAACCATGACACAAATAAAAAATCAAAGTCCTACGTAAAAACGTGTTATTATGGGCTCTAAAATGTGCCGCTCATGCAGTATGTTTGAATCCTGTGTAAACACCTAATACTTATCAACATTAATTATAGTTCCAGTCCAACTATCACATAGCCCATTTATTTATTCTTGTAGCTCAAACTGTAGAGTATGGCTAGCAATGCTGATGTCAAGTTTGATTCCCACGGAAAGCATAAACTGATCAAATTGCTGCTCTTGCGGGTCGGGCTGCTCTCATCCATGGTCTGGGTAGGGCGGTGGGTGCTAGGCTGCATGGATTCGCAGGGAGTTCTTGCCCAGAACAGAACTGTACCGCCAATCCAAACTTTATGCTAATTGTCAATCATCTTTGACGATAGTGGTCCTGACAGATATGTGTTTTCTCCATGTGTTCACCTTGAGTCAGGCATAGAAATCTTAGCCTCATTTCAATATTTTACATCATGTATTTAACTGACAGCATTAATCTCTTAAAATATGTCAAGTCTTACAATGTCATCATCAACATATTTCTCACTGAAAAAAATTAAATATTTAGATTGTAAACATACCTTGAAGATAATTTAAATAAGACAAAGCCCAAATCAACATTAAAGACCTCAGAATATTAAGAGCACAGCAAGTGATGGTCTCATTCAGAAGTTCTGGAACAGAATATTAAATGATGGGTATTAGATGACATGAGACAAAAAACTTTTCTCATCATGAAAAATTAGCACTACAGTGATTTTGTCGGTGATTGTTTGATGTTTCATGCTGGATGTTAGGACCCTGAGAGTAGTGACATATTCGCACGGGATTAGTATTATCTGGGGACCTTGTGTGATTTTGAAATTACCCCCACATCTGAATTTTGTGTGGTGCATTCGCACGGGATAAGTGAAGCCTGTGTTTTTACTCGAATTTACTGACTTATCTCTCGGATACCCGGATGTCAAGGCTTTGAGTCTCGTTCTATGGTCCAGATGGATTTAAAAAAAATAAACTAATACGGTTTCGTGCGCTGTGTCATTTACATTTCACCAGGTTAATAATAATCAATCTCAAGCTTTGTGCTTGATTTATTTGTAACACATTAACCTCAAAACCTTTTCAGCTTTCTCTTTCTGCAAATTGTATGGTGTAGCGATATGATGACAGCACCCAAAATACTATCAAACACTCCAACGCAGCTCCATTCTTCGCGAAAGATGGATAAAAATGCGCACAGGAAACAAAAACCTTGAAAAATTATATACGACCTGCCAAATCACAGAGATGTCGATTCGCACAGGACTAATATTATCACAGGACCTCGTGTTCGGCGAAATATGGTAGGTCATTTGCGGGGGAATTTTTACTTTTACAAATTACAGACATGGCCAATTCACACGGGATTAAGATCACAGACAACCTCTGCAATTATTACAAATGACTGGAGGTCACCAGGTAATACTAATCCTGTGCGAATAGGGCTTATGTCTTGTTGTTGTTTATATCCTTGTCTTGTGCACCTTCCTAGAGAGACCGTAACACAAACATTTAAACAGGAGGAATTTGGTTGAATTGACACGGAATTACCCTATTTAAACTAAATGTACAAAAAGGGTAGATGCTTTTTGCAAGAGTATAAACAAATACAGTAGCATCTTGCAAATAAACTGTGTAAATAAATAGTGATAGATGTTTTTCACACAAACTATCAATGGAATATTCTATTTATATTGCAGCTAAATAGCCTATATCTGAGCAATGGTGGGCAGAATTAGTAATAATAGCCAATGACAAGAAGGTTAGACAGAGCTATGATAAAATCTTGATCATGAAAATTTGAGTTTTTGTCCACTGTTTTTGCTTTTTGTTGTTTCTTGTTAAATGAAGATTGGTGTTGTGGGCTATGTTTTGCTAAAATATAGACGCTTTTATTCAAAGTGACTTTTTACAAACCTATATTCTCACAATCCGTCGTCAAAATTTGTGTAGGCACTAATGGTGTTTTTATTTTTATTTTTATTTTAGTGTAACATTATTTAGACACGGAGCAAAAACAATGTAAATAACTACTATAAAATGTAAGACATATATGTTTTTAAACATATAGACATTTCGTGGCATTATTTTGCTCAAAATTCTGTCAGATATTTAATGGAACCTTGGAGGTACATTTTACTAGTTTTTCTTGATGGTTTTTGCCAGGAATGTCTGAAATAAGGTCTAAATCACATCAGCTTTGCAGTGTAATTCATAATTTGCATGATTTATCATTGATTTCATGCTGCTGTTGATTCAATGCATCAGAGCCCTCGGCATATGGAAAGCTGTCATCTCTCACGACTCAAGGTCCACAGACACGTCAGTACCCTTTACTTAGATCGATGGTATTGATAAGCTTAGCATTACCAAGTTTTTCCATTAAATCCGCACAAGGCATAAGATATAAATCAAATGCTTTTTATGCTTTTTTGGCATGAATACCACTGGATTATACCATTCTCTCCTGTCCTACTTCTCATCAGTGGACCTACAGTGCCCATTCCCAGCCACTGAATGGGAACGGTTGGCTATTTGCACTTAGTATAGAGACTTCCTTATTTTTTGCTATGTTTTTCGACTCACCAAATTGCTCCAGTACTACAGTTGCATTGGCTGAAAGATCTCCAGCAAACACTTGACACATGTAAACTCCTTTATCCTCAGTTCTGACACTCTTCAGTCTGAGAGAGAAGTTTCCTTTGGGGATCTCAGCAGTGAAGAACTCAACTCTGTCTCTGTATTGTTCATCTGATGAATCTGAGAAAGTCTCATTGTTTTGGAAGAGCAGAACAAGAATATCTCCATCTGTCCTTAGCCATGAAACCTCAATGTGTTCAGGTTTGATGTGAGAGTCTACAGAGCAGCTCAGAGTGATGTCCTCACCCACAGACGCAGATACAGAGTCACCTGATCCTGATACTAGCAAATGCTCTGAAATAAGAAAATAGAATAAAACTGAAATAGGAGCTTAAAATATTTTTATGATTAACAAAATTAGGTTTTTACTCACCAGCGTCTTTAATTTGAACCACAGTTTCACCAGAATCCTGCTTACTGTATACTCTACATGTGTATCGTCCCTCATCTTCAGCTCTCAGATTGTCCAGAAGGAGAGAGAAGTTTCCATGTTGAATCTGATCAGTAAAGAAATGAGCTCTATCATGATAATCCTGCTGCTGAGCCTCTGGTCGACTCTCACCATCTTGATACAGAAGAACCAGAATCTCTGAGTCTGCTCTTCTCCATTCCACCTCCAGACCATTCATTAGTAAGAGTTCATCAACATAACAGAGCAAAACCACTGAAGATCCCAGAGGAGCAACCAGAGGACCAGAGGGACCGTGCACAATGAAGCCTATGAATACACAATCTGATTAATGTATAAAAAAAACGCAAATGCTACTTTCAAGTACATTGATAATAGGCTACGTACCATCAGCGAATAGCAGAAGTACAGACAAAAAAATACACCCAGTTACCATTATGTATACAAATTTGATAACTATAATAAATGTTTATGTAAAAGAGCTTTTTATCAGCAGGTTTTCATACGAGAATAGCCTTCACGTCTGAAGACGTCCTTGTAGTTTCGCTTTTTTAATCAGAAATTGCCACAACAAAATCTTCTGCCGGCCCAACATCGCTCTGTTGGCTAAACACACATAAAATCAATAGCACAAACATACAAACTTTGACTTACAATGCGTCTTTCATGTAGCCTATTAGAATTTCATAAGTGAGTGCCACGAAGACGCACTGTATCACACGAACAGGTTCGGGTCATTTTAATCTCATTGTTTGTTTCTTTCATGGTATAGAATAGACAACCAAATAAACACAGAAGAAGCATAATAAAATACTAGCTTTAAAATCTATTTATCAAGGAAATACTGCCTATCTACCATACGTAATAATATATATTCATGCAAAAAGGGATTGGAATGGCCTTTTCAAACACCTGGTGTGTTAATTGTGCATAATATTAGACACTCAAAATACTATACTGAATACTGAAAAATACTGAATGACTATGATCAAAGTTTGCAGTGCAGTTACACACACTAATGTCAGTATATTTTTTATGCTTGCTCTGAATCCAACTTGCTCACATCAAGATGAGGAGACGGGATAGGCCTATATCAGAATCCACAGAAGAAACAAGCTGTGCAAATGTCAAATTCGATAGTTTCGTCATACCGAGAAATGGTATGGTGGCACTCCTACTTCTCCTGCTGTTTCCTGTTTGCATGATTGCTTTGTGTCTGTTTCTCTCATAAAAGTTATGCACGTTTCAAATAAAAAGTCATTTAAACTGGCCCACTAAAGTGCAGCCACCATATCAACTAAGATATCAACGTATTTTTTTCTTAACAACTAGATGGCACACACCCATCCAAATGAGTTATATATTTAAAGGGGTCCTTTTATGCTCTTTTACAAAGTCTTGATTTTTTTTTTGGGGGTGTACTAGAACAGGCTCCCATACTAGGTTGTTCGAAAAACACATCATTTTTCACATATTTTACATTATTACAACTCCTCTCTCCCCAGTCTGGCATGAACGGCTCGAATATTTCCTGTATCAAATGAAGACCCGCCTTCTAAATACGAAATGTGCTGTGATTGGTTAACTAGGCCAGTGTGTGTTGTGATTGTTAGCTGGGCCAGTGTGTGGTTTGATTGGTTAGCTGGGCCAGTGTGTGTGTTGTGTTTGGTTAGCTGGGCCAGTGTGTGTTGTGTGGTTAGCTGGGCCAGTGTGTGCTGTAATTGGTTAGCTGTGCCAGTGTGTGTGCTGTGATTGGTTAGCTGGGCCATTGTGTGCTGTGATTGGCAGCACTCGGCGCCTGGTCTTCGCAATGTCATGCCCCTTACACCATAGCCGTCTGCTGCAGCTTCAGTGTAAATATTGTCAAAATCAAATCAATTTGAGCGTGATTTAAAACCGGATGATTGTAACTCTAAGTGAAAGCTAGCAAATGTCTCCGACATAGATAACACTCATTGCTGTCTCTAGTGGCATCTCAACCAGTCTCATCCCATTCGTCGATAGTTTGTGCCATCACAAATCCTGAAATATGTGTTTAGTCCAACAGTCGTTCCTTGTAGTTTTTGAAAGTGATTTCCTGTGAATAAAATATCTCCTTTGATTTGGACTTTGAAAGCTTTGTAACTTTGCGATCTTTTTATGCTCAACATTACAGACTAACTAAAGTTGACAAAGTGAAAAAGCATAATAGGACCCCATTAATATTATTTAAATACAATTTAAATAATTTAAAATAAAAGTAAAACAATATAAATGCAAACAGAGCAAAAAAAAAAAAAAAAAAGCTTTTCAGTTTTTGAACATTTGAGTCCCCTCCCTTGCCTCACAGTGTTCCGGTGGGAGAGAGCAACGTTCTTCAGTAGTTACAGTTCAGGTCAAAATTTTACATACACTCTGCAGTATCTGCAAAATGTTAATTATTAACATTATTAACATAAGTATAATGCAAAATGCATGTTATTTTTTATTTAGTACTGACCTGAAGATATTTCACAAAAAAGACGTTTACATATAGTCCACAAGAGAAAATAGTAGTTGAATTTATAAAATGACCCCGTTCAAAAGTTTACATACGCTTGATTCTTAATACTGTGTTGTTACCTGGATGATCCACAGCTGTTTGTTTTTTTGTGATACTTTTCACACTTTTCAGGTATTTATTTGTAAAAAAAAATTGGACACATTTATCATTTTCTTTCATTCACAATTATGTGTCACTTTGTGATAGTCCATCACATAAAATCCAAATAAAATACATTTTTGTTTGTGGTTGTAATGTGACAAAATGTGGAAAAGTTCAGTGGGTATAAATAATTTTGCAAGGCACTGCTGTACAAAAGAGCTGTACCTCTGTTTATGAAAAAAAATAAACTTTTTATTTATAGGAATTATTAGAAGAAACCTAATACTGCCACAAAAATACAGCATGTTTTACTTTTGAAATGATTTGGCAATCAATACAAAACTATTCAAGTTATTTGTAACAGAATGTCACCAGACCGTCTGCTTTACAATTTAGTTTTCAGTATCAGTTTGTTGGGTTTTTTTACTCCAGAGGAACTCCTCTTTTGCAGACAGACAGAGCAGTCAGAGTACAGGATAAATATAGATGAGTCGGTTTCTCATATCTGTGTCTGTGAAACATCAGGATCAGTCAGATTCTCCATTTCATGATTCTGTGTTCTGTTAAAAACAAGACATTGCTATTTGGCAACTACACATCTCTACTACACGCAAAGATCAAACCTTATATTGATGATCAGCTGACACATCATATGCAATTATTACCTTACCCTGACATCTATTAAAAATCTGAACTTACCCAGATGTAACAATCCTCCCTATGTGACAGGAGAGATAAGAGAGACTAAGTTGTTTAAAAATGTTAATAACGGATTTAGCAAAATTAGAATTACTGTATAAAAGGCCAAACTTAAATAACGCTGGCTCTCCCTACTGGACACTTTTAATTTGATGCATTTCTATGTTTTACCAGAGTTTAACCTCCTTCATTTCAATCACTGAATCTGTTGCAAATCAGCATTATAGATATTTGCAAATATATCAGTGACTCAACACTCATTTCAGCAAATACAAGACTGGGCTAATACTAATATATCATATTGAACATTTTGTATTTATATATATATATATATATATATATATATTATATATATATATATATAATATAATATATATATATATATATATATAAACAATGTGTATTTTGCTGGCACTTTTTGACGCAAACTTTCAAACAGAAAATGCACGCTCATGATCATATAACATTCCTGATTTTGAGTCATTATATATAATTTTATAATGTTCACTGCGGGGTCATTGGGACAGTCCCAAACAAGTCTCTCGTCCTTTGACAATAAATTCATCTCTCTCTCCTGCCCAATAACTGTCCTTCTGTCTTGTGTTGTGTAATAAGTCACTAATAAAAAAAAAATAGATTTTAAAAGAAACTTACAGAAAGCATGCATTTGTAAAACCAGCCAATACAAAGCAAAAACACATTCAGAAGGGAAGACAACGACTCTTAGATCCTTCATAACACGCTCACCATTCCCTAAGAATCAAAATGAAAGAATAGCATTGAATAGAAAGATGCATGGGACATTTGAAAGCAAAACGGTACATTTTTATTATTTGCATAATGTAACCCTGCTGGGTTCTGTTTATTTTCAGCGAGGTCTTTTGTGTAAAAATGGTGTGATGCTACACACACACACACACACATAATTATATATAAATAATTATATGCACACAGGTACAGACAAATATACAGTTATTTGCAGAAATTATAGATATTCACTTACGTGCTTTCAGGATCAGTTCTGCTGTCAGTGTAACAGAGTTCAACAAAACAAGACCAACTGCTCCAAACATGAACATGATTTCACTACAGAGAGACGCTATAACACACACACCACACACACACAAAACAAGCAAACAATCAAATAGTTGCTTTAATTATGCAGATCTCTTTTCTATGCAATACTGTCAAATTTGCTTTATGCCAAATAGCATAAATACAATTACAAGTAAATCATGGGAAAAAATTATTTGTATTTGTATTAGGATTTAGCAGTTAGTAATTACATGCATTTGATACTTGTTGGCTTGCCTCAGTCTGTTGTCTTCGTCTCTCGACTACTGAACATTCTGCCTCTGTTAAAACACAAACTACACAGACTACATTTGTATGGTACAGTTAGCTTTTGTTTTGTAAATTGGTTGTGTACTTCTACTTCAATGAACACAAATGTGCTTTTATGACAGATTGTTTATGTGGTATATCTATGTATTAATTAACCAATAATATAACTATTTATGCATTATAATTACAAACAGCATAGTGTTAGTGCTTAATTTTTTTATTTGCATATGTAAGACATACCAAATACTTTCTACTTCTTAGCACCATATTTGTATGCTTTTTTATAATTACAGTATGTGGTAATAAAGGACATAGCAAACATTTAAGTCAGTGATGGATAATACCTTGCACATTTTCTTTAAAGACCACTATCATCTTCAGAACTTCTATAAATAAAATGACACAGGTCCATCCCAAGTACTCTGTTAATTAAAATCAAGAAATTTTGATCAGCTCAACATGTCTTACAAAAACAAAAAAATATTATGTGGACTCTAAAGATATGTCAAATTATTAGCTATTATGTGGGATACCACTTATCACTAAGTAGAAACATTTCTTGTTGGCTCTAGAAAATATACATTAATCGTTGTCCCAGGCCAAGATATATAATAATAATAACAACAACAACAATTAGTCCTTACATCAGGGGGCTGTTTCATAAAACAAGTTTACCAAATAAGCCAGGCTTATTTCAGTTAGTCTGACTTATTTTGAACCAAATCAACTGACAAGAAGTCAGACTAACTGAAATAAACCTAGCTTATTTGGTAAACTTGTTTTATGAAACAGCCCCGAGCTGTCCCACAACAAATCTATTTTAAAAAAGCTTTTTCTTTACAACTTTATATATATACAACAATAAAGAATGTTTTTATATGAAAAATTACTAAAAGTAAAGGCAACATATACCTATCTCTCTTGCCAATATGGCTAGAAGAAAATAAATCAATAGGATGATATCCAGGAGTGTTATTGTTATTATCCACAATAATGTTATCCATCTATGGCGGAGAACTGTGAATGTAAAGATGGTCATCAGCATTCATTAAAATTTCACATGTCACATACTAAAACTGATCTCAGGTCTGATACAAATCAATTTAGAGTCGGCATGAAATCAAAATTGATCTAATTAATGTTCTTAAAGGGATAGTTCACCCAAAAAAAATTACCCCAGGTGCTCTTCCATCTTTTATAATGGCAGTGATTGGTGGTTGAGATTTTGAAGCAAAATAAAGTGCGTCCATCCACTGGGGTGTGAATAAAGGCCTCTCGATGCATTTGTGTAATAAAAATATGCATATTTTTCCGCTAACTGTCTTACGCGCGTTCACGAGAGAGTGACGTCCAGCAGATAATGTTGGACATAGGCAAACACGGTGACAAACGTGTAAAGTGACGAATGTGGAAGCGCAGAGGAGAGAGCAAAACAAAACACCACTAATTAGTAGTACAAAATGAGGATTTGTAAAGAAAAATGTCGGAAGATTTCGATATAAGCCAAGAGGAGACTGGTTCCCTTTCGACGGAACTTCAAACTGCGTCTTCTAGGGGTCGCTATGGGGAACGCCTTCAGCATAACCGGTGTCTGAAGCTTGAATGTAAACGTCAATGAACTTGACATTGGCAGGTGGAAGCCCATGACGTAAGCAAATGAGCGACTGCGAGTATAAAAGGAGCACCTGTGGAATATGTCATCCTCTTTTTTGTCTTCAGGGATCCTTGTTTCTGGAGTGGGATTGGTAAGGAAACGATGTCTGTTGTGAGACGCTTTAGGAGATGTGCAGATCCGTGTCAGCGCTATCTGACACCAGATGACGCACACAACCTTTGCGTTATGTGTTTGGGCGAAGAGCACGCGCGTTCTGTTCTCGAGGGAGCGGAATGCGTTCATTGTGAGCAGTTCTCAGCGAGAAAGCTCCAATCTCGTTTGTCCCTTTTTTCGAGGGAATTGGGACAATCATCTGCCCCCCGCGGCTCGGGTCCTGCCGCTGCTGAGGCAGCGAGGAGACTGAGATCGTGGGGATCGCAGATGGAGCTGGCTGACGAGTTCGAGAGAGGGGTTAATCTTTTGCGCTCGTCGGCGGCTGCCGAGGGTGAACTGCTGGAAGAGGATGTGTTGTCACTTACATCTTCTGATCCAGCAGGAAGTGCTCTGTTGGCCAGTCAAGGTGAGCAGGATCTGGCTGATGAGGGTGGAGAGGATGTTTCTGAGCCTTCTCAGTCTACCTGCCCCTTGTATGATGAGCTGTTGGAGGTTATGGATCGCGCCACTGCAAGGTTAGATCTGCAGTGGAGGCGCGAGAAAGGGGAAATTGTTCGTGGCAGACTTGATGAGCGATTTCTTTCTGGACATAACCGCCCAGCACCCGTGAGCCTCCCATTCCTTCCAGATCTCCATATTGAGATTGAGAAGGCATGGGATAAACCATATTCAGCCCGCATCCATCAATACCAGCATAAGTCTAATTATGCTGACATCGAGGGGATGCGTGAGCGTGGATATGCGTCGATGCCCCCTATCGAAGAGACGCTTGCGAGCTATCTCTCGGCTGGGGTGATATCGATGTTGAAGGCTCCAGCCCTGCCATCCAAGCCATTGAAGGAGACTTCACACATGAATGGTTGGGCATACGCGGCGGCAGGTCAGGCTGGTGCTGCTTTGCATACGATGGCAGTATTGCAGGCGTACCAGGCTGATTTGCTGAAAGACCTAGACCAGGGTCAGGGGCTTTCCCCTGAGGCGGTGACTGAGCTGCGCCGCACCACAGATCTTGCTCAGGACCCCAAGCAGACAGCTGCCGCATCGGCATGTCTATGGCGTCTATGGGGACACTGAGAGACATCTTGGTGAAACTTGGCGGACATCGTGGAGAAAGAGAAACGCTTTCTCTCGATACTGTGGGATTACAAATTTAAGAATCTGTTTAAAATATGCTGATCCTATGTTCTGACATAGCATCACATGAAAAACTAAGGTGAAGTCGTTTAGGGTAAATTGCATCGGACAAATGATTGTCTTAAGCAAGGTGTGGCAAGAGGTTCCTGTCTGTTTCTGTTCTCTTATTGTTAGTCAAATGAACAAGATTACTGAGACCATCACCTTTTGTTTGTATTGGCTCTTGGTGCCTCTGCCCCAGTCTTCGAGTAGTTATACTGATTGAATTTGCACCTATGCATTTGAATGACACTGTTTTGCTGATGAGATCAGGGCTGGAGAAAATCCGGTAACGGGCTGATTCCTGTATTGCATTTGCATGCTTTGTTTAGATTGTCTCCACCTCTACTGAATGAATCCCGCCCCCTTAAAATGTATATAAACTCTACTGTGCTGAGCTATAGTCAGACTTGGATGACTGCAGCGACGCACAGCGAGTCCTCAATAAAGAGTGACTTCTGTATATGAGATATCCCAACGTCTCCTGGTCTCTACCTTCGACGAGGAAAAAGTTTCCTACAATACGCCGTTTTGCCTTCGAGCTGTGTCGGCACATCCGTTGAGATGGTGGTCGGTAAATTCAGGGAGGCGAAAGCGCGCTCGGCGGCTTATAAGTCTTTTATACCGCGCCGGTCTATGTCTGCGCCCAAACATGAGGGGGATCCTGGCCCATCCAGGTCTGCGGATCAGAGACAGGGCCAGGCGGTTAGTGTGGCCACTCGTGGTCCTCCTCCGAGGAGGAGTAGATCACAGAGGAGGCGGGAGTTCAGAGACAGGAGAAGGGATCTAAGGGGAAAGATCCAGCGCGGACGTGGCAAACAGCCATCTGGAGCTGGTACTTGAACCTGAAACCCTCCTTCTCTTCGGAGTGAGTGTTGCAGGTTTACTCTCGTTTTAGAGAGTTATTATGCTATATCCCATCTAGAGCTCCCAATATGGCTGCAGTGTTGAGGCTTCCTCTCATCATCCTACTGAAGCCTCCGCTCTCCAGAGCTGCGCTTAGGCAGTGGTATGGGTTTGTAGGCTCTTTTCTTTTTCAAGCCTCACTAACTGCTTCTGGCGTTGAGTGTAGCTAGGTCTCCTCTCGCTTAGAGAGTCTTTATGCTGAGACCTCCACTCTTAAGAGCCTATGGTTGAGTGTTGTTAGGCTTCCTTTCGTTTAAGAGAGTCATCCTGCTGAAGACTCCGCTCTTTAGAACGCCGTCTTTGGCAGTAATATGAGTTTGTAGGCTCTTTTCTTTTTGAGCCTCACTAACTGCCTATGGCGTTGAGTGTAGCTAGGTCTCCTCTCACTTTAGGGAGTTGTTATGCTGAGACCTCCACTCTTAGGCCCCTACCAGGGTTGAGCATTGTTAGGTTTCCTCTCATTTAAGAGATTCATCTTGCTGAAGCCTCCACTCCCCAGAGCTCCGCTTAGGCAGTAATATATGAGTTGTAGGCTCTTTCTTTTTGAGCCTCAATAACTACCTCTGGCGTTGAGTGTAGCTAGGTCCCCTCTCACATTGGACAGTCGTTAGGCTGAGACCTCCACTCTTAAGAGCTCCTAAACTAGGATTGAGTGTTGTAAGGCTTCCTCTCGTTTTAGAGAGTCATTCTGCTGAAGCCTCCGCTCTCCAGAGCTCCGCTTAGGCAGTAATATTACTTTGTAGGTTCTTTGGTGAGCCTCGCAACTGTCTCTAAGCGCGCGTGCAGTCGGGTTCCTCTCGTTAGAGGGGGGCTTGCATGCTGAGAACTCCACTCTGGGAGTTTTTTCCTACGAGGCTGAGTGTTGTTAGGCTTCCTCTTGTTTTAGAGAGTCATCCTGCTGAAGCCTCCGCTCTTCAGAGCTCCGTCTTTGGCAGTGGTATGAGTTTGTAGGCTCTTTCTTTTTGAGTCTCACTAACTGCCTCTGGCGTTGAGTGTAGCTAGGTCTCCTGTCCCTTTAGACAGTCGTCATGTTGAGACCTCCACTCTTCAGAGTTCCCCTACCAGGATCGAGTGTTGTTAGGCTTCCTCTCGTTTAGGAGAGTCATCCTGCTGAAGCCTCTGCTCTTTAGAGCTCCGTCTTTGGCAGAATATGGGTTCGTAGGCTCTTTTCTTTTTGAGCCTCACTAACTGCCTCTGGCGTTGAGTGTAGCTAGGTCTCCTCTCATTCTAGAGTTGTTATGCTGAGACCTCCACTCTTTAGAGCTCCCCAACTAGGGTTGAGTGTGGTTAGGCTCCTCTTGTTTAAGAGAGTCATCCTGCTGAAGCCTCCGCTCTTTAGGACTCCGTCTTTGGCAGCAATATGGGTTTGTAGGCTCTTCCTTTTTGAGTCTCACTAACTGCCTCTGGCATTGAGTGTAGACAGGTCTCCTCTCATTCTAGAGAGTTCTTATGCTGAGACCTCCACTCTTAGAGTTCCCTTACCAGTATTCAGCGTCATTAGGCTCCTCTCGTTTAAGAGAGTCATCCTGCTGAAGCCTCCGCTCTTTAGAACTCCGTCTTTGGCAGAAATATGGGTTCGTAGGCTCTTTTCTTTTTTGAGCCTCACTAACTGCCTCTGGCGTTGAGTGTAGCTAGGTCTCCTCTCACTTTAGAGAGTTGTTATGCTGAGACCTCCACTCTTAAGTTGAGTGTTGGGTGTTGTTAGGTTTCCTCTCGTTTAAGAGAGTCATCCTGTTGAAGCCTCCGCTCTTTAGAACTCCGCTCTGGCGTTGAGTGTAGCTAGGTCTCCTCTTGCTTTAGAGAGTCGTTGTGCTGAGACCTCCACTCTTAAGAGCTCCTCAACGAGGGTTGAGTGTGGTTAGGCTCCTCTCGTTTAGGAGATTCATTTTGCTGAAGCCTCCACTTTGCATAGCTCCGCTTAGGCATTATTAATGTGTAGGCTCTTGAGCCTCACTAACTGCCCCTGGCGTTGAGTGTAGCCAGGTCTCTCTCATTCTAGAGAGTTGTTATGCTGAGACCTCCACTCTTAGGAGCTTCTCTACTTTGGTAGTGAGCTAGTCTACGATGCTGGCGAGCTTTGAGCCTGCCTGTAGAGGTTTGTGGCTCGGGTCCTGGCAAAAGCGATTTGGCTGGGGCAGGGATGGTGTTCCTTGAGTCCTTGACTTAAGGAATCCAGTTTTTTGGGCACTCATCCCTCAGCATGGCGGTGTTGGTATACCGTTCCCCTAGCGCCCTCTAGAGGACGCAGCGTTGAGTTCCCTTTCGAAAGGGAATGTCTCAGGTTATGCATGTAACCATGGCTCCCCGAAGGGAACGAGACGCTGCGTCTCGGTGCCATACTTCCGGCATCATTCCTGCGCCTCCTCAGACAAAAAGAGGATGACATATTCCACAGGTGCTCCTTTTATACTCGCAGCCGCTCGTTTGCTTACGTCATGGGCTTCCACCTGCCAATGTCAAGTTCATTGTTGTTTTTTCATTCATGCTTCAGACACCAGTCACGCTGAAGGCGTTCCCCTAGCGCCCTCTAGAGGACACAGCGTTGAGTTCCCTTTCTGCATGAACCATGGTTACATTCCGTAACTGAGATGTTTTCCTTTGCTGTAAACAAAACTTGGTTTTTCGAGAGACTAGCAAATATTCTCAATATTCTCACCACCCTATCTTACGGTACCTATGTCCTACGTCATCTGCTGTAACGCCCACTCTTCGTGTACTCTGCATATTCCAGTTATACGGAGGAGATAGAGCACTTTTTTATGATGGATCGACGCACTTTATTGGGCTTCAAAATCTGTACCACCATTCACTGCCATTATAAATCTCGGAAGAGCCAGTAAATTTTTTTACATAACTCTGATTGTATTCGTCTGAAAGAAGAAAGTCAAAAACACTTAGGATAGCTTGAGGGTGAGTAAATCATGGGGTAATTTTCATATTTGGGTGAGCTTTCCCTTTAAGGCATGTTTTTGGTCTTATTGTGCTCAATTTATTCTTGTGTTTCTTTGTGGAATTTTTTTTAATATTATTATTCTGGTAAACACTGCTCACTTTTCAGAATACAATCAACAACCAGTGGATAAAATAAAGTCACATCCAGTTTTTCTTTTTCTTAGTAGTTTCAATCAAATACATCAGAGTTTGGTTGTAAATTGGACAGCAACTCTGTTTCATATCGACTTAAGTAAACATTATACAGGTTGTATTTCTATTCATAAAATCCTCACAAATGTATGCATACAGGAACATTCTGTGATTTACTCTTTCCACACCTATACAAATACAAGAATACGAATTTAGCATGTACTTACATTTGAATTCTGCTTGCAGATGAGGTAAAAGTGGTATAAAGATAAGCAGTAGTGGCTGAACAACTACCACAACAAAAATTTCTAAAATAAGAGAATAACAGTCCATTATTTTCCCATTCAAACAAATCAACAGTCAATAATGTGTCATTAAAACTCATCATATGAATTGCTCAGAAGTTCTTAAACATAAATGTTCAATCACTGAAAAGAGAGTCTAGAAGTGGTTTTCTTGTGGAATACTTAATGACTTAAGTACATTTATGTAAAAATATCATTCTACAAGTTCTACATCAAGGTGTGACACTGGCTGAACTGTATTTTATTTTTATTTTTAACACAGAATAAAAACCTATGTATGTGGCATTTTTACCACTTTTTGCATGTCAGTTTCATAAATTATGAAGGGATCAGAATTCAGGTGTTACCTTCAGAGGGAATAAATAAGATGATGAACTGGAACAGTTGACAATCAGACAGGATAGAAATAATTAGACAAAATATAAAGAGCTTGTATCTGCAACCTAACCAAAAAGGAGAGAGAAGAAAGGCAAGCATTAATGGTATGTATACAAATACAGTCAATCACAGTGGGGAATGACTGTGGTCTGCTGATTACACAAGATAAATGTCTCAGTTTTGGCTTAGTCACATGATGTTACATGATGACATGATATTCCTGTAGTTGGTCTAAGTAGTAACAGACTGTGGTAACAGTCAAGAAATATATTTCAGATTTATTTTCCCCTTTTGTTTTCATGTGCTTTATCAACTCATTAACACATAGTTTATATTAAACTACATTTTTCTAGAATTAATAGTACTTTGCAAAAAATTGTGTTCACTTAGAGTTTGGTTGCATTGGGAAGCCCTGCTTGGCCGTTCTTGACTGGGACGCCTTGAGACATCAACTAAAAAACAAACATACCAAACACAGTTAGGCCTAAAAAGAAACTGTTTGCATCTTCTGTATGTATTTGGTTATCATTTTTGGTAATTGTAGAATTTAAAAATGTATTTGAACAAAATCATTGGTAATAAACTTATCAACCTAATAAATCTGTGCTCATATATACTTATTCTACCATTTAGCTTTAACAATGTATAAGGAATCAGATCATACAGGGACTCTTACCTATACTCAAGATGAGACAACTCAGCACAACAATTCCAAATAATACTGCAGAAAATATGCGAGGTTTGGTGTCTGTATCATGTGCTCTCTTTCTCCAGCCATAGGTAAAAAGAACTATAGAAATAGATAAAAAAATTAATGTCACACAAGATAGATGATGTCCTGAGCAAGAACAGCATAAAGATGTGATGAACTGAACAGTGCGTGTCACACAATGTTTTACTGAATTCAATCTCACACAGTTGCATTCCCAAACATCAGGCATCCGAATTAACATGACAGTGTTTGTTATTGTGTAGTTTATTGTGAAAGGTAATTTATTACTAAAAGTAATTTATTGTGAAAGGAAAAAAGAGCCACAAGCTTCCCCGGTTGCAGCTACCTTAATTACTGATATATTGTGCCAGTTGTTCTCCATGACTTGTATGTTTTTCTTCCACATGGGATGAAATGGGCTTTAATTTGCAAATGGTTTTATTGCCATATTCTAATTTTTAATGCACAAAGTGAAACAAAACAAAACATTTGTGCACAAGTAAAGGAAACATAGCTACTGCTAATGTCAAAATAATGAACATGGCCTCTGTTATGTGAAATTTGAATTTTCCTACCTGAATAAACAACGACCATAAAAACCGCAAATTCTCTTGTTATTCTGAAAAACCTGATCCATGATTTAAGGTTGCCTGTAGACAGAAAGAGTTGAAAACATCAAAGTAATATTTGTAAGCACTAATGCACTGCCATGGAACTGTATTCTGGTTATTTATTTCCTGATTGACTAAATTATGAGACCGCCTTTTTTTTACTCGCAAGTGAAACACCGTCAGCGTGCATCACCCTGCAGAAGCCAAATACCTCAATACTGTCGAACTAGTCCCGTTCAGTCGGTCACTCTCGACGTCATGTCGTTGACCAACAAATTGGGATCTCGCTTAGAGAGATCAATCCACTTCGAGTGTAAACTAAAGCCAATGCACATTGGAATGCGATGATTGCATCCAGCGGCCGCTGATCATAGCGTGAACATTAAAAGCACCCGGTTGTAACGCATACCAGCTTTTTGCTTCGGAGCTGAGCGATAACATCGTTCTGCTCCTACCAATATCTTCGTTTGTGATGACGAGTTCAACACGCTCTAGGGAGCTTTTTGTGTTGGCGGACGGCGCTTCAGCGGTGGTCGTTCCTGTGTCGAGTGAGTTGCGCACTTTAGGCTGCACTACCCCCTGTCGTGCTGTAAATGGCCGTTTCCCCTGTGCGTCTCAGCACCTAAAAGACCATTTCCCTGAAAGAGCCTATTTCTCTAAAATAGCTTACATGGGTGCGTCTTTGTAAAGAAGACAGATCATCTTTTTAAAGATGCCGTTTCACCCGTGCGTTTCTGGATGCGGTCACAGTCATTAATGCCTTACGTGTCTGGGCATTAAACATGCTGAGGTGGCGTTCGCGGATGAGTCATGTTCCCATTGTGGGAAGATGACCATCTCGGAGCTGCGGGCCAGGCTCCGTTTCCTCCAGGGGGGGCGGAGCTCCGTTGCCTCTGCTTCTATCTAGTTCTCGTCATGGCGGCAGTCAGGCGAGGGCTACTTCGGGCAGTAGCACGAGTGGTCTGAGTGTTACAGTGGTGGCAAACCCCTCAGGGAACCAACCCTCGGGGGACCATCACTCCTCTAGCGCTTCGCAACCAGTCGAGCCGCCAAAGGAACGTGCTGGGCCCTCTTCAAAGAGCGTACCAGCGGTATCCTTCGGAGCTTTCTGGAGAGGAAGATTTGGCTGCGCTGCCGCCCTCCGGGATGGTGGCAAGGCCTGAATCGGATCCAGAGATGTCGGCTATGCTTTCCCAGGCTGCCGAGTAGAAACCTCCACCGCGTCCCGGGCCCTTGAGGTTGGACGATTGGTTTCTCGGGGTGGCCCCCCCGTCGCTCCCCTCCTGGGCCGTAGGCATTCGTCTGGTCTGACCGGCGGTGCTTATACGGCTTGTGGAGAAGCTGCCTCCACCTTACACGCTATGGCGTTACTGCAGGTTCTTCAGGCTAAGGCACTGAGGGACCTGCGCGAGGGTGGTCATGATTCGGAATTTCTGAAAGAGCTCCGAACCGCTACTGAACTCGCGCTCCGAGCCACGAAGTTCACCACGAGATCTCTGGGTCGTGTGATGTCCACACTTGTGGTCCAGGAGCGCCATCTCTGGCTGTGTCTGGCCGACATGAGGGATGCCGACAAGTTTGGTTCCTCAAGGTTCCTGTGTCCCAGACCGGCCTCTTCGGTGACGTGGTCGAGAGCTTTTCCCAGCAGTTCTTGTCTGTGCAGAAGCAGACTGAGGCGATTCGTCACATCTGCCCCGGCATGCAGCTGCTGCCTCCACCTGTCCACTGATCACAGCGCCCAGCCTGCTCGTCGCCGGAGTGTGGCCCCCGCGTCCACCCTCGCTCCCCGTGCCGCATCTGCAGCACCTCAATCAGTGGCGCTGTGGAGCGGGCTAGTCGGCCCACCCCGCCCATCCAGGCCCCCTCAAACTGGGGGTGAGCGTAAGAGCAAGATGCCCCGTGATGGGCACCCAAAAAAAAAAGGGAAAGGGGGAGAGAGAGGGACCTCTCTTGATCTGGCGATGTACCTCTCCCTCCCCGGAGGAGGGCGGGTGGAGAATTTGGTTCCAAAAATCTCGACTAGTGTTTGAGTTTGAGCTCCGTCAAGTTTATTCTTTATCGTCTATTTTTTTTTTTTATCTTAAAATCAATTTTATGCACCATAATTTTCGTTTCTATAATGTGTGAATATTTCCCCTATCGTATTCTACAACAAAAACTATCAGAGTGCCTTGTTATCACTAGTTCTATTTTTTACTTTCCGAGTCCGCTATTAGCATATGGCTCGCTAGCATCGCCAGCGTGGTTGCCACTAATCTCACTTACATTGCTAACACTCTATTCACACACATTACCATCGTTTTACTCACTGTTACTTGCATTAAAGGCGGATGTGTGTCTACCTTTGAGTGCAGGTGAGGACACGTTCGAGCTGCATTCGGTACAGGTCGAGCTGGAGGCCGTGGAGAAGCAGATCCACGAACTGGTGGAGAGGCAGACCCAGCTGAGAGTGCGGAGAGCCGTGCTGGAAACATCCCATGCTGACGCTCACAAGTCCGAGGTAAGCGCTGCTTACTCTCCCACCACCTCTACTCCGTGTGTTTCTCTGCACAGGCCCGGTGCACCCAGGACGCGCTCTTCCCAGATGTCCTTCACTCCGGCGCCGGGACACCACGGACCCTGTGTGCAGCCGCAGCGGAAGACGCGAGCCAGGTCCCGGGCGACGACCTCTCCCCCTCCGCCGCCTCCGGTCTTCGAGATCTCCACCCGGAACCGCTTCGCTCCCCTCCGCGAGACGGAATGTGACGCTGTGATCATCGGAGACTCCATCGTCCGGCACGTCCGTGCTACGTTAGCTGAAGGTAAAGTGCACACTCACTGTTTCCCTGGTGCTCGTGTTCTCGATGTTTCTGCGCAGATACCCGCGATCCTGAAGGGCGACGAGAGCACCGGAGCGGACTTGCTTCACGCCGGAGTTAACGACACCGAGCTGCGGCAGACGGAGACACTGAAGCGGGACTTCAGGAGCCTGATCGAGACGGTGGGGGGGTGGGGGCCGCCCCCGCACATCGCCCGCGACGACAATCATCGTGTCAGGACCGCTTCCCACGTATCTACGAGGACACGAAAAGTTCAGTAGGCTTTTTGCTTTAAATGAATGGTTATTGTCATGGTGTAAAGAACAGAAACTGCTCTTTGTTAATAATTGGAATCTTTTCTGGGAGCGTCCTAGGCTTTTTCGCGCTGATGGCCTGCATCCCAGCAGAGTCGGAGCGGAACTCATGTCGGACAACATCTCCAGGACGCTACGCTCCATATGACTAGTAAAGCCAATTCTCAAGTAACTGCTATGATGACTTTTGTTCTACCTGTTTAAATGATAGAAGTACTTGCGCTGTCCATCTATAAAGACTGTGTCTGTTCCCCGAATAGTGAGGTCAAAATATAAATTTAATGCAGGATCTAGAAAAAATCTGATCGTGATTAAACCAGAAAAATTTAAAATAAATGAACAAAAACAATTTTTAAAGTTTAGGCTCCTTAACATTAGATCACTCGCACCCAAAGCAGTTATTGTAAATGAAATGATCACAGATAATCGTTTTGATGTACTCTGCTTGACTGAAACCTGGCTAAAACCTAATGATTATATTGGTCTAAGTGAGTCTACTCCACCAAGCTACTGTTTTAAGCATGAGCCCCGTCAGACTGGTCATGGCAGAGGTTTTGCAACAATATATAGTGATATTCTCGATGTTACTCAGAAGACAGGATACAGGTTTAACTAATTCGAAATACTAATGCTTAATGTTACACTGTCAGATATGCAAAAGGAATCTATCGCATCTCTTTCTGGCTACCGTGTATAGACCACCAGGGCCGTATACAGATTTCCTAAAAGAATTTGCAGATTTCCTCTCAGACCTATTGGTTACTGTTGATAAAGCGCTAATTGTCGGAGATTTTAACTTTCACGTTGATAATACAAATGATGCATTTTACTGACCTAATAAACTCTTTTGGTGTTAAGCAAAACGTCACCGGGCCCACTCATTGTTTTAATCATACGCTATATTTAATTATATCACATGGAATTGATCTTAATGATCTATATATAGTACCTCAAAGTGATGATGTTATTGACCACTACCTTGTATCATGCATGCTGCTTATTACTGATATTAACTATATGGCTCCGCGTTATCGTCCGGGCAGAACTATTGTTCCAGCCACTAAAGACAGATTCATAATAACCTGCCTGATTTATCTCAACTGCTCTGTGTACCAATAAGTACACATGAACTAGACGAAATGACTAGCAACATGGGCAATATTTTCTCTAATACATTAGAAGCTGTTGCCTCTATTAAATTGAAAAAGGTTAGAGAAAAACTTACTGTGCCATTGTACAACAGTAATACCCATTCTCTCACGAAAAAAATTTGTAGTCTTGAGCGCAAATGGAGAAAACTAACTTTGAAGTTTTTAGAATTGTGTGGAAAAAAAGTATGTCCAGCTATAGAAAGGCTCTAAAAGCTGCCAGGGCCGAGCATATCCACAAACTCATAGAAAATAACCAAAACAATCCTAGGTTTTTATTTAGCACAGTGGCTAGATTAACAAATATCCAGACGCCACCCGATCTAAATATTCTCTCACAGTTTAACAGTAATGACTTTATGAATTTCTTCACTGACAAAATAGATAACATCAGAAATACAATAACAAATGTATATTCTACAGCGTATAATACTTTAGCTTCCTTCATCGCACCAAAAGATAAACTGCAATGATTTACAATTATAGGACAGGAAGAGTTAAATAAACTCATAACTGCATCTAAACCAACAACATGCCTATTAGATCCTGTACCCACTAAATTATTGAAAGAGTTGTTACCTGTAGCAGAGAACCGCTTCTCAATATTATTAACTCTTTGTTGTCTTTAGGTCACGTCCCAAAACTGATAGCTAATAGCTGGCGGTTATTAAGCCTCTTATTTAGAAACCACAACTAGATCCTAGTGAACTGACAAATTACAGACCCATTTCAAATCTTCTTTTATGTCTAAAATTTTAGAAAAAGGTGTGTCTGCTCAATTGTGCTCCTTCCTGCAAACAAATGATCTCTATTTAGGCCTCACCATAGCACAGAAACTGCACTTGTTAAATTACAAATGACTTGCTTCTTGCATCAGACCAAGGATGTGTCTCATTGCTAGTTTTATTGATCTTAGTGCTGCGTTCGACACTAGATCATGACATACTCATAGATCGATTACAAAACTATACAGGTATTCAAGGGCAGGCTTTAAGATGGTTTAGATCCTACCTGTCCGATCGCTACCACCTTGTTCATTTAAATGGGGAGTCATTTCAATTATCACCAGTAAAATATGGAGGGCCACAAGGATCTGTCCTAGGTCCTCTGCTGTTTTCAATATACATGTTGCTCCTTGGTAATGTTATTAGAAAATACAGGATTAGTTTCTACTTTTATGCCGATGATACTCAACTATATAGCTCAACAAGACCAGATGAAACTTCTAAATTATCTAAGCTAACAGAGTGTGTTAGAAATGTAAAGGATTGGATGACCAATAATTTTCTCTTATTAAATTCGGATAAGACTGAGATATTACTTATTGGACCAAAAGACAGTACACCGAATCTCGTGGATTACAATTTGCAACTAGACGGATGTACTGTTACTTCCTCTACAGTCAAAAATCTGGGTGTTATATTTAGATAGCAACTTGTCTTTTGAAAAATCATATTTCCCATGTTACAAAAACATCAAGATACTATTTAAACTGATGATGACATCACTGAATTCAATGATGACTGAAAAATGAGTATTTACTATTGTCATTTTGCATTATTGACACTATTTTCCTAATTAATGTTGTTCAGTTGCTTTGACACAATCTGTAGTGTTAAAAGCCTCTATATAATAAAGGTGACTTGACTTGACTTGACGAGAAGCGTTTTCTGTCTCTGTATCCCATGGCACGGAGAGTCGCGGACGGACAAACACCGGACCACACTCATCCTCCTCTCTCGCCAGCAGGCAGCAGCGGGCAGTTCGAGAGCGTCATCAAAGGCCCTACTCACGCACTCTCTGCCAAACTGTGGAACCAGGTAAGTGTTGCACCACACACTTAGACCCCTCTTCGGTCCGCCCACGAGCCGCCCGAGTTGGGTCCCTGCGTTCCACCTCGCTGCCCCACTGCGGGTACGGTGGTGGTTCCGTTGGTCCCACTTGCACGGTATATGGGTGCCTGGCTAGCGCTACCCAGCCCGTCTCGCTGACTTCTAGGACCATCAGCCTCGGCTATGCGATCCAGTTCACCCGGCTTCCCCCCAAGTTCAGCGGCGTCCGCTTCACGGCAGTGAAGGCGGCTGATGCTCTTGTCTTGTGTGCGGAGATCGCAGTCCTACTGGCGAATGACGCGATAGAGCCGGTCCCTCAGCGATATGAAGACAGGTTTACAGCCCTACTTCCTGTCCGAAAGAAAGGCGTGGGTTACGACTCATCTTTGGGCCCTTCGCCGGTTACCGTTCAAAATGTTGATGCAGGAATGCATCTTCTGGTGCATCCGTCCCCGAGATTGGTTTCCAGTGATCGACCTAAAGGATGCGTACTTTCATGTGTCGATCCTTCCGCGCCACAGACCATTTCTGCGGTTCGCGTTCGAAGGATGAGCATATCAGTACGAGGTCCTACCCTCCGAGGTTTTGTCCCTGTCTCCCCGTGTCTTCATGAAAGTTGCGGAGGGGGCTCTTGTTCTCCTGAGAGAGCAGGGTGTTCGCATCCTCAACTATCTCGATGATTGGCTTATACTAGCACAGTCTCAAGATCAGTTGTGCAAGCACAGGGACCTCGCGCTCCGGCACCTCAGCCTGTTGGGCCTTCGGGTCAACTGGGACAAGAGCAAACTCTCCCCGAAGCAGAGAATCTCTTTTCTCGGTATGGAGTTCGATTCGGTCAAACAGACAGCACGCCTCACAGAGGAACGTGCACGATCGGTGCTGAACTGCTTGAATTCATTCAGGTCAGACAATCGGACCCACTGAAAACCAATTTCAGAGGCTCCTGTGCATATGGCATCTGCAGCGGCAGTTACACCGCTGGGTTTGCTTCATATGATATTTTTAGAGCTGCAGCGGGCTACCCCCTAACACGTTCGCCAGATTTTATAGTCTTCGTGTGGAGCCGGTATCCTCCTGTGTTCTCACCTCAAACGGGTAGAGGCACTGAGAGGCCCTGGTTTAGTGTCGGCTTGCTAAAACCACTCCAGAGAGTTCATATAGTAGACCCTGTTGAGTTCCTTTGTCCCCTCTGCAGCCAGACGTGGCGGAATGTCTGGTGCCAGGCCCTCACTCGATGAATCTGTGAGAACCGGTAGAGAGCTGGGTTCCATATGTGTAAAGTCCACGGCATAGCCTCAGAGCCCGTGTTTCCCCGGCAGACTTCTGCCATTTCCAAGAGGGTTATAATCACCTATAATCTTCCATATGCACCTAAACGGTTGTTCATATGTGTAAGTGCTTCCGAAACCTCCTTTGGGAAGGATGGGGCTTCCGCAACGTTTCTGTTCCAAGTGGAACGGGTACGTTTTCCCAGTGTTATCCAATCTCACTGAGTGCTACAACAACAGTGACTGTCCTTCTTGTTGTGAGCCCCGGCCTACACCAAAAAGGGGCGCAGGAGGCTCGCACAGGACACTGGAAGGGGCAGCATCCATGGTGCTTTGGTAGGGATCCCAATTCTTCGGTCACCGACGTGACGTTGAGAGTGACCGACTGAAAGGGAACGTCTTGGTTACGTCTGTAACCCTCGTTCCCTGAAGGAGGGAACGGAGACGTCACATCCCGTCGCCACGGCTGCTGTACCACCGCTGAGCGGCCGGGTCACCGGCTCGGCTCCTCAGCGAAAACCTGGTATGCGTTGCACCGGCTGCCTTTTTATGCTCACGCTGTGATCATCGCATGCCAATGTGCATTGGCTCGTTTCGTTTACACTCAAAGTGGATTGGTCTCTCTAAGCGATATCCCAATTTGTCGTCACCGACGTGACGTCTCTGTTCCCTCCTTCAGGGAACGAGGGTTACATACGTAACCAAGACGTTTCTTAGGCATGCAGTAAAAAAATAAAACCATGTATTTTCAATACCCATCAACATACTCATACTTGACAGTTTCCAAACTAATATTTTTATTAACAAGATTCATGGCATTACTATGTACTCAGCATTTAAGCAGTGTAAAGTTGTGGGTAGGTGAAAGATTATGTCACTACAAAATCTACAATTTTCCTGACACATTCAACATTGTTGCCCGTAACTGCCAGTAACCGTAACAGATGCTTCAGTAACTGACATTTTAATGTATTTAAATGCAATAGAATTAATCACTAACAATGTTGTAATGCAATGTCTTAATATACAAAATGCATTTACTGAGCTTCTTAAAAATAAAAAAATAAAAACTTTAAATCTTAACGTACCTTGAAGATAGCTCAAAGCCCAAATCAACATTTCAGGTCTCAGAATATAAAGGGCACAGCAGGTGACAGTCTCATCCAGAGATCCTGGAACAGAATATTTAATTATGGACTTCAGATAATAAATGACAAAAAAACTGTGTTATGTGAAAGTGTTGAAGAGTCCCACCATTATAGAAAGTACACACCAACATGTGAATCAGGTATGAGAAAAATATGTACAACATTACAAGACAAGGAACAAAATCTACCACATTATTAAGATTATATTAATATTATTTTAAAATTTACAAATATAACTAAGAACACTAAACTACTGCACTCACCTTCAGTAAAGCCCCAAAGCATGAAGGCAAAGAACATACAGATGTTCGGACAAAAGACCAGAGAAAACTGAAGATTCCAGATTATGCTGCTGGTGACTGGAGAGAAGAAGCAGAATAATCACAGTTAAATTAATAAAACACTTACAGTGAAATATACAGAGTGAAATCACAAAAAAATAAGATTTATTCTCTTTCAAACAAACCAGTGTTTTTTGATCTGTAGTAGTTCAGAGAGCAGAGCAGAAGCACAGCTCCAGATGTAGCAGCAAAACAGAAAAATAACACAGCTATGTGCCAAGAAGAGAAACCTGTGAAACACAAACATCAGGTATAACTTCACTGAATCAACTTGGTATATTAAGTCATAGTTTCTTATAGAGAAATAATTAGGAGGTTTGCAATTAAGACAATTCATTCTTTAAATAGATTCCTACAACTATTATATTTTGGCAGCAGCTACTTACATTAATTGTTAAAAGTTATTTGCTCTTTACGTTTTAAATCTTTCTAAATAGAAACTTTTTTAACAATAAGAAAAAAACAGCATCTCGTTCACACCAACTGCAAGTAAATAATGATAGACACTGTTCACTGTCCATGTCAAAAGCAGTATGTTCATATTATTTGAATGGTGGGCGGAGCTAATAAAAATTGCCATTGCCAACCAGGTTGTTCATTTAAATTTAGTGGAAATAGACATAGTTTAATGTTTGTTTTGTTTGTCGACTCACCCAGTTGCTCCAGTTCTGCAGTTGCATTGGCTGAAAGTCCTCCAGCAAACACTAAACACATGTAAACTCCTTTATCCTCAGTTCTGACACTCTTCAGTCTGAGAGAGAAGTTTCCTTTGGGGATCTCAGCAGTGAAGAACTCAACTCTGTCTCTGTATTGTTCATCTGATGAATCTGAGAAAGTATCATTGTTTTGGTAGAGCAGAACCAGAATATTTCCATCTGTTTTCCTCCATAAAAAGCAAAAAAACAACCCCACCATAAACCTTCATGTGTTCAGGTTTGATGTGAGAGTCTACAGAGCAGCTCAGAGTGACGTCCTCACCATCATATGCAGAAACAGACCGATCTGATCCTGATACTATCAAACACTCTGAGAGAATAAAAATTATTTGAACCACAGTTTCACCAGAATCCTGCTGACTGTAAACTCTACATGTGTATCGTCCCTCATCTTCAGCTCTCAGATTGTCCAGACGGAGGGAGAAGTTTCCATGTTGAATCTGATCAGTAAAGAAATGAGCTCTATCATAATAATCCTGCTGCTGGGCCTCTGGTCGACTCTCACCATCTTGATACAGATGAACCAGAGCCTCTGAGTCTGTTCTTCTCCATTCCACCTCCAGATCCTCCATTAGTAAGAGTTCATCAACATAACAGAGCAAAACCACTGAAGAGCCCAGAGGAGCAACCAGAGGGCCAGCGGGACCGTGCACAATGAACCCTATCACAAAATAGACAAATTGATTAATGCATTTATTTAAAAAAAGTAAATAAATAAAGGAAGCAAATATATTTTCGCATAATAACGTAAAGTGAAAATACTCACCATCAGCGACCATCATAAGTATTGACATAAAAATGCAGGTAAGAATGTCCATCATGTATTAAAATTAGACGAAACTAACATAAGATCATAAATTATCATGAAAACGAGAACATGGGAAGACACGCCTAAAGAAACACTTTCACTTTCGCTTTTTTGAATTACGCGCTCAAAACTTGATTCGTTGAACTGATAAGAACAAGCGCTGAAAATACAGTTGAAATATCACATTCTGTTGGCTTTCTTGTTGATTCTTCTGAGGATGAAACCTCAGAATTGAAGTTTCTTTGTTCAACTCTAATTGTGTTTAGCAAATAGAAACTGGGAAAGCTCCTCTTCTTGTTTATGTTCTGCATTTGGTTAAGCTCTTAAATTTAGACGTCGATATTTTACAAACATAAAGGCCTATAAACCCTTTTTGTAACCTTGGCATGCCAAATGTTTTGTTTATTAATCATAAGAGCAGCTGGATAAGGAAAGTCAAATATGAAATTATTACAACACATGAGAAGCATAAAACGGTTCTTAGTAACCCACGGTCCCTGAGTAGGGAACGAGACACTGCGTCCTAATGGGGTCGCTATGGGGAATGCCTCGTCGTGACCCGTGTCTGAAGCATACATTAAAAAAACACCAACTCGTTGGCCGGCGACAGCAATGACGTCACTACCGTTGCGACTATAGTATAAATAGGCGCCGGGAGCACACATCATTCACTTCTTCGTCTGAAGCTTGCGTCCGCAGCATGGCAAGAAACCTAGAGGTCTCGTTCCCTACTCAGGGAACCATGGTTACATAAGTAACCTGAGACGTTCCCTTTCATGGGAACTTCGAACTGCGTCCTCTAGGGGTCGCTATGGGGAACAGTATACCCATGCCGCCATGCTGAGGGGAGTGCATGCCAGAACCATGGCGAGCACTAAGTACCAACTCTACCATATTGCTATGGGAGTTGCCCCTGGGACGTTTAGACGGCTGTCAGTGACGTTATTCCCTACGGCCAAAGGCCTAGGCTACATACCCCAAAATACTTACCTGTTAGGGCCAGACTCCTGGGCCCAGGGTAGAGCTCAAGGCTTGGAATCAGAAATAGATTCCTTTAAGGGAATACGACCAAGAGCCTAGAATCATATCTAGTCTTGGCCTGTCACACAGGGGCTACCACACGTTTCTCTTTGTATGTGCTGAAGGAACTGTCTCAACAGACCCTTAGTAGCAACACCCTGTTAAAGTAGGTATCCAGAGGATACCTAGGAGGAGTGGTGCCCAAGGCGGAACCGGGGTTTTAAACCACTCAGAAAGAGCACGAAGCTGTTGCACGTAGCTCTTACCATACAGGATTTTAGAAAAGTGGGCAAAGCATAACGTGCACACTTACCAGCTATGTGGATTTTAGAAAATGCGCAAAGCATCACGTGCACATTTACACAGCTATGTGATTTTAGAAAGTGCGAAAGCAATAAAGTGCACACTACCCCTCATGTGGTTGTTAGAGAAAGTGCGCAAAGCGTAAAGTGTGAACCTTACCATAGTAAGCGGTTTCCAAGATCTGTTTACAGATACCAGCGAAGTAATGGGTCAAAGGGAGAGGCAAGCTCACAAATACAAACCATCAAAGGTGAGGGGAAGGCCACTGCCCGAGACAGCATTACACAGGAAGGCTCTCGTAATGCCACCTATACCTCCCGCTCGATGCCTCAGCAAGAGGGGATATCCTGGTGATCGGGAAGCCCCTCAGGGCGACCCAGATACGGTAGAACAGTCAGGGTAGCATGAAAGCTTAACCCCAGCCCGAATGTCCAGGAAATTTTTGCAGTGACGCACCAGGGGCCTGATAATCACAAAGGCTCCCACAGAAGCCTGTGTTATGACCGCATGATCCAGGAAGTATGAAGCCGAAAACCGGCTTTTCTTACCATCTGGACATATATCGACGAGGGAAATAAACACTGCAAGTCGATCACACGGTTTCTGAACCCAGGAGAGGGGGTGCCCATCGAGGACCTACCCTAGAAAGGGACAGAAACACACAGGTCCCGGGAAACACTGCAAAGAAACTAGCAGAAGGGTTATACACACAACCACCAGTCTCAATAGATACACATACCGTATGTTCATATATACATATATTAGACATGGAACGTACTCACCCACCATTGTTCCCGCGTCGGAGCTCTGTCCGGAGAAACCTCTAGACCGGACCATCAGTAAAATGGTCACTATGAAGCCATAGAACCAAACAAACCTAATAGGTCCAGCATAGGAGACTAATATGCAGGAAATTTCCCACCTAACCTCGGTCAGGTGGAGAGATGGGGTTACGGGAAATTAGGAAGGTGAAGATAAGGGCAGATGTAAGACCCCCGAAGAAAATGAGTAGATACTCAAGTATCACTCAGATTCGGACGAAAGCGCTGACGCCTTGTCTAGATCACATCCCTTAGGTCTTTTACTTACCTTCCTTTGACCTGCGATTCTTCCTACCCCTACCCGCGGGTGAGGGAGGAGCGTGAGCCGCGACATTAGCCTTCTGAGCTAGTCTCTGATCCTCAAAACCGAGACGGGCTAGGACCCCTGGGATGTTTCGGGCTCAGACCCGGACTTTGTGAAGGCCGCTATCCCAGTCTTTCAGTAGGTCAGCATGATATGTTTGGAGCATCACCATTGTGTGCAATGAAGCGACAGCCCAACCAGCTGCTGCTGCATATGCCCTGGCATCCAAGCGAGATGTAAAGGAGGGAGTCTTAGAGGACGTCTCACCCACAGAGAGATAGCTGGCCAGCATCTCTCTATAGGGGCATCTTCTCATAACCACTTTCGCTCATCGCCTCGATGTTGGCATAACTCGTATGCGGGAATCGATGGATGCGTGAGGAAAAAAAACGGCCTCTTCCATTCCTTCTAAATCTTTATATGAAAAAACAGGAAGAAAAGGAAGGCTCACCTGAGCTGGAGGGTTTGCCAGAAAAAATAATGTTATTACATCGAGATACTTCGCGACGCACTTTTTCACCCGCTTCCTTGGCAAGTCAAGCCTCGGCATGGCGCGATACATAACCTCCAGTAGCTCATCATACGCAGGGCAGGAGGATTGGGAAGGCTCAGCCTCAGCTTCTTTGCCCTCCTCAGACATTTCCTGCTTTTGCTGGGCTGATCCCAGCAGAGCACTGGCCCCTGCATCAGATGTAAATGATATAACATCATCCTGCCAGTGGCGCAGTCTCGTGCACAGCCGACGATCGCGAAAGGGAAAACCCCCCCTCAAACTCATCGGCCAGATCCACCTGAGAACCCCACGAGCTCATTCTCCTCCGTGCCTCAACAGCGGCGGGTCCTGAATTGCGGGAAGGAGATGGCTGCCCCTCTTTCCTCGAAAAAAAAAGAGACAAACGAGAGCGGAGCTTTTCCCTTGGAAAAAACGCTCGCAGTGCACGCCGATTGCCCCCTCGGAGGCATCGCGTGCGTGCTCTTCGCCCAAACAAATAACGCATAGATCGTGTGTGTCATCAGATGTTAAACAACGACAACACAAATGCACACATCCTCTTAAATGTTCTGCTAGTGCTTGCCATAATAATAGGAATATAGATCGCTCTTACCACAGAAATGCACACTTCAAACAAAACAGTCATTGAAAAGAAGAAGTTGAATGATGTGTATCCTGGCGCCTTTTATACTATAGTCGCACGGTGCCTTCTTCAACGGTCGGGCCGTCATGGCTGTCGCCGGCTAACGTGTTGTTGGTGTTTCAATGTATGCTTCAGACACGGGTCACGACGAGGCGTTCCCCATAGCGACCCCTAGAGGACGCAGTTCGAAGTTCCCATGAAAGGG
This sequence comes from Sinocyclocheilus anophthalmus, assembly GCA_018155175.1. Lineage (NCBI taxonomy): Eukaryota > Metazoa > Chordata > Actinopteri > Cypriniformes > Cyprinidae > Sinocyclocheilus > Sinocyclocheilus anophthalmus. Next base: position 234,093 of record JADLZN010008497.1, on the reverse strand, counting down.
AACTGCCACCACCGCGAAAAATGCGGCGGGTTATATGCTGTAGGCCCTATGAGATGTAACTTAGTGAAGAATAAACTTTACAGATTCAGCATGTTTTTACTAAAATATCAGGGACTTTTTTGTCAAAGTTTACTTTTAAAAGTGATTAATGTTACTATACGAGTTATTCACCACAATATCTTCGTTAATTTAATGAAATTGTTTTAAAAATTATAGCATGAAAATTCATAACAGCATTACCCCAGTATAGTGAACATTGTGTTAAATGTCAAATGATGTTTTGTTGTGTTTTTTATAACATAAATAAATCTACGATGTGGGGGGGGGGGGGGGGGGGGGGGGGGCTGACACAACAAATGACCCATTAACTATGCGGACAAAAGACAAGAAAAATTCATGGATTTCATTCTTTTAGTGTAAATAACTATTATTTAGGACACTGAGCAAGAACGGTGTATAATACAATAAATGTAACGATAAAATATATTCATTTGAAACAAACTATTTAGTCATATGGATTCCGATAAAAGACTGCCCTTTCCAGCGACACCAAGCTCGCCCTTGACCCTCTGATAAGGTAAAACAAAAAGAACCTCAACCAACTGCAATGTACGTTAGTCTAATCAAAGCTCTATTACGATAAAATGACAGGGGTGGTCCCAAGCTTTCCAAAATTGTATATGAACTCATGTGGATATAACTTTGGATTATAACATTGTCTGGAACTTTGCTCAATTTAAAAAATATATTTTTACCGTGGATGGTCCACTTCTTTTGACCCACACACACAGTAATATGGATCATTCATAACGCTGATCATATGCTTTTCCTTAACGGCAAGTCATCAAAATGATGGATGCAAGATGGAACAAATCCTTGCTAGGGAATCAGGACACAGGTTGAATAAAATCTCATTATATACAGACTGGCGGTAAAAAGCAGGGCCGTTTCTAGGCATAGGCGTGCTAGGCGGTCGCCTAGGGCGCCACCACCTGGAGGGGGCGCCAATGAGCGCATGTACTGGCACTACATTTTAGCAGGGTTGTGATAAAGCGTCTCATTTCGAAAGGCTGTGCCCTCCGGAGGTCACATTCGAAGGCTGCATACGTCATCGAGGCTGTCTCATTTCGGAAAAGCAAGTAGGACACTCTGAATGCAACCTTCGAATGCGACCTTCTTTCACAGAAATTCGGAGGATACATGAGGTGTATCCTTCGCTGCTACAAATAACCCACAATTCTTTACGTCACCGTAAACAACCATCGTTTATTTAAAAAAAAGAAACTGGCGGCGGCCGCAGCGTAATGTTTCACACAGGAAGATGTGGTGGTAAATGTAAGAATTTCAAGTTTTTTCACGTGGATTACTAAGTTGGTAAGAGGTGGTAAACGGATTACAGGTTAGTGATTTTTAAATGTGAGAGTAGTACTCTTACTAGCAGGCGGAAAAATTATTAATTAGTTTAACCTCTGGGGGGTTATTTTTGGTACATTTAACTCGCCGTGAGCCAGCCACACAACGCCTATAAATGTGTTGGCATAGCAAAACTGATACTTCCTGTTCCTTTTCGCCCATCCTAACGAAGGCCCTCTGTTTAATTCTGGGTTGAGGACACTCCGTATACACATCCTTCAGAGGATGCGGCATCCAGAGGACGCAGCCTTCTAAATGAGACACAGCTATAGAGTGGCACGGCCAACCGAAAATATGATTGCCACCCCTCTCTGGGTCCCCAACATCATTGGGCATTCATGGCCATGGCACAAAAAAAGGGACCTAAGTTCAGAGGCCAATTAAAATATGGTAACAGTAAAAAGGCACCAAAATGAGTAATTGTTAAGCATATTTGTGGCATTTGAGAAAAATGCGGCAGAATTGTCCAAAAGGTGTGCGTTTTTTGTGACAATGCATTGTTAAAGGATCAGTGTGTAATATTCACATATAAAACTTTAACAGCTAATTTAAAAATATTGGTATAGTAAAATTTGCCAATTCACAAGATCAATACATCCTTTATTAAACCGCTTTGTTGAATTTAATGCATCCTTACGGAAGTGTTGAAATGCTGAATTCATTCATTCACTTCTAACAGCTCGTAATTGGGAGCAGAGTCGGACACAGAGGGCAGAGCGTGCGTCTATTAAAGGGGAAGTTCAGCATCAATGAGTAAAAAGGAATACGTGCTGGAAGTCTGACTTTATTGGCTGATCAAGCTTGTTAGGTAGTTTGGGTAACAAAGGGTTTTAGGTTTGACTTGAAAAATAATGAGGAAAAACAGACACATTAAAATTCAACCAAACAACTAAACAAAAACAGATAAAGACAAAGTAGTCATTGATAATATCTAAATTATCAATATCTGCCATCACATATTAACTTCAATAGCCAAAAATATAAAGTTTCACACATTTGTAGCATACAAGGGAATGAATAGTAATAAAACAATAAAAATAAAAAAAATTGGGGGGGGGGGACTTGGTTGTCTTTCCCGAGGGGTGTTGGTGGAAGGTGGGAATGTGCCAGGTGAGCTTACTGTTTCAACATAAGTGTTTTTTATATTTAGTTTTAATTTACACTTGTGTTTATGTTACTATTTATATGGAAGAAAGTTGTTGTCTTGGGGGTTCTTTTGAGCAACAGAGATGGTCCCCCTGGAAGTGGTGCCCTACACAAACTGAGTAATATGCGTTATAGAGAAGTTTTGGCCAGTACTGGAATATGTGGGACATCCCGGGACAAAACTGACTTTGGAGGTTTCCTCATACAGATTACTAGCAAATCAGTATTCCTTTATAGCATGTGGACATAGAACACATAAGAAGCAAATGACTGACAAAAGACAGAATGCAAGTTCTTCTTGATTCGGATTCTAGGAAGTCCACACACGGGTCGATCGTCGAGCATTGTAAACAGTAAAGACTAGGTCACAATGCACAATAGCGAGCGAGTGCGTCCTTTAAAAAATGTTGTCTTGGAACTGTTTTACAAATAAATGTCAAATTCTTGTTAGCCATTTTCAGGGAATGTTTTGGGGTGCGTGTCAACAGCAGCTTCCCCGTTGTTACAATATTGACACCAGAACGTCGGACCATCGGTTAGCTAATGCTTTGGGAACCACTCCCCAGATCTGTAACTTTTCAAACAATGTTTGAGGACCTGCTCAACCACTCGTTCTTGTACTTAATAAGTTTAAGAGTGAAAAACATGCAGACCAAATGCCTTTTTGCTCTGTACTCGAGACACAGGTGACTAGCCTGTGACACATGTGAGGGGGAAGCCAACCATCTCTGGTGAAAGGGCCAGCTTCTAGTGCAAACGGTTTTTAAACTGAAAGAGAACACTTGTGCCTGATGAGCTAAAAATATACGTCAGTGCCCTTGTCTTGTCTTAAACTAACACAGTAAGTGCTTTTGTACAAAGAATGTTTAAAAAAAAATTACTTAAGTGTCCTAATTGAACTATGGCCTAATTCTGGCTTAGTTTAAGCCCTGTCTGTGAAATCAGGCCACATTGTTTATATTTATAGCGAATCTCTCAAAAATTATGTTTGGGTCTTGTTTCGTACCACAAGAATAAAAAGAAAATAACCTTAAAACATTTTGTATGCGTGTGCTCATTTTCATGTCAATTAACCTCCATCATTCTGTTACTCACCCAGTTGTTTGTTTACAGTTCACAGTGAGGTCCTCACCCACACACTGCAGATATGGACTGATTTGGTCCTGATAAAGGCTTTGAAAGACAATAAGGAAAATATCAGCACAAAACTTCAGGTACTTTAATGAAATAATTTTTCTGCCAGACCTAATGTGGCTTTTACTCACCAACACTTTAAATGCAACCATCTCATCCTGATGAATCTTCAGCACTGTTGTCCAACATGCCCAATGGTGGCCTCTTCTTTATATCATGAATATGTTTAAGGATGTTTAGAGGCACCAAATGTTTCTGCTACTGAAAGTGTTTTTGCACTGGAGCCCATAGATTACATTATTGAGGGTAATAAATTTGAACCTTGTTATGTTTTTATGGAATCACATGAAGACAAGCGCAGGTAGCCTTGCATCTAGATAGGACAGCTGTCTTGATAGCCAACACGACCTGTAAAAAAAAAAAAACCCACATCTGCTCCCATTAGTGCATGAACTGAACTTCAGTTCTGTTTGTGTCTCTAAATGGGCTAATAATATGAGACAAGCAGCAGCTATTGATAAAGAAAATTAATAATTCAAACACTTTAAACTCCTGTGCAACCATGATGATATGGTTATCTGTCTTTATTCGCTTAATCTCCTGAATTAAACAGTGTAAATAACGTTTTGTGCCACAGTTAAACATCTTGCATATAATTACAGCCATTTACAAAAAACAAAAAATGACTTTTGAAAAGAGCTCACAGTAGAAACCCGTTTGGATTACAACGAAGAACAACACTGAGGTGTGTTTGATCACTGTCAGGACTAGTGAGAGTTTGAACAAACACTCATTGGATAAAGTGTCTTTTTCTATCATTGCTTTTCATGTTTGTGTTTCCACTGAATCAAGCTGAGTTTCCTCTCTCGTCACTCCTACCAGCCTCCAGATCTTGATTCAGTAGAGCATTCATTTCATGTAATTATGCTGTTTTTTCCTTTGATCCACTGACTGGAGTTTCATCAGACCCTTTCTGGGTTTGGGACAAGACATATCTTAAAAAAGCCATTCAAAAGTAGATGTGTAAAACATAAGCTTTTCTAAATATCTATAATTTCTGATCGCTTTGACATCCACAGATCAGACAGTCTCCATGAAGTTGAGCTGCATCACAGATCAATCATTCTGTATAGTAGGTAATACTTCCGTTGACACTAATGGTGTGTGGACTACTAAAATGTATGTTCTATATAGTATGAATATGTGTAGTATGAATACAATTTGGACACACTACATCCATGCCAGTCACTGTCATTCACAAATCCTTTCCTGTGGCCTCATGGGATAGTAAAGTGTCCTCTGAATATGCACTTCAGGATCTTGAAATAGAAGGTCATCCAGGTATATTTTGCATACTGTTTTTTGCCTACTATATAGTACAGATAGACATATTTGGATGCAGCATGTGTGTTCTTGTGGCGTCATCAGCCAATCAGTGTTATCATGGAGTCACTTCACTTTGGTTCCAGAGTGTATTTTCTATATTTTCTATTCATATTACTCATATATTTATTCTACTTCTATATTTTTTTTATAATTATTTTCTATTTTTCTATATAGGAACTTAAAATGCATCAATTAACAGGTTTTATTGTAGCATCCTTTTACATTAAAATAACAAACAACTTTATATCACCATCAAAACATGAACAACATTTTCAAGTTTAATAACTAAGAATTCTCCTTATATTCCAGGTCGATTTATTAAATATGATTTACATTAAATACAATACTAACTTGATATGATTGTAGACATGTTTTTAGCCGTTGTTTGGAGAGAGGGAAGGAAAAGAGATTATTGAAAACAGCATGTTTTACTTTTGAAATCATTTGGCAACCAATTCAAAATTATCCATTTGTTATCTGTAACAGAATATCACTAGACTCTCTGCTTTACAACTTAGTTTTCAGTCTCAGTTTGTTGGTTTTTACTCAAGAGGAACTCTTTTGCAGACAGTCAGAGTACAGGATAAATGTGAAAGACTGTTTCTCATGTCTTTGTCTGTGAAACATCAGGATCAGCTGCAGACAGATTCTCCATTTCACGAGTCTCTGGTGTATTCTGTGTTTAAAACAAGACGTTGTTTGGTACAAATCAGTACTCCACGCTAAGACGTCAAAGCTGATATTGCAGATCAGCTGATACATCATATATAATTATTACAGTACCCCGAGTTGGCCTCTTTGATGTAAGTTCCTTTGATTGTGTGTAGATCTGTATTTGAAAACAGAATTACAGATTAAACATGGATACATACACAGTTGAATGTACTGCATACATACACATACAGTACATACTGTGTTGAATAAAAATCTGAACTTACCCAGCTGTAACAATCCTCACTATGTGACAGGAGGCATTAGAGAGAAAGTTGTTTCAAATGTTAATAATCGATTGAATCAAATTATTGAATAAAATCAGAATCGTAGCAAATAAATCAGATTCTGTAAGTATTTTGAACAGATTCGATGGCTTTTGACCAATTTTTGACCAAATGTTCCTAAAAACCTCACGTATACAAATCATACTAATGTTCCCGAGTTTGAGTCACTATTTGTAAAGTTCACTGCTGGGAAATTTGATAGATTTTAATCTTTCATCTTTAATCTGTGTCACTATACTGACACGTTTGCCTTTATTATCACAGAGCAAAAGTAAACAAAAATAAATAAAAAATAAAGATACTTACAGAAAGCATGCATTTGTAAAATCAGCCAATACAAGACAAAAACACTTTCAGAAGGGAAGACAATGACTCTCATATCCTTCATGACACGCTCACCATTTCCTAAGAATTAAAAGAATAACAAAGAGAAAGAAGCACAGGACATTTGAAAGCAAAATGGTAAAGCAATCTTCAGCATTTGTAAAATGTAACCCTGCTGTGCTCTGTTAATTTTTAGCATGGTTTTTGCATTATATAAAATGGTGTGATGTTAAAAGATTTCTAAAATATCTATAAACGGCTATACACACATACACAAATGCATATATGCAAATATGGAAATACAAACATATTATTATTTGCAGAAATTATAGATTTCCACTTACGTGCTTTCAGGATCAGTTCTGCTGTCAGTGTAACAGAGTTCAACAAAACAAGACCAACTGCTCCAAACATGTACATGATTTCATTACAGCGAGGCACTATAACAGATGCACAAAACAATCAAATAGTTGCATTAATTATGCAGATCTCTTTGCTATGAACCTATCAAAGTGTATCTCTCTCTATCTTATATTATATATATATATATCTATATATTAGGATGTATAATGTGTGTGTGGGGGTATGGAATTAGGAATCCTAACTGTCATTTGGATTTATATTAGAATTTAGCAGTCAATAATTACATGTATTTGATCCTTGTTGACTCGTCTCAGTCTGTCGTCGTCGTCTCTGGACTCTTGAACGTTCTGCCGCTGTTAAAATCTCTGCATCTGTCAAATCTGATTTCAAAGTCAAATGGATGAGCAGAGAATATGGATTTAGTAATAAAAATACAGTGACAAGAAGTTTCTTTATTGAATAAATGACTGAAAATGGCTAAATTAGAAAAGACCAACCTTTAAAAAAAAAACAGAACAACTCAAGAAGGCCTAGTAAAGTGAGACAATATTGTACCGAGTGTTGGAATAACTGGTTATATAATCTGGATTATGTAATCAGATTCAAAAAATAAAGTACTTGTAATTAGATTAAATTATTTTTTAAATACTATATCAGATACAGTTATTTTTAATGATGTTATGTTGCATATGCAAACAAGGAACAGTAGATTCCCATTTATTTATTGAGTCTAATTAGTTCATTCTTCTTTTTATCTCTTTTGAATTTCTTTTCTAAAAACAGGTCTAGTCTTTGATGCATGCTTCAACAAGTCTTCCAGTTTTTAATGGAATGCCAACTCTATTTAATAGTCAGTTTTGTTTGGTAGGTATATGGTGTTATTACACAGAAAATGTAGTGGCCGCACCGCATTGGACCACTGGAGTTCCAGAAATCATTGCCTTTTAAGGGGTGAATATGGCAAAAAAAAAAAAACATTACTGGGGGCTAACAAACTCGGAGTGTAAACTTACATTTCCTACACAATGCAAAAGACTACACATTCCTAATAAAAATCTTATAAAAAGAGAAAAGTTTGTTGAAAAAAAAATGAAAAAAACAATGAGGTAACTGTTTCTCAACATGAATGATATAAAATCAAGAAGCACAGCAACGCGTCGCAAGACTTATGCAATGGAAACATGATTTGTTTTTTTTTTTATACATTTTCCTAAATGGATCACAAATATCTTTTTGATTGTAATTATGAGGTTTATGTTAGAGTGTTAGATTGTGATGGGGGGGGGGGGGGGTGTGTTATTATGTTGTGTGTGTATATGTAGATATAAGGCATCCCAAGCATGAAAACGTGGGGAAAAAGTAAAGGGTCTGAATAATACTTTCGGAAATCACAGTTCCGTCTCATGTTATTGCAAAACTAACCTCATACCGATGACCAAAAACGTTGACCATTAAGAAAGTACAACAAGCACAGTTCAGAGGAAGCGCAAAAGTATATGAGTACATTGCTTTAATACTTAAATTTCCCTTAATTATAACTAAAACTAATTAACAATAGAAACTAATGTGTTTTTGTGTTCTATTTTTTTTTTTTTCCTTAATAACAGCATCTGTTTTATTGGTGTTTTTTATGGTGTCATTATTGTAGCACAGTTATCTAATTTCTCATCTTAGTACGATATTGTTCATGTCTTTTAGAATTATAGTATGGCGGTAATAAAGTGGATTTGTAAATAGGAAAGCACAAGCAGGTAAGTCAGTGATAGCAAAATCCTTTCAACATAGTGTCAGCAACAGTTTCAAACCAACACTGTTATCTTCAGAACTTTCAAGAAATAAAATGGGACACAGGGTCCAATTCAACAGTATTTCTGCAAATAAAAAGGCCACTCTTTGATCAGCAAAACATGGGCTTACAAAACAAAATGTGGTCTTCTTAAGTTTAAGCTCATTAATATGGCTAGACGACTTATCACTAAGTAAAGATGTGATCCGGTTGGATCTAGGAAATGTAAAATAAAATTATCACCAACCCAGCGCAAGATCTCCAAGGCTAAACAACGTTATACGGAAATATCTGTCATGACAAATTCTTTCCAACAAACAAATCTACATTAAAAAAAGAATTAAAAAATAAAGACAGAGACCTTTCTCCCTTTCCCAATATGGTAGATTAGCATAAATTAGGGGCACTAGGATGATATCAGGAGGTTATTATTATATCCACAATTTGTAGCCATCGGCGGCCCGAAGAACTGTGAATGAAAAGATTGACCATCTGCTTTAGCCTTTCAACCAATCACAACAAGACAAAACTGAACTCAGATCTGACACAGATCAATTTAGAAAATCGTCCGCAATGATGAAATCAAAATTGAACCTATATAAATGTTCTTAATGCATGCTATTGGATTTACTGTGAACAATTCATTCACTCACTTTTCTTACAATTCAATCAACAACCAATGGATAAAATCAAGTCATGTCCAATATTATTATTATATATTTTTTTGGTTTGATAGTAGTTTCACTCAGACAAATGTCACAATATGGTAGTAAAGTGAACAGAAGGAGCTTCAGTTTCATGCTAACTTTAAATCTATTTTAAATAAACCATGCATTAAGCAGGATGTATTTCTAATTATATACAGTAATATTCAAAATCATCACAAAGTTATACATACATGATTATTATAGGATTTACTCTTTCCAAACCTATACAAACACAATAACGATCAGAATGTACTTCAAAATGTACTTACATTTCAATCTTGCTTGCAGAAGAGGTAAAAGTGGTATACAGAACAGCAACGGTGGTTGAACAAATAGCACAATAACAGACACTAACATAAGAAAATAACAGTCCATTAGTTTCCCATTCAAACAAAACAGTCAATAATGTGTCATTAAAACACATCATATGATTGCTCTGAATGTTTAAATGTTAAAATCACTGAAATAAGAGTCGCAAAGGTGTTTTTCTTGTGGAGCTCTTATTGTCTTAATTTAGTCTGCACATTTATGTCCACATATCAATCTACAAGTACAGTAGTTGTACATCAAGGTAAAATTGGCTGAACTACAAACAACTAGATTTTATCACAGAAAAAAAAAATCAGTTTATCAGTTTAATAAATTATGAAGGGATCAATATTCAGGCATTACCTGGAGAGGAAAGTGGAAATGAGGAGACCATCTGGAACAATTGGGGAAAAGACAACAACATACAAACTGTGGAGAGCCGCATGATGTTATCCACCAGTTCTATTCTCATGACACTGGACAGTATCATCGCTGTGGACATGACAAATATCCAGTCAAGGCTAAGGTTCATGCATCAAATCTTAACCGGCAGCAGCTTTGAATGCTTTTATAACAGAGTGTGGAGCACTACATTTAGGTCACACAAAGATGATAACATTAGCAATGCTCTCCCATATATACAGTATAACTTACAATATAATTTGTTTGTAACTGTGCTTGTTCCTTTCGTTGGTTAAGTAGTAGAGGGTGGTAACAGTCAAGAAAATTATCAATTTTACGTTCCGCATTTATTTATTTATTTTTTCCCTTAAGATTTATTTCTTTTATGTTTGCGCTTTATCAACACTCAGTAACAGTGGTTAATCTAAAGCTAATAGTACTATCAAACATTAACACACACTTAGACCTAAAAGGAAAGTGTTTGGCTCTACTGTATGTATATGATTATCATTTTTGGTATTTGTAGAATAAAACAAAAATCAATAGTATTGTTAATTTACATTTATCAACTTAATAAATCTGTGCTTACTTAGCCTGCCACTCAAATCATACAGAAACTCTTACCTCCACTCAGGATGAGACAGAACAGCACAACAGATACAACGCATATTCCTGAGAATATACGGCGTCCATAGTTTGTATCATGTGCACTAATTCTCCAGCCATATGCAAAAAGAACTATAGAAACAGATAAAAAAAATTAAATGTCACAAGAAGCATGATGTTCTGTGCAAGAACAAAACATATGTAAACATGTAGTGAACTGAACAGTGTTTGTCAAACAATTGTCATTGAGGCCATACCAACTTAATCAATATGATATTTAAGGAAAGTTAGGGCAACAGTATACATGCAATACAGAATAAATTATAAAAGGATGTAATATTATTTTGAAATGAAGAATATAATAGACACGTGTAAGCACTGTCTGTCTTTCAGTCAGTTTGAGTAATCAGGCTTGCTGACTTCAGGGTTCATGTTTACAGGTTTTTAGAGAGGGGGTGTGGTATGATTTAATGGCTGAATTCTGGACAGGTCTACTGAAAGTTAGCAAAACAGGTAATATTTCATAAAGCACTTTATATGTCAGAATAATGAACATGGCTTCTGTTGTGTGAAATGTGGATTAAACCTGATCCATGATTTATGATTGTCTGTGGAAAGAAAGGGTTGAATACATAAAATTTATATATTTTTTAAAAGCACTAATGCACTGCCATTGTATTATTATGTTAGTCCTGTTCTGATTGACTAAATTATGCTGTTCTCTGTTGTCAGAGATTTCACATATTCTTACTCCCAAGGTGAAATACTGAAGCATGTTTGTGCATCACTGTGCAGATGCCAAAAGAGTCCCACCGTACTTTAGAACTAGATATTTTTGCTGCATCAAAATAAAATAAAACCATGTTCCTTTTTAATACTGATCAACACATACTCACACTTACACAAGCATATTTTTATTACCTTATTTTTTCAACAAGACTTATGGTTTTACTGAATGTATTACAAATCTGTTCCATTGCTTGGGCTTGTACTCTGCATTTTGGGTTAGGTTGTGGGTAGGACAAAGTGTATTTTTTTCACCAAAACTAAACTTTCTTGCACATACAATATTGTTGCCAAGAAAATATTCAGAAAAGAAACTTGAGTTTGTGGTTGAAAAAACAAATCATTCTGCTTCAGTATGGACCCTTTATGGTATTGACTGCAATTAGAATTAATCACTAACACTACTGTAATGCTAAGGCCTTAATATGGTGCCAACATATGCATTTATGATCTCCTTAAAAAAATAAATTTAACTTTCAATCCTCATATACCTTGAAGATACTTCAAATAGCGCAAAGCCCAAATCAACATAACAGGCCTCAGAATATAAAGAGCACAGCAGGTGACAGTCTCATGCAGAGATCCTGGAACAGAATATTTAATTCTGGACTTTAGTTAACAAATGACAACAAATGTGTGACAAAAAAATGAGAAAGTGTTTAAAAGTCCCACCATTACATAATATACACAAACACAACACACCAACATGTGAGTCAGGGACGAGAAAAATCTGTACAACATTATGAACAGAAGATAAACAAAATCTACCATATTATTAAGATTATATTAATATTATTTTTCATATTTACAAACATAACTAAGAACACTAAACTACTGCACTCACCTTCAGTAAAGCCCCAAAGCATGAAGGCAAAGAACATACAGATGTTTGGACAAAAGACCAGAGAAACCTGAAGATTCCTGATCATGCTGCTGGTGACTGGAGAGAAGAAGCAGAATAATCACAGTTAAATTAATAAAACACTTACAGTGAAATATACAGAGTGAAATCACAAAAAAATAAGAACAATCACTTCCAAGCACAGGCCTACCAGTGTTATTTGATCTGCAGTAGATCAGACAGCAGAGCAGAAGCACAGCTCCAAATCCAGCAGCAAAACAGAAAAATAACACAGCTATGTGCCAAGAAGAGAAACCTGTGAAACACAAACATCAGGTATAACTTCACTGAATCAACTTGGTATATTAAGTCATAGTTTCTTATAGAGAAATAATTAGGAGGTTTGCAATTAAGACAATTCATTCTTTAAATAGATTCCTACAACTATTAGCAGCAGCTACTTAAATGTTAAGTTATTTGTTCTGTTTAAAAAGACACTTTTTTAAGCTAGTATAAATAGCAAAAAATAGCACCTCATTTACACCAAATGCAAATAAATAATGACAGATACTGTTCATACAGTGTCCACAGCAAACAGTATATTCAAATGAGTTGTGGACAGAGTTAATGAAAATTGCCACTGCCAACAAGTTTGTCTACTTAAATATAGCACAAATAGACATTCTTTTACATTTTGCTATGTTTGTCGACTCACCCAGTTGCTCCAGTTCTGCAGTTGCATTGGCTGAAAGATCTCCAGCAAACACTAAACACATGTAAACTCCTTTATCCTCAGTTCTGACACTCTTCAGTCTGAGAGAGAAGTTTCCTTTGGGGATCTCATCAGTGAAGAACTCAACTCGGCCTCTGTATTGCTCATCTGATGCATCTGGTAAATCCACTTGGTCTTGGAAGAGCAGAACCATAATTTCTTCATCTTCATCTGTTTTCTTCCATGAAACCTCAATGTCTTCGATTGGGATGTAAGAGTCTACAGAGCAGCTCAGAGTGACGTCCTCACCATCATATGCAGAAACAGACTCATCTGATCCTGATACTAGCAAACGCTCTGAAAGAATAAAAATTGTTTAAATTCCATTACATAAAATACATACAATGTAATATATATTTTCAGCAGAATTCAGATGGCTCTCACTCACCAGCATGTTTTATCTGAACCACAGTCTCTCCAGAATCCTGCTGACTGTAAACTTTACATGTATATTCTCCCTCATCTTCAGCTCTCAGATTGTCCAGACGGAGAGAGAAGTTTCCATGTTGGATCTGATCAGTAAAGAAATGAGCTCTATCATGATAATCCTGCTGCTGACTCTGCTCGACTCTCACCATCTTGATACAGATGAACCAGAGCCTCTGAGTCTGTTCTTCTCCATTCCACCTCCAGACCCTCCATTAGTAAGAGTTCATCAACATAACAGAGCAAAACCACTGAAGATCCCAGAGGAGCAACCAGAGGGCCAGCGGGACCGTGCACGATGAACCCTATCACAAAATAGACAAATTGATTAATGCGTTAAAATAAATCAATAAATAAATAATAGGCGTTAAAAATAAGGTATAGACGTAAAGTGAAAATACTCACCATCAGCGACAATCACAAGTATAGACATAAAAATACAGGTAATGTCCATCATGTATTAAAATTAGACAAAACTGTCATTATATCATAAATGATCATGAAAACGAAAGCCTTTTTCGACGAGGATCACGGGAGGACACGCCTAAAGAAACACTTTCGCTTTCGCTTTTTTACGAGCTATTCAATCTCTTCGTTAATATTAATATTAAAGTGTTTTTAAAATTATAGATGAAATAGTACACAGCATTACGAATATTTGGCGTAATTGAAGTTTTTGTAAATTATTATAATTTTTTTTTTTTAAATAAGATGAATAAATCTACGACGCAGTAACGTACAAACATAATGAAAATTCACCGACTGCCTATTCATTATTTTTAGTGTAAATAACTATTATTTAGACACTGAGCAAGAACGGTTTATACAGCTACAATAAATGTAAAGATGCAAGATTTTAAAACAAATATTTAGTGCAATTGTTTTACTCAGGCAATATTTTAGGACGCGTTCCTCAGCGGAGGTCCTTTCACGGTCGCGTCAGAGTGAGTTTAACGGCTGATCTGAGATCTGCGTTTGTGTTTCTCCTCTAATAGTGAATATAAGAGTTTGGTCACCCAGGCTGATCTCAGACACACCTGTTACACCAGTCTGAAGATGGCAGCCTCCGTCAGACATTTACTGAAACCCTGGACACCGAGGTACATCTGACTCGTTTTCGGTACTTATTTGTACGGATTTGTCACTGTGTAATCCACGTTTATTAGGTAACATTTGTCTATTACTCTGCATCTTCTCTCAGTCTGTGTTTCGCGAGATGGAGTCGGTATAATCCATACTATCTGGATCCTGATCCCAGTAAAGATGCTCCAGATTCAGAGCTCAGTCCTGAACAAAAAGAGCTGCAGGAACTTAAAACAGTGAGACCGATCAAAGCTGCGCTGTCCAGTGACACCAGCTCTACTTTCAATGACCCTCTGATCAGGTAAAAACAAAAAGAGCTCAACCAACTGCAGCAAATGTTAGTCTAACCAAAGCTCTGACTATAAACACAGTGGGGTCCAAAAGCCACATTGAAAATCTAGAATCAGAATTAATTAACTCATGTTGTATACTTTTGTTTAACATTGTTGGAACTTTGCTGAATTAAATATATATATATATTTTCACCCGTGGTCCCACTTCTTTTGGACCCCACAGTATATATGGATCCTTCATAACACTGATCATCTGCTTTCCTTTAACAGCAAGTTCATCAACATGATGATGCAAGATGGCAACAAAATCCTTGCTAGAGGAATCATGACACAGGTTTGAATCAAATCTCATTATATACACACTGGCGGTCAACAGTTTGGAATAATTAAAATTTTTTCTTTTTTTTGTGTGTTTTTGAAAAAAAGTCTTCTGCCTCACCAAGGTGCTTTTTTTGACCAAAAACCCAAAATGCAGTAAAAATGTACTATTGTGAAATATTATGAAATAGTAATATAACTTTTCTATTTAAATACATTTTAAAATAAAAATCTATTCCTTTGACAGTAAAGCTGAATTTTCTGCATCATTACTCGTCTTCAGTTGTTTGTGTGTCACATGATCCTTCAGAAATCAGTCTAATATGATGATTTGGTGCTTAAGACGCATTTATTATCAATGTTTAACAAAAAGTTGTTGACTGCGTCATTTTTGGGGGGGGGAAACTGTGATCCATTAGCTATTTAAAAGTCTGGTAAGTAAGTAAGACAAAAGACATTCGGGCAAGGATGAATTAAATTGATCAGAAATAGCATTTATAATGCTGCAAAAGATTTCCGTCTCAAATAAATGCTTTCTATTCATCAAACAATCTTGAAAATATTTATGTATGATACATTTTAAAGCAGCAAAACACTAATAATAATAATAATAATAATACAAACCATTATTGATAAGTGAGCACAACAATAATTGATAATTAAGCACATCTGCATATTATGCTGATTTCTGAAGGATCATGTGACACTGAAGGCTGGAGTAATGATGCTGAATAAAAATTACATTTTACAATATAATAGTAATAATAAAAGTTATTTTAAATTGTAATATTTCACAATATTCTTGTTTTTCTTTCTTTTTTAATAATAAAATGCAGTCTTGAGCATAAGAGTAGTTTACAAAACATGTATACTCCAAATTTATGCTAGCATACACTTGTAAAATATCTCAATACACTACCTGAAATGAGTCTCGACGTAACTTCTGCTTGGATGCTTTGTGTCCGTTTAGACACTGGAGACTATGAAGAGAAAACAGGTGGAGAAATACCACAGATCTCCTGCAGGCAAGAGACTAGAGATCGAGTGCAATCCATACACCATCTTCCAGCAGGCCCTGGAGAACTGCAAACCCATCATTGGCCTGGCCAGTGTTCAGAAAGGAGGGAAATCTTATCAGGTCAGTGAACAATCTTTAATATTAATTTCACTACTCTGAGATAATAGAGTCAGATGTTTGTGGATATGCAACTCAGAATCAGTGTTGAACTAAAGGGTTTGTAAACAGCCAACACTGATAGAAATATCTTGAGAGAAATGTGACTGATAGCCAATTTAATAATATGTTATTTATATATGAAAATACAATTTAATGACGTTGTGGGGAATTCAGTTTACACATATTTTGGACAATATTTAATATTTTTTAAATTGTAACCTTTTATCCAGAGTGATTTTTCTTTGTTTATAGGGATAATTCATCCAAAAAGTGAATAATTATCATCATTTACTCACCTTCATGTGGTTCCAAGCCTGCATGGCTTTCTTCTGTGAAACACAATTGCAGTTTTCAAAAGGATCTTTTCCATAAAACAAACAATACAGTCAAGCTCCAGGAACAACATCAAAGCTCTGTAACAGAAGATCAATCAATTAATCAACATTTATTTTTATAGCGCTTTACAACACTCAAGGTGACCAAAGCGCTTTCCAACAAGAGCAAAAAATAAATACAGTAAAAATATGATTGGCTACAGCAAAATAGGTAAAATAATAAACCATAAAATACATGAAGATATCACAAGGTATTAAAAGCCAGTCTAAATAAATACATTTTACTGAATCTTACTCTGAATTATTGGTCTTGCAGGTGCCCGTCCCTCTCACGGATAATCGGCGGCGTTTTCTGGCCATGAAGTGGCTGATCACAGAATGCAGAGACAACAAGCACCGTCGCACACACATGTACGAGAAACTCTCGCAGGAGCTGCTGGCCGCCTTCGCTAACGAGGGAAACGTAGTGAAACGCAAACACGACCTTCACAAGATGGCCGAAGCTAACCGGGCATATGCACACTACCGCTGGTGGTAGAGAGAGGAGATTTGGACTCCTAGTTCACCCACAGACGTGATTTGTTTTGGACTGACGGTATCAGGAGTTTGGGATGGATGGGCATCACAAAAAAAGGACATGAGAATGTCTGTTATCTTGGCTCATAAATACAGTTTGTTCTTGAAGGAAAGTAAATAAAGCTATAAAAAGTCACATTTCCACTTTTAAGTGTTACAAAACAAATTAAAGACACATCTTACGACACATTTTTCAGATTTCAATTGTAACTTTGTGCACACAAACATTTAATTCTTTCTTTATTTGAAACTTGTGGCATCAAGACAACTATACAAGTCATTGTCTAATCTGCAAGAGCCTGAGGAATCAGTGAGGCCAAAAGCAGCTGCACAGGAGCTTACTTTTATACTTTCAAATACAACATTTTGGCATATCACCTGACTTCATGTTAACATTTCAGTCCAGTGGATCTTCATCAGATTGAAATGATACATAATATTGTCATAGCTGTGCAAATGTATGCACATTTGCGACGCTTTGTCTTCATCCAGCACCTGTAGAAGTTTTGTTGGATATACATCCAGTCTACTTTTCATAGTATAAAAATATGATCCTTAAGGAAACATTGTATTTAAATGTGACTCTTATAAACTGTTTTTGGTTCATTAAAAACATAGATTTTGTCACAGATTTAAATCTTATAAGACATATTATAGAACAACTATATAAAGTAAACCTTTTTATACAATAGAAATAGCTGTTCTTCCTACAGAGGCAAATATAATTTGTTCGTCGATTTAAGAAAATCAAACAACTAAAAGTGTATTAAATATATTGATATTAAAACCATCTAATCATCTCTAGTGTTATGATTACAGCCCTTGACACAAATATAAGACCTAAATCAAATGAATCATGATTTTAATGCTGCTACTGCAAGACTTCAATGATCAGATGAACATGTACTTGAACTCCATTCACTTTCAAACTCATTCTACTTTCAAACTAAAATGTCTAAAGATCTGTGACTAATGGCTAAATATACTGTGATTATGGCCAAAAAAAGCAGCATTAACAAGCCCTTTAGCTATAACATTTTTTCTACTAACTGGATTTGTAAGTAGGCAGTACCATGAATGAACTGCATTATCACACGTATTAATAGTTTGTCCTGGGATATGAACATATTCCTGTAACATTACAACATGGACTACTATTTGCAGATTTCTGTTTTCTAAATCTTGATGGGAAAAAGACTGCAAGAATTTGCAATTGGGGAAACGCTACCAGCACCCATTGATTAAACCCCAAGCGGCCTTGGGTGGCATTACAGAGACGATAACGTTATAAATCTTTATTAAAAAAATTATGAATTGTGGATTTTTTTTGGGGGGGGGAATAATGTGAATGAATAAAACTATAAAACCAGGAATGTGTATTATGAAAGCTAATAAGATGAACTTCACATCAATTCAAGTTGACTTTAAAAAGTCAAAACAAAAACAAAACCCAGTACTGCATCTAACTTTGCCCAATCTTCTACTTCATGTCAAACCTCATACCTAGTGAATCTCCAAGCCTTCATCAAAGGTAAATATAAAAATAAAACCTCCACACTTGGTTCCTATGGATTGCAATTTCATCCCGCCGTCTTGTTTCTCTCTCCTGATTGGTGGAGGCATCAGTCCGTCACTTGATTGTAGTACGTATTCTGAGCCGTTCGCGAGCGTCAGCCTTTACCGCAGAAATCAGGACTGCGCAGGAGCAGGCGGCCCATGGAGCTCAGGTCCTCCTGCAGGAGAAATCCATCCCTCAGCAGATGAAACCAAAAAGCATCATCCATGAGCTGCATATTCATCTTCTACAGCTGATCGCCAATACGGTGCAACTGTAACACCAGACAGTCCACCTGAGACAGAGAGATAAGGAGAGAACTTCAACATCCGAGTAAGATTAAACATTGCTAAAACTAACAGTAAATTCTAAAGAGATAATTGAGGGGGTCAGAAAAAATTCTGCAATTATATATAAGATGATATATATATCACCTTATGCACTGGGAGTGAAAAGAAAATCACTGATCCACAAAAGCTGACGTATGAGAAACCGCATTGAATTAATAACGATAAACAATGAGTCAAAACGTGTCAGAGAGAAGCCATAATTAAAAATCAAAATGTTTGTGATCAAATTTTGGCCCGACAAACAATTTCTGATGAAAAACCAAAAATTTCATTTATACCATTTTTTGATGATCACTAATTTATTTACTCAATCAGTTTATCCATTTGAGCCAACCACTAGTAACAATATTCAAGATTCACCTCCTCCTCATTCTGCAGGGCATCAGACTGGGCCAGTCTGAACAAACAGTCATAGACGGGGTGCACAAGGGCCATCATGGGTATGTTGTTCAACTGCACACAACCACACAGTATTAAAGGGGTCATATGCTGCTAAAAAGAACATTATTTTGAAATGTGTTTATGCGGTTTAAGTTTTAAAAACACATTATTTTCCACATAATGCACATGATTGTTTTCCTCTATGCCCCGCCTTTCTGAAAAGCACCGATTTTTACAAAGCTCATCGTTCTGAAATGTGGGTTGTGCTTTGATTGGCCAGCTATCCAGTGCGTTGTGATTGGCCGAATACCTCAAGCGTGTGACGGAAATGTTACGCCCCTTACCATACTGTGATGATGCCCTGTCAAGCCGGAGCGACGAGACAAAAACATTAAAACCCATTACAAACATTTGTTGCATCCAGTGGGGACATAATTACGGATTAATGACTTATACTGTCTTTTTACACATTGCATCGCGCCGCGGTAACATAATACCATGTCTGCATTTGTGATCAGAGATGACAAACAACAAGTGCTAATCTACACTGCTCAAAAAACTCGCGTTTGAATCATCAGTAGCAAATCCTTTAAATATAAAAAACTTACTTACAGTACGTGAGTCAGAACAGCCAGCATTGTAGTCTACTCTCACAGGATGAGGAAACAGTCCTACATAAAATGTGCTACACATATCTGAATATTTGGGTTGAACGGTTCTGCAACAGTGTTGTAAATACAACTTAACCAAAGATTTCTAGTCGTGTCCTCTTTTGGAAGACCAAAAAAGTAGTTTCACTTTCACAACGAAAAACACAGCGCCAACACGGCGGGCTAGACCGTGAGCGGCGGCGGGTGGATTCGACAAAGGAGCGTCCGGCGGGCTTGCAGCAAACACATGTGACGACCCCGGGCTGGACACCGCTTCGTCAACGGTGAAAGCCGATCCACAGCGCGAAGTTGATGTATTTCCTCAACGACCAACACGGATCAGCTCCAGGCACGACGAAACGGATATCGTCTTCTTTTGGAAGACCAAACAAAGTAGTTCGCTTTCACAACAAAACACACAGCACCTTCACAACATGGCTGGTGGCGGCGGCAGCTACAATACTACAGCGAGAATAAAAGTACGCCTTCTTTCTTTGCGTGAACATAAGGGCGACGTTATGCAAATCTTCCCACAAAGTGAAGTAGACATGTGGGGCCGTGTTTAAACGAGCAGTTTTAGGTAGGCGTGGTTGACTCTTAACTTGTATAAAGAACATCTCTTTGGATTTGAAACTTTAGTCTTAGCAACTTTACAGATCTTCTTTATGCACCAAGAAGCTTGTAACATCCAAAGAGAAAGGAAAAAATTTTAATCGCATCATATGACCACTTTAAGTTAAAAGTTAGGTACAGCACTTCAATTAAATTTTACACCAAATGCATGTTTATTATAGCTTACCCTGCATGCCTTCCTAAAGGAGAAGTTGTGAACTAAAATTTAAATTAGCTGAAATGGCCACCCTCAGCATCAAAAATGTCGATGAGTTTGTTTCTAATCAGAACAAGTAGGAGAAAGCTGGCTCAACAGATCCTCTGCAGTGAATGGTGCATCAGAATGAGGGTCCAAACAGCTGATAAAAAAAACTTCACAATAATCCACAAGTAAAGTCATTAATTGATGGACTGGATTACTTGTGGATTATTGTGATGTTTTTATCAGCTGTTTGGACTCTCATTCTGATGGCACCTATTCACTGCAGAGGATCTGTTGGTGAGCAAGTGATGTAATGCTACATTTCTCCAAATCTGTTCTGTTGAAGAAACAAACACATCTACATCTTGAATGACCTGAGGGTGAGTACATTTTCAGCAAATTTAAATTTTAGGTGAACTATTCCTTTAAGCATTAAAACAGAAGGCAATTTTCACCTTGAGGTAGTCAAAGATGTTGCAGATGAAGGACACAAGGCAAACCCATTCCTGAGTGGATCTCTTCCGCGTCTCCTCTCTGGCTTTAAATTCCTGCTGCAGTCGGTTCAGAAGGTTACGCCGAAACACATTCCCGTTGGTCTGTTTGGCCTCTGCCTGCATAAAGTCAGTCATATGCTTACAACTCAGTCCTAACAAACTACAAGCTACACATGGTGCATTTGTTTACCTGGATAATCGTGTAACAGATGCGTCCGGCCTCCCTGCTGAAGATCTGGTCCTTCAGAGACTGGTCCACTATTACATTAGACACTTTCTCCAGGTCAACTGAACCTGGGTCTGGGGGGGGGTCACATTTGTGAGCCTAACAGTAAAATATGTCATGCAAAACTGCTGCAGATTCAAGATAATGACCTTTCAAGGCAGTTTTTAGGAGTTTCTGTGTCTCCAAATCAAACGACTGGATCTTGTACTCTTCTTTAGTTGAGTTCTCCATTCTGTTAAGGATGGCAAGACAGGGAATCAATCGATCGATCAATCAGTAATCAACCTTCAGGCACATAAGATCAGTTTTCAGTGTTTCCCCTAGGTTTACGGCTAGGGGGGGGTGGGGGAGAACAATAGTAGGCTAATATATTTCTGTCACAGTGTTTTCAAGTTAAACTGAACTTTTATTTTGACCGGTTGCCGTGAATGCCTTTACATTTCTGTGTGTATATGATATGAGGATAGTTTTACTCAATGAAACGGTCAAATGATCAAATAACTCTGAGCAGTTCTGGAGATGTTGTTCATGTATTTATGTCGCTCATCTGAACCTCCCCCTTATATAATGTCAGGGGAAACACTGGTTTTCTGTGAAAAATGTGTAGGGGTTACTCTTAGTGAATGGCAGCAGGACACTGACACGGAAGAGAAAAAACTGTTGAATAAAGTCGTTATTTATGTTTTCTTTGCGCACAAAAAGCATTCTCGTAGCTTCATAACATTACAGTTGAAACACTGATGTCACATGGAACATTTTAACAATGTCCTTTCTGGGCCGTGAATGTGGTAGTTCCCTTGCGTCTAGGCAGGGTCAGAATAGTTAATTTCGTGTTCTGAAGATTGAAGCTGAGGTCGTACGGTTTGGACGACATGAGGGTGAGTAATTAATGACAGAATTCAGTAACACTTTAGTACAGGGACCAATTCTCATTATTAACTAGTTGTTTATTAGCATGCTATTATTAACATATGGCTTTTATTAGTAATTATAAAGTACTTTTTAATATATATACTATTAAGTAGTACTTTACTAACTATTAATAAGCAGCAAATTTGGAGTCAAAAGTCGTAGTGAATGGTTTGTTAATATAGGAGAACTTGAGGCTGAATAAATGATGCCAGAATTTTCATTTTGGGTGAACTATCCCTTTAAGGTTGAACTACATTTAGCAAATAGTGCTAAGCTAAAATACTGACAACCAAATCTCTTGCCTGCAACATTTTAGAAAGTTGACCATAAAATCATGAACTTAGTGTAAACACTCAAAGTTGAATATGAAAAACACAAGATCACAATTTAAAGCCAGAGGACAACATACTTTTTAAAGAAAGATTGTTCTGCTTAATTTATATGGGCAAAATGTCACAGACAGTGAAAAAATAAATAAATAAATGCACCAAATGTGATGGGCTGAAAAGTTTACCCAAAAGTGAATTCCTAATTTTATCTGTTAATTAACATTTGATCATGTTTATATGTAATTGTAGTTATGGGTTTAAAGACCATATTGCCAAGTAGTTGCCAGATACACCTATTTGCTGTCATAGGGTTTTGCTGAATGACTAATATGAAGTCTTTCTCTAAAAAAAATATGAACCAGAACAAATTCGCAATTGGAAAAGTAAAAATATCCCTGAAAATCAATTCCAGGGCCTTAAAGGGATAGTTCACCCAAAAAATTAAATTTGATGTTTATCTGCTTACCCCCAGGGCATCCAAGATGTAGGTGACTTTGTTTCTTCAGTAAAACACAAACGAAGATTTTTAACTCAAACCGTTGGAGTCCATCAGTCTTATAATGCATGGCAATGGTAACAGTCTATGAGTGTAAAAAAAACATGCAAACACAAATACAAATTAAACCCTGCGGCTCCTGACGACACATTGATGTCCTAACACACGAAACGATCGGTTTGTGCCAGAAACCGAACAGTATTTATATAATTTTTACCTCTAATACACCACTATGTCCAAATGTCTTTGGGCGCGCGCACGACTTACGCAAGCGCCGGAAGTGAGCCAGGGCTGGCGGCATGTGATGGGGCACACCTGAACGAATGGAGCCTCATCGCCACCGCTGTTTAAATGCAGAGCGCGCCTCTATAGCGGGGAGAACAGTTAATTACACCGTGCTGCTACGCTGGTGTCATCGTGTCCAGGAGGGGTTGCAGTAGAGGACTCCCGTGCCGCCATAGTGCGGACCGCAGTCCAGGCGAGAACCGCCACCCGTTACACTTGGCCGTAGGGCAAGGGATGTGGGCCATCTATCCTTCAAGCGACGTGGGCGAGGAGAAGGAATGAAGACGTGATAGAAGCCGCGCACATAGTGAACAGGACGGAGAGGGAGCGCGTGTGGCGCCGGCTCTAAGCCCCTTACCTGGACCTTCCTTGCTGACCACTGCCCTTCCGTACGAACCCGCAGCACCAACCCCCCCCCGAGGCCCACACCAGATCACCCACTGTCTATTTGGACACTTGATTCCCTGGTTTTCTGGACACTTTGGTATTTCTGTTATAAACGGTGTCTGTGTTCGCGCACCTCACAACACCAATTAAGTGCAAATACAGACAGAGACGAGCTACCACAACCATCCCACCGACACCTGGAAGTCGTTGGGACATACGCTGCGTGTATAGAGGTAAAAAAAAATTTCTAACATCACCTCGCACCCTCCCCCCGGTTTCTGGCACACACCGATCGTTTCGTGTCTTAGGACATAAATGTGTCGTCACGAGCCGCCCCCAGGGCCTTAATTGGACCCCCTTGTCTGTGCATGTTTTTTTACTCTCATAGGTTTTGTTACCATTGCCATGCATTATAAGACAGAGACTTCAACAGTTGGGACTTAAAAATCATCAAATGTGTTCTACTGAAGAAACAAAGTCACCTACATCTTGGATGCCCTGGGGGTAAGCAGACAAAACATCACATTTTCATTTTTGGGTGCACTATCCCTTCATATATTGCCCCTTGTGCAGTATTAGTCTGATTTGCATTAATAAAACTAGAGAAACTTTAATGGCAATGCAAACTCCGGCCCCCACAAAAAAAAAAAAACCTCACTATGGTCAATGTGCTGTGGTGGGTGTGAAAACAGAAGATGTTTTTTTTTTTTCCTTTCTGTGAACTATTGTGCTGCATCAATCTGACTTTCAAAGGGAATCAGAGCAGCTCGTGAGTTAAACGGATTACCCCAACCGGCCAAACACCATCAACCGACTCAAAACTGCTCATTATTACTGACCAAAAACACCCTTTGAAGAAATCAACTTCAACTGTAACTTTACAGTCGACTGTAGGCCTGATCTGTACTTTCCCACAGTGAAAATACACAAACGCCGAAGAGTTAGCGAAGAAATACTTTACTATTTTGGTTAGTTGTGGCCACTCCTAACTACTCAAAACTCATAAAACCGCTCAATAAGACAGATACAACTTCATTTAAAGACAACAGCAAACTCAAATACACACTTTCACGGCAATATCATGAACACTATGATTGAAACTCTTTGAAATATACGTTAACGTTAGGTAAACAACAACAATACAGTAGCACACCTAATGTTATCCGTTGAACAACACTAGGAATGGCATATTCAAATTATGTTTTATACTACTAAAAAAGCGAGAGGGGTAATATTACATGTTCATAAGGACAAAACTTACATTAAAAACAGTAAACAGGCAAATGTTTTTTCACATATCCAATCCTCGCTCTTTTCCTGCGTCTCCTGTACGCGAATCTGCCAACACTGTCTTATGAATATTAATTACGTAATGTGACGTTGTCTCGGTTGACCTATCTGATTGGCTGAAAAGGGCTGGTTCTATGTTGAATATTCATTGCGTTATACTGGACCCCATAGAAAGGTTGAAAAGCAACTTTTCTATGACCAAATTAATATGAATAAGCAAAGCGTGTCTCTCAGTAGTGTCCACTGCAATTGAAAAACGCAAAAGAAAAATGTGTCCAAAACCATCAGTGACAAAAGAATGACAGAATTCAGTAACACTTTAGTACAGGGACCAATTCACACTATTAAAGTTGCTTATTAGCATGCATATTACAAACATATTGGCTGTTTATTAATACTTATAGTAAGTACTTTACTAATATTACTAAGCAGCAAATTGGAACTCAAAAGTCGTAGTGAATGTTTGTTAATATAGTGAGAAATGGAGCTTAAAATACGTGTGACCCAGACTTCTTCTTTTTGGGTGAACTATGCCCTTTAGTTGAACTGACATTTCGCAATACTGTTAAAGATAAATACTGACAACCAAAATCTCTTGCCTGCAACATTTACGAAAAGGGACAATAAAATCTGAACTTGGGGAAACACTCAAAGTGAATATGAAAACCAGATCACAATTTAAAAGCCAGAGGACAACATACCTTTTAAAGAAAGATTGTTATTCTGCTTAATTTATATGGGCAAAAATGTCACAGACAGGGAAAACCTAAATAAATAAATAAATGCACCAAATGTGATGGGCTGAAAAGTTTACCCAAAAGTGAATTCCTAATTTTATCTGTTAATTAACATTTGATCATGTTTATATGTAATTGTAGTTATGGGTTTAAAGACCATATTGCCAAGTAGTTGCCAGATACACCTATTTGCTGTCATAGGGTTTTGCTGAATGACTAATATGAAGTCTTTCTCTAAAAAAAATATGAACCAGAACAAATTCGCAATTGGAAAAGTAAAAATATCCCTGAAAATCAATTCCAGGGCCTTAAAGGGATAGTTCACCCAAAAAAAAAATTTGATTGTTTATCTGCTTACCCCAGGGAATCCAAGATGTAGGTGATTTTGTTTCTTCAGTAGAACACAAATGAATATTTTTAACACAAACCGTTGCAGTCTATCAGTCGTTTAATGCATGGCAATGGTAACAAAATCTGAGTGTAAAAAAAACATGCACAGACAAATCCAAATTAAACTCTGCAGCTCCTGACGACACATTGATGTCCTAAAACAAGAAACTATCAGTTTGTGCCAGAAACCGAACAGTATTAATATAATTTTTTACCTCTAATACACCAATATGTCCAACTGTCTTTGGGCGCGCGCACGACTTCCGGTGCGTGAGGTG
The DNA here is from genome assembly GCA_018155175.1 of Sinocyclocheilus anophthalmus. Taxonomy (NCBI): domain Eukaryota; kingdom Metazoa; phylum Chordata; class Actinopteri; order Cypriniformes; family Cyprinidae; genus Sinocyclocheilus; species Sinocyclocheilus anophthalmus. The sequence goes on along the minus strand of JADLZN010008497.1, from coordinate 207,338 downwards.
TGTACGCACTCTGGCGTAGTTAGTTTACGCAAGCCGCCGGAAGGGAGTCAGGGCTGGCGGCATGTGATGGGGCACACCTGAACCGAATTGAGCCTCATCATCGCCACTGTCTAAATGCCGAACACGTTTCTCCTCGGGAGACCGGTCTCTTCCCCTTGCATGCACGCTGGTGTCCTCGTGGGCCCAGGGGGGGTGCGTAGAGGGACTCCCGTGCCACCAGAGTCATGAGCTGCCGGACCCGCAGTCCGGACGAGAACCGCAACCGTTACACGGCCGTCGGGCAAGGATGCTGGGCCATCTAGTCCCTTCAAGCGCCGTGGGCAACGAGAAGGATGCAGCCACTGGAAGAAGCCGCCGCCCCTTGCGCCCTGGACTGGAGAGGGGAGCGCGTGTGGCCGCCAGACTCCGCCCCTTACCTGGACCCTTCCTTCCTTCCTGACCACTGCCCTTCCTTTCACAAACCCCGCAGCACGACGAGGACACCAGATCCCCTGTTTATTTTTGGACACTTGATTCCATTTTTCTGGACACTTTGTTTATTTTCTATTAATAAACGGTGTCTGTCGTTTGCTCCAACACCCATTAACGTAAACTACGCCAGAGAGCGTACACACCTCATGCACCGGATGCCGTGCGCGCACCCAAAGACAGTGGGACATAGTGGTGTATTAGAGGTAACAAATTATCTAAATACTGTTCAGTTTCTCGCACAAACCGATCGTTTCGTGTGTTAGGACATCAATGTGTCGTCACGAGCCGCAGGGTTTAATTTGGATTTGTCTGTGCATGTTTTTTTTACTCTCATAGATTTTGTTACCATTGCCATGCATTATACGACTGATAGACTGCAACGGCTGGAGTAAAAAATCATAATTTGTGTTCTACTAAAGAAACAAAGTCACCTACATCTTGGATGCCTGGGGGTAAGCAGATAAACATCACAGTTTCATTTTTGGTGAACTATCCCTTTAATATATTCCCCCCTTTGGTATAGTACTTAGTCTGATTTGCATTAATAACTACTAGAACTTTAATGGCAATGCAACTCGGACCAATACCTCATTATTGTCACTGTGCTGTGGTGAAACAGAAGATGTGTGAACTATGTGCTGTCATCAATCTGACTTTCAAAGGGAATCAGAGCAGCTCGTGAGTTAAACGGATTACCCCAACCGGCCAAACACCATCAACCGACTCAAAACTGCTCATTATTACTGACCAAAAACACCCTTTGAAGAAATCAACTTCAACTGTAACTTTACAGTCGACTGTAGGCCTGATCTGTACTTTCCCACAGTGAAAATACACAAACGCCGAAGAGTTAGCGAAGAAATACTTTACTATTTTGGTTAGTTGTGGCCACTCCTAACTACTCAAAACTCATAAAACCGCTCAATAAGACAGATACAACTTCATTTAAAGACAACAGCAAACTCAAATACACACTTTCACGGCAATATCATGAACACTATGATTGAAACTCTTTGAAATATACGTTAACGTTAGGTAAACAACAACAATACAGTAGCACACCTAATGTTATCCGTTGAACAACACTATGAAAGGCATATCAAATTATTTTTATACTACTAAAATGTGAGAGGGGTAATATCGCATGTTCATAAGGACAAAACTTACATTAAAAACAGTAAACAGGCAAATGTTTTTTCACATATCCAATCCTCGCTCTTTTCCTGCGTCTCCTGTACGCGAATCTGCCAACACTGTCTTATGAATATTAATTACGTAATGTGACGTTGTCTCGGTTGACCTATCTGATTGGCTGAAAAGGGCTGGTTCTATGTTGAATATTCATTGCGTTATACTGGACCCCATAGAAAGGTTGAAAAGCAACTTTTCTATGACCAAATTAATATGAATAAGCAAAGCGTGTCTCTCCAGTTACGTGTCCACTGCAATGAAAAAAGAAAGAAAAATGTTCAAAACCATCAGGTCTGCCGCTTTGGGGCGCGCGGCCATAACCAGCTCATAAAAACACACATGCATAAAAATGACTTTTATTAAAACAATCTATTTGAAACCTAACCTCAATTTAGCTGTTTAGAGTAGCAGGCTATGTCAGATTATTTGCACCCATGGCAGAGCAATAGACGAGATAAATACCTGATATTGAAAAATTTCCCCATGGTGTTTAGATTATTGAATTCACATAATTATTTTACTTTTTTTATTTTAATACACATAGGCTACATTTATAAAGTCAGAACACAACCCTGTGGCTTAGTAATCCATCTTTTGCTTTATATGTTCCTGATTTATATGATTTATGTGATCAGTCAATCCACAGATAAAGATAGGAATGAACATGATTCTTACCTGCTCACCTCAGATTAGACAGAATACAGTATAATTATGACATGAGTGCATTAACCTCTAGATACACTTTATAATGTCAGTGAATTATTCAGAAATCACTCTGCTTGGCATTGTTCATCAGACATTTCATCTTCAAGAAATGAAGACAACAATTGCAACCAAAGACAAAAAGCAAAATGAGTCGGGTGGAAATCACATTCACGGAAGCACAGGCAGAGTAATTTATTACAAAATGTTTATTTTAACATTTTAATACTACACGGAATCATGTGCTTGAACTTGGTATAAAAAATACTAAACACTATCAAATATTAAAATAAATCTATGTATAACAATATTCTGCTACAGTTGGAAAAAGGTCTACATTTAAGATCATATCTCCCACAAATGTATCAGAAGAATGAGGCAGAATATCCTTCATCTTGTCATATATACAGTAACACCATCTCAGAAGTCAGTGTGAATCAACAAACATCTCACAGAGAATGAAAATGTAGATTAGAAAATGTTTCATAGAAAAATATCAGTGAGAAAGAGAAACAAGAGAAGACCATATTGATATTATACATTCAACTCTGGATCCACTTTGGAGCTTACTCTAGCCAGGAACATACACCTAACCCTTGAAATAGAGAGGTCACAATACAGTTACGGTGAAATCCAACATTCCTCAATACCTGTTTTGGTACTACAGCACAAAATAATGCTGATTGCTTTAATAAATATTGTTGTAAGTGCTCCAAGCACTTTTAAAGAAAAGTCAGCTATAATAAGAACAAAGACGAGAAACCTATGTACATATCTTACAAATTACATAAAAATTTTACATACATATTTACATGGAAAATATTTTAATGCATACAAATATACAAGTTTGAATAATTCTTAGGCCACTTCAAGTACTTCAAAGTAGAATTCAGCATAGTTTGTCAACCATAAACAACATACCATAATATCAATGGCACAGCATCGCTGATATCAAAAATACATCCAGCCCAAACCATGATAATGTGCAACAGTTTCTGCTGCTAATAGTTAAGCAGACAAGGAAATGTTTCATACCATGAAAACCTCTGCCCAATGAGAAAAGTTCAGTCAGATCTTTTAAAAAGTGCAGTTCCCTTAGTTGATCTCCTCTTCTTGATGCTCCTCGCTGTTCCCAGCTACTTTTCTCAGACTTTCCATTTCATGGGATTCTTCTGCCCTCTGGTTCAGATCTATACTGGTATACTTTGTACCAGGAGTCCCATTATAATCTGACGGCATCTGCAATTAGAAGAAAGCACATATTCTTAACAGTACTTACATTACATCTTTATAGTTTTACTTTGTCCACATTAAATGTCAGTGTTTTAAAAATTATTGTATTAATAAACCAAATTCACATTTAATACAAACTCACCTGAGAAGCCGTCTGAGACTCTGTGCTGACAGCTTTCACTGAGATGTGAGAGAGAAAAAGATTTGAGGATTAGTTACAACTGATCACCCTCAGTTAATGCACAGATACGGCAAATATAAAAAAAAAACAGCATGATGGATGATTCATACATAGGGATAAAATCCACTCCTGGTCATACTCACATGGTGCAAAAATAGACAAAACCAGCAGTGCTACAGTAAAGAGCCACTCAGACGGAAAGACAATGGTTCGCAAATCTCCCACCAGACGTACACCATGAACTGTGGAAGGAGATTCATTTTCAACAAACAGTATGTTTTGATCCTACATGACTTTATGAATCTCATTATGTTTTGTTCACTCACCTGCTTTCATTATCAGTTCTGTCATCAGTGCAGCCGAGTTCACTAAAACAAGACCAGCTGATCCATACAGGAACAACATTTTCCTTATACGGAGCTCTGTAGGGCAGAGTTAAACATTTTTGTTCAATTCAATTCAAGTTTATTTGTATAGCGCTTTTTACAATACAAATCAAGAAAATTAAGTTTCTACAATATTTAGTAGTAGCTTATCAGTGGTGACTGTCAGTTAATGTAAACAAAAATAATTGTATTGATTTACATTAAACATTTATTATTATTATTATTATTATTTGTATGCCCTTTAAAAATCAGAACTAGTGATGGCAATGAATCCTTCATGAATTATACACGATTCAGTTCAATTCATTTGGTCTGAATCATTTGATGCAGTTCTAAATTCATTGTTGGGATACTTAAGAGAGAACACTGGATAAATAAACTGAAACTTGTTTTTGGGGAGGGGGGGTGCAGTTCATTAAGGAATTGTGAATGAGTGAATTTGTGAACGAGTTAACAATTTTAGACACAGCAACACTTTTCTGATTGGCTGCAGTATAATAATCCCCAGAATCAGAATCACAACACTCATCCAGACCTTAAGCTTTGTGCATGAGAATGAAACAGGAGGGGTGACATGAACAACAGATGAACAAGAAAGAAGCTGATCGGTACTTTACTCTGATAACAGACTGGGACTTCAGAAAACGCAAGCACCCACAAGGCTTGAACAAATCCTGCCACACAGACCGGTCCTGCATCAGCTGTAAATGAAAGAAAAGGTCTTTATTAAAAAGCAGAAAAGTCTTATTTATTACTCATGTTTATTAGAAAGAGACCTACAAATTATTTTACATTCAACAGACAATGTTAAAAATGAACTTTTAGCAAAGATAAATGTACACTTACATACTTGTAATTTGTAAACAGCGTTTTAATATCTTTAAATTATTAGAGATATATTCATACCTTCTTTATTTCTCGAGAGCATAATGTAAAAATACACCATTACTCCAGTCATCACAATCATCATTGACCATATGAATATATATAGAATACGTTGACCTGAAAAGATGAAAGAAACAGTGAAAACATGCTACAACTCATTCCATTGAGGACCAGCACTTGAGAGACTTGTATTGATGGTAAAGAGAAACAAAACCAGCTCTGACACTTTGTGTACATTCAAAAAAATATATTTTTTAAATTACAGTAAATGTGATATTTGTATCCTTTATGAAATGTATCAATCTACTGATTTATTTCTGCAGTCATAACAGAGCAGAATATAATTTCTCATACTTACAGCATTGATCTGCACTTTTTGCTCTATTACAAAATAAATAAGACATCCAATGAAGTGCTGGAAGAGCCGTAATGATGAACACTAAAAAAGAGAGAGGCACTTAAGAGTAAAGAATTAAATTGTCACAATAACTACATGACTGGCTTCTTCTTTAATTTCTATTTATGGTGAAGTATGTGTAAGAAGCAGACAAATGTTCCTCAAGCATGTCAGTTCATTCTCAATCAGTCTTTGCTCAAGTCTAAAATGTTCTTGCTTACCTGCACCGAAGGCAAAACGAGTGTAGAGCAGAAGGGCGAGCTGTAATGAAGGCAGCCATGAAAAGCCACAAGTGGCCACAAACTGTTGAACTCTATTGTATATCCTTCCGCTCGACTCTCCAGAGCATGACAGCACCTTCTCTTTAACTAATTCTATTAAAAAACAAAATTATAAAAACAAATATGTGAATTCAATAATTTACTGCATATCACCAATAAGCAAATGTCCTAAATGTCCATCATTTGAATTTCAGTTTTTAAATAATCTTCTATGGACATAAATCATCAAAAACAATGCTGTGAAAGAACTTTTTGGTCATACGTGGTTGTGTAAATGGCGGTAAAATTAATCTGAAATATTAAAAAAATGTGAAATATAAGTTTCCTTTATAAAAAATGCTATTTTTATAAAGAAAAAAAAGGTTAATGTTGCGTTTTCAATAGTGCATTACTACAAGATGAGGATAATGGATAATGCTCCATAATGGATGATCACTCACGTATAATGAAGAGGAGACACATCAGGACAAGCAAACCAAAGCTGACTGTGCTGAAGACTGTGCTGATGTTTGGAAAATGTTCAGCTGAAAGTACTGACACAGATATATATTCATTTAAATAAATATTCATTTCAACACATGACAATTAGCTTGGAGGATGAACAATAACCAATTGTACAAATACAAATACACTACTTCAGTACAACAACTGACAGACAGACATTTTATTGTGTTTCTTTTTTTCCATGGACATTTTTGTTTGAACTTTGACTTAATCCCAAAAGTTAAGATTTTTTTTGTTGTTGTAATTTTATCAATTCAAAAACATTGGATAAACTAAGGATAAATGAAGTTTAGTTTACTAGATTATTTACAGTGTGGGTTTACCTGAATACATCACTGCCATAAATGCTGCATGATCAGCATGTGCAGTCATGATATACTTCAGGATTTTATCTGCAAAAATAAAGTTGTAAAATCATGTAAAGCACTAAAACAGTAATAAAAACAAATAATAATAATAATTGTCTAATCCCTTTAGTTTAATGTATAGATATGACAAATCTCAGTAGACACAGGTATTATGTAATATCTGATTAGCAGTGTTACACAGCATTTTATTTAAAAAACCAACCTGGCAAATCTGTGGCTAATGGTTTAACCCAAAACAACCTCAGAGGCCCCAGAATATAGAGCATGCAGCAAGAGACGGTCTCATACAAAGAACCTGAAACACATTATTTTGGTGATGAAAAAGAACTCAGAAATGTACAAATATAATTGGTATAAATCAATTATCTCTTAAGTTCAGTTCTTTAGACAGAACTGAATTAAGTTGTAAAGTCTATGCTGGATTTACTGTAGATAAAGTCCAGATGAAATACCTTCAATAACACACCATATGATTAAAGCCAACAGCATAGTTATATCCAGGCAAAGGAAAAGACAAACTTGAAGACACAGCCTTTTTTCTACAGTGAAGATACATATGGATTCTAGTTAGAAATTAAAATTATTCATAAATAATATTCATAATAATAACTGAATGCATTTTTGAAGCCTATTTCTCCTAAAAAAAAAAAAAATTCACACCTTGATTTCCTGTTCTGGAGTAAACAAGCAAGGAGAGAAGTGCAGATCCAGATGCAAAAATACAGAGAACCAACGCAGTTATGTGTAGCCATGAGAAACCTGTGATACAAACATCAGATACACAGTAGCGTAAGTTGACACTAAACAGCTAAATGGAACCCAGGTACTGAATTCTGAATAATATATTTAGAATGTTTTGCTGCCGTAACACTCTAGAAAACAAGGTTTGATTGGGGTTCTGTGTAGAATTGTCTCTACTCAACTCAACAGAACATTTTGTGTCAAAAAAGGTGCTACAAAAAGAAAAGAGCAGCAAAGAACCTTTCTGGCATAAAGAGGTCTAGATCAGTGTTTCTCAATGATTTGTTTCCCCTTCAGGACACATTCATCTTTTTGTGCATTTATCAAGTGATACAACACAGTTTCCAATATTATTGATTGTACAAATATAAACAAAAAATAAACTCTCAATAAAATCATTAATTAAAATGAAAAATGTAAATCAAATGAACTTTGTTAATACTATCACAAAATGCATAGGCCCATTAATTTAACAAAAAACAAAATCCATTACCATGTTTGGAAGTTAGAAACCTTGAAAGTTTCTATATACATTAGGTTACAAAGTAGAGTTGCTCTTTCTAAATGATATTTTATATGGAACTCTTTAGTGGTTCCTGTACTATATAAACTTTGTGATTGATCCCTTTAGATTTATGAATAAACATTTCTTCAAAGAGTATAAAAATGTTAAAAGCACAAGTTTGTCAGGTTCACATTGTTTTCTTAGTTATCTGTAACTCACCCAGTTGCACTAGTACCACAGTTGTGTTCACTGAAAGTCCTCCAGCAAACACTAAACACATGTAAACTCCTTTATCCTCAGTTCTGACGCTCTTCAGTCTGAGAGAGAAGTTTCCTTTGGGGATCTCAGCAGTGAAGAACTCAACTCTGTCTCTGTATTGCCCATCTGATGAATCTGAGAAAGTCTCATTGTTTTGGAAGAGCAGAATATCTTCATCTGTTTTCTTCCATGAAACCTCCATGTCTTCAGGTGTGACGTGAGAGTCTACAGAGCAGCTCAGAGTGACGTCCTCACCATCATATGCAGAAACAGACTCATCTGATCCTGATACTAGCAAACGCTCTGAAAGAAAGAACAGTTGAAATATTACAGAACTAGTTTTTGTTTTAAACTCTGATGTAGGACTGAAATGATTCACTCACCAACATCTTTTATTTCAACTAAAGTTTTGTCAGCAAGCTGCTGACTGTAAACTTTACATCTGTAAACCCCTCAGTCTTCAGCTCTCAGATTGTCCAGACGGAGGGAGAAGTTTCCATGTTGGATCTGATCAGTAAAGAAATGAGCTCGATCATGATAATCTTTGTGCTGGGCCTCTGCTCGACTCTCGCCATCTTGATACAGATGAACCAGAGCCTCTGAGTCTGTTCGTTTCCACACAACTTTCACTTTATCTGCTGCTAAAGGCGTCTCAACATAACAGGGCAAAATGACTGAACCTCCCAGAGGTACCACCAGAGGACCAGAGGGACCTCGAACACTGAACCCCAGGGTATCTGCATGTTTGAAAGAGAGAAATAAATATAATTATTGTTATAAAATTGCTAAATATAAATGATTACATTTATTGTTTTATAATATTGATTTTAGAAATACTAGGCTAAAATTGCCGGGCATTTAAGACACATATTTGAAGTGGTTTAAGGAGTCTGACCACCTTAATAAATGCCTGAGCCCCTCAGAAAACAAAAGGCATCTTGAACTCACAACAGCAAAACAAGTCTCTCACGAGTTCCTTTACCACAAACCGGAAATGTAGGGACCTTTAAAGACTTTAAAAGTTAAAAAGTTCTCTTGAATTATGAAAGGTTAATAAACGGCACGTGATTGCCATTGCAATTACATTTTGTTTAAATGCCATATAATTGTAAAGAGTGTGATGAAAAACTAAGTCTGTTTTACTTTCTGTAGCATTAAACAGGCTATAAACAAATAATAGTCTACATACCATCAGATATTATGAAGATGAGCATCAAAACACAGTGCAGAAAATGCATCATGAAACGTATTCTGATGAAACTCTCATTATTTCTGGTGTAAATGATCAACAAACGAGAAATTTCAGATGGATCTCAGTGCAACCGTTCCTCTTTCGTTTTTGAGTTTTTCTTATGCAATGCTGATCACCTGACGTACACTCGCAGGAAGTGTGATGTAAATGGGTGCAGCCCATAGACTGTATAAGCCTAAACGAGTGTGTGGCGTGATCGAGAGGAAATATAAAGTTAGAGAATAGATCCGACATTTTAAAGATTTTAGCAAGATTAAAATCTCCTTAAAATTGTGTTCAGTTAGGTTTAAAGTACTTTAAGCTATTAGCACAAAATAAATATAAATATAATTATTGATATTGCGCATCATTACAAACAGTAACTCATAATATAGATTAAAGCAGAACTGTTCCGCATATACAATTAATAATAATAATAATAATAAAAAAGATTAGAGCAGCACTATGTAACTTTTGGCGCTTTAGCGGTTAATAAACAGGACTGCACACATCCCGCGGAAGAACATTCCAACCGGAGCTACTTCTCTAAGTTTATGTCAATGGCGAATCACGCAGGTATGTGTTACTCCGCAGCGGTGACGACCCGACCAGGCTACAATAGTCCAAATATAAGTACTTATTATAAGTGTACCGTAGTGATTCGGAATAAGACAAAAACACGGTTTGGAAGATGAATTCATGATGTACTCGCTCGTTATATACATTTAGCAAATTTTGAACACAGAAAAAGTTACATAGTGCTGCTTTAAAGCTGCAGTCCGTAACTTTTTTTGTGTTCAAAATGTACAAACTTTCAATAATAAGCGAGTACACCATGAATCAATTTCATTTTCCAAACAATGTTTTTGGCTTGTCGTGAATCACTACGGTACACCTATAATAAGTGTTTATATTCGGACTATTTAAACTCGGGTAGGTACCGCTGCGGAGTAACACATACCTGCGTGATTCGCCATTGACGTAAACTTAGAGAAGTAGCTCCGGCTACAATGTTCTTCCGCAAAACGCATGCAGTTCAAAGTTACGGACTGCAGCTTTAACATGATTTATTTTAATTTTTTGTCAACTGAAAAAGGTGGTCTTATAGTCCCATCCAGTGGTCAACAGAGGAGTTGGCAGTGGACCTGATATTAAATAAGTGAAATTCGATCATATCAAGAAAAAGCCTGCCAATAACTAATGGCTTCAGATAAAACGAGAGATTATGTGTTTGAATATGAGATAAGCACTTTAACTGCAGTATTTTATTAGTGGCGAACAAAGAGCTCTCTCATGCTGTTTCTTTATCAAAGTTTGATAAGTGTTTTGTAGGGCTTTCTTTTCAGTCGTCCGGTACCGAGCATCATACTCTTATCAGCAGAAGTAAAAGAAAAAGTGAGGTGTGAACTGTCATAATGTCACCTTTTCTGAGGTGGGATTGAATTCATTTAACCAACATTAGCAGCAGCCAGAGTCCAGAGAGTCATGACAAAAGCAGAGCAGTATCCAATGGGAACGTGATATAATGCCATAAAAAAAAAAACCTGATAAGCTCAGAATGGATCTAATGAGGTTTTTATGCTTGTGTCAACATGGCCAAAAACTTGCCTGTTGTCACTCTGGAGTAGCAGAGATAGTCAGAGAAGAATTTTGTGTTTGTTTGTGTGTGTGTCTTCACTACAGGAATATACTGTACAACTGAGGAGGAGGTGAGGAGAAATAAGAAACAGTCTGTGACACATTTCAAATATATATTTCATATCATTTATCATGACATAAACTTCATTCATTTACATTCAGCGATATATATACGTTGAAAAATGTAAGATGTTTTTAAAATCGCATTTATGCATTTGGCAGAGGTTTGTATCCAAAGCGACTTACTTTGCATTCAGTGTGTACATTTTATCAGTGCATTAAACACGGCTGAGGCACAGAAATGAATGCTATTTTGCAATTGTATTAATTACTTTAGGAAAAAATAAATGGAAAATAACTATGGGTCTTTCAGTTGACAATCTAACCTATGTAGCCTATACTATATACTATAATATTAACTACTATTAAATATTATCGCACACTTTTATAGTCAAGCCAAGTCACCTTTATTTATATAGCACTTTATCCAATACAGATTGAGTTAAAATAGCTATTTAGGGACAAACAAGAAAATAGTGATTCAATAATGCAAACAAAATTCAATTCTACTGTAAAGCAGCTCTATAGAGATGATAGTAAACGGTCAATATTCAGTTGAAATAAGTTAATTGTTGATTCAGTTCAGGTTAATAAGTTCATCAATTATAAAATGAGTTTAATTAATCTATAAAGCAGCTCAGCTCAGTTCTCATCAGAACTTCTTACAGGCTGTATATTGGATAATATTGCAAATCTCAATTGCTTGATTGTTTATTTTGTTGTAAAATGTAACTTATTACCTATTTCTATATATAAAAAGTTGTATGTATATACACACACACACACACACCACACACATACATACATACAGTGAACTCATGTAGGGTGAAATGTTTTAGAAACATTTAAAAGTGTGCGAGTGTTAAAGAAGCATGTATTGTGATCATTATGGTAATGTTACTTTTAAATGTCTCTGAAACAAGTAGTAACATTTAAAAATAAAAACTAGACAAACACGTTTCAAGAAACATTTTTCCATGAGAAATGTATAAATAGTCTATGAATAAGTGCTAACGTTTTGAGAACAGTATTAAAGACCAGAGAACATTGAACAAACATTGATTCATAACTTTAAGAGAACCTTGCCAGCGTGTTCTGAGGACATTCTCTATTAGCTGGGTATATAGCAAATCTCAGCTGCTTGATTGTTTAGATCATTGCAAAATGTAAGCTATATTATGTCACAGCTCTAATCCAGTGAAAGTGACTTGAATGCATAAAGGTATTAAAAGACATTAACATCATGATTTTTTGTAAAGCTGCTTTGATACAGGGTGTATTGTGACAAGTGCTATACAAATTAATTTGACTTGACTTTGAGGCCATGTTAGTGATCATACATGCAACCAAATATAGATAAAGTGAGTGAAGTAGGTCTATTATCTCCAAAAGGACACTCAGTCTCACAGTATAGCATTGTATATGCACCTTACACATTCACCAAACACAACAGAGCCATCAGTATGAAGTATGGATCCTCTGTCTGTATGATCTTTCTCAAAGCCTCACGCTGGGTATGAAAGGAAACGGCCTCCATTCCCTGCTCCTCCTCTTCCTGTATCTGTGTGTTTCCCTTCTTCTGCCCAGATCATCCTACACTTTATTTTACCATCTTTATGATGCCCTTTCTCCATCGATCTGTGGAAACTCCACAGATGTGTCGGCCTGTATTTTATAATAATCCAAACATACTCAACTTATCTACGGACATTTATAGACCTATCAGAGAAGATAATAAAAGGAAAATGTTACTTTGATGCAGCTCTGATAAAAATGGATAGTTCCCCAAAAAATGAACTTCTTGTGTTTTTTCCAAACTTGTATGACTTCATTTTTCAAAAAAAAAGAAAGAAAAGAAAAGTAAGTTATGAGAGAAGTTTCATTTTCCGGTGAACTATGCCTTTAAGACTCCCACGTCCAGGGAAGACTGATTAGAAACCACAGTAATACCAAAACACATGGATAATATGAAACTTCCTTTTCCTCCTTAACTGCCTGCCATACTCTCAACTTTCTGCTTTTCGAATGAAACAAACTACCATTGTCCACATGGAAGCCTATTTCTGCCACATTAGAAAACAAAGCATGCCATAAAAAGTCATAATTATAAAATAAGTCGAATTAATGACATTAAAAGTTGAAATTATGAGATACTAAGTCATACATAGTCAAACATTAGACTTTGTAATAATTGTGACTTTTTATCTCATAATTTCATTTTTATCAAATTTGACTACCTCATAAATATGATATGATATGATAATTTTGACTTAGTATGGCATAATTTCAGTTAATTTTTCTCATGAACTTTTACTTTTTGTAAGGAAAAAATACATGCTTTGGTAATTCAAAATGACCAAATTATGAGATACGTCAAAATTATGACAAAAAGGGGAAATATTAAGTATAATACTAATTACATACTAAGTCAAAATTATTACATCATTATGACTTCATCTCAATTTCAACTTTTAAGCTCATAATTATGACTTAGTATGTCATAATTTTGAAATCTTAATTTTGAAATCTTAATATCATATTTTTCACTTTTTATTTCAGAATTATGACATTTATGTCAATTTCAACTCTCTTTGTCATAATTTTGACTTAATATACTCATAATGTTGACTTATCTCATAAATATGACTTTTCAATGTCATATTTATGATTTACCAAAACATCTTTCATATGTGGTGGAGATGTACATCCATACTTGTTGATATAAATTAGATTAAAAATAAATAAATAAATAAATAAAGGTAGGAAAGCTGCGTGAGTGATTCTTACACAAACCAGCGCATGGATATTTGTTAAAAGTCTAAATATACATCCTCAAATGCATCCACTTTAGTCAATCAGCACCTCTGACAGTCATCATTATGCTGTAAAATGTTCTCTGCCTCACAGATGTATCTTGCCTTCTGGGGTTTGAGTTCAGTGTGTGACTTTTATTACTAGCTACCTGGCCTACCACTTATGTAATTTGTGCAATTTCGTGTAAGTCACTGTGATAAGAAAGCATCTGTAAGGATCACTGATGTAACTGTGCTTTCAGAGACATCATGCGGTTCAAATTGAACATTAGTGAAGAACATGCTCTCATAAAGCCTGCCAGTCACATATCCCACACAATAACCTTCTCATTGCTGAAGAAAGAAACAGTTTTGAACTAAAAACTGCCTGTCTATCAGTTATTAGAAGAACATTTGCATTTCACTATGTATAAAGCAAACAAAAATGTCCATTACAATTACAAAAACAGCTAAATTATTAAGGAAAACTAATGACAGTACCTGCCAAAAATGGACAACTTCACAGAAATGTTTTTACAAAAAGCACATTCTCAATACCAACCATACAACTGAATCCAGCTGCATTGTTTTAATCTTGTCTTGGTCTAGTTAAAGGGGTCATATGATGCGATTTCAGGTTTCCCTTTCTCTTTGGAGTGTTACAAGCTGTCCGTGAATAGATAAGATCCCTAAAGTTGCAAAGGCTAAAGTCTCAAACCCAAAGAGATATTCTTTATAAAAGTTAAGACTGGTGCACACCCTCCTAAAACGCCTCATTTAAACACGCCCCCACATGTCTACGTCACTGTGTGGGAAGATTTGCATAAAGCCGCCCAAATGTTCACGCAAAGAAAGAAGGCCTAACTTTTATTCTCGCTGTAGTATTGTTGTTGCTGCCGCCGCCATGTCGTGAAGACGCTGTGTGTTTCGTTGTGAAAGCGAAACTACTTTGTTTGGCATTCAAATAGAGGACAACTAGAAATCAGTGGTTAAGTTGTATTTACAAACACTGTTCCAGAACAACTTCAACCCAAATATTCCGATGTGTGCAGCGCATTTAATGGAGGATGGGGACTGTTTCCTGAACCAGTAGCCTACAATGCCGGTGTTCCGGTGTATTCAGTTCCCTGTTTCCCTTCGGCGAGCATTTTGACCCTATACAGTCATGATGTGACAATAATGTTCTGACTCTCAGACTGTAAGTATGTTTTCATTTTTAAAGAATTTGCCACTGATGATTCAAACGCGAGTTTTGAGCAGTGTAGAGTAGCGTTTGTTGTTTGTCATTTCTCCGATCACAAATGCAGACACGGTTTTGTGTTTACGCGTTTCGATGCAACACAACGCGTAAAAAGACAGTAAAGTCATTATAATCAGTAATTATGTCCCCACTGGATGCTACAAATGCCTTGTTTGTAATGGGTTTTATTGGTTTGTCACGTCGCGCCAGGACACTGCATCACAATATGTTAAGGGGCGTAAAATTTCAGTCACACGCTTGAGGCATTCGGCCAATCACAACGCACTGGATAGCTGGCCAATCAGAGCACACCTTGCTTTTCAGACCGATGAGCTTTGTAAAAATCGACGAGTTTCAGAAAGGCGGGGCATAGAGGAGAAACAATAACGTACATGGAAAATAATGTGTTTTTTTAACCTTAAACCGCATAAAACACATTTCATTACACCAAATACACAAAATAGGCCTAATGTTCTTAACATCATATGACCCCTTTAATGGAGATCCAGCTTCTACCTTGAAAATACTGAAAACCATTCAGAATGGGCACAGATTTAAAGAATTGCATTCCGTATGATCTTAACTGACATTGGAGCTTTGTGAACTAATAAAAAAACAAAGCATTTTTCTTTTACTGTTATAGCAAACCTAATTTACTATTAGGTCTATATTGTGAAACTGGAATGCAGGCATACACACCCTTGTCATTTCTTACACCAGTAAAATATGCTTTTAAAATATGCAAACAATTTAGTTTTTCAGTAGTTTTGCGCACTGGGCCATTCACCCTGGCAGTAAAGATTTACAATTGAGCCATTTGACCCTTTCAAAAAAGACAATTCACTGAAGAACCTACAATATTGAACACTGTAAGAACTCTAACAACTCCAGTAAGGGCATCAAGATAAGACTTTGAGATGCTTGATAATAATAATAATAATAATCCAATGAGTACACAATTTGATATTTGAGGCACCAAAATGTGGGTTCCATCAGTGTAAGAAACCAAAATGGTGCCTTACATCTTTTAATTTTAGTACACATTGTCCAGATTAACACATTTCTGGTGCAAGGAGAATGTGCATCTTAGATGCTCATTACACTGCAAGTTTATGCACATCCATGTACAGTAGTGTGCTTTCAAAGGCGTAGGGATTATAAAAAGACCATAAAAGAACATTTTACAATGCTACATTTTCGTTGCGCGACAGTTTTATGACTGTCTCTTGGTTCAGCTAGGAATGATACCGTGACACATTAATACACTTCCATATCAATAAATTCACCATCAGGAGCTCGTGCAACGGACAGATCCATGCATGACTAGAGGATGACTACGCATGACTGGCGTAGGTCAGAAAAACAGAGACTTGTATGTGCGTGTGACGTATAAAGTCCTCTGCTTCGGTCCTGTTACGCGCGGACGACCAGCCAAACCCATTTCACCGCGCGCGCGGAGAGAGCAATACCTCTCCACCGGATCCGAACTGCATAATTCAACCGTTTTATGAAGGAAAACACTACAAGTGTTTTTGGGCATTTATTAGGTGCTTAAGAACACATGGTTATTTAAATGGTTGGCCCAATGTGGATGTTTTAGTCATACAAAGTTGCGTTTTTCTCAAGGAAAACAAATGAGGATTGTGTGCGCATAGCACATAGCGCCTTATAGTGAACCCTTTTAAACTGGAATTGGGGATGAAGGTGATGTGCTGGCTCTTGATGTTGGATCTTAGACAAAGAGACATTCAGTCATTCATCACTGAAACGGAGGAGAGTCTTATCAATTAGTGGAAGCGCTCCTGAAACCCAGAGGACCATGCATTGCTTTTGAGGTAGGTCTGTATACTACTATCATATAACTAAATAATGAGGGAAATATTAATAGTTTAATGTTGTGGCTTATTAATGATTCGCAAGGCATTGAGTAGAAGTAGTCTTGTTATCAACATTAATTCCAACCGTTCTTTTCCCCCCCTGAACACTTTAGCTAATGTAACAGCCGCATGTAAGCTGCTTTCGTTGGTATGAACATCTCAAACAACTGCCAGAATAATTTGCATTTTGTTAATTTAAATATTGTAAACAGTTTGTTACTTTGCCCATAAACTCTGTGGATTACAGTTGCATTCTATAGATGGATTTCCATATATTATTTTATAGTTCTATTATTTTATAATTAACTATTTTATTCGATCTAGGCTATCTCCTTATACAGAATTTCTGTAAGGAATTTCCATGGGTCATTTTCCGGGCGTAACGTCTCATGCAATGGAAGTTTTTTTTTTTATTTGATTTATTTACTGTGATAAAGAATTAATGTATGACATGCAAAACTATAATAAAGTGACAATGCTTGTCATATTTTGTTTTGTCGACGTAACGCCGAATACGAGCTCGAGCAGCGCACTGTTGCTATGTTTACTCGCTCAGCAAACGCGATTCACTCTCCGATTATTCCGATTATTCGTAGTTATGGAAGCGTTTGAAACCGTATACCTATAAACTAATTTGACCTTTTGAGAATTATTAGAAATTCAGACCAACTTGCAAAAAGAGATCTGCTCACCGGAGATGATTGATAAGCTGAGCAAGAGAGAACACGGGCTCGTGATTAAATAAACTGTCTGTAAATGACAGCTGTCATATAAGCAATAGAAATAGAAGATGGAAAATAAGTGGATGTGTCGTGCACATCAACACAGCCTTTTGTCACTGTCACGCACTTGTTTAATGAGAGCTTTTTGGCGTAGAAGGCAAGTTAAATATTGACCGGTGCGGTGAAAATGCGGACTGTTCATATGAATTAGTGTCCACTGGACTGTTTGTACTCATAACAATGGCATCGTTACCCTTTGTTTCGATTTATGGTTCAGCGCATTTCTGAGGCAGGGCTTTATTTGTGCAACACATTGTGTCGCTCTGCTCACTTTGCAC
This sequence comes from Sinocyclocheilus anophthalmus, assembly GCA_018155175.1. Lineage (NCBI taxonomy): Eukaryota > Metazoa > Chordata > Actinopteri > Cypriniformes > Cyprinidae > Sinocyclocheilus > Sinocyclocheilus anophthalmus. The sequence goes on along the minus strand of JADLZN010008497.1, from coordinate 189,337 downwards.
GCCTCATATCCAGCGCGAGTACTGCTTAAAGTCAAGGTCATGCAGAACATTCAGAGTTTAAGCAATGATTGCATGCTTCATGCAATGACAACGCGATACGAATATGCATGTTTTTGAAGCAATAAAATGCCAGTTAATTGGGAAAAAAGCCTTTAACTTATAGTATTGGGAATAAAGGGTACTTGTCCAAAGTAGTCTGGTACAAACTCTCTGAAAGGCATGTTTCATGGTTCGTGCATGGTTTTTTTGTAGGTAACAAAGTGTTTCAACATTTTTTCCACATATCTAAAGAATTTCCAGTGCTGCATGTAAATGTTCCATTAAGAACCAAATATAATCCTTCAAAATAACTGTTTAATCTCTATCTTCAGAAAACCATTTATGCACTCAGAAAACAATATGCTGCTCTGAAGAACCTATAAGACAGGGCTCGCAAATTTTCATAAATTGCTGGTAGACATTCTTCAGATTTTGGTAGCCCAAAATGAATTTAAGTAGCCCGAATAAAAAAAAAAAAAAAAAAAAAAAAAAGAATTGGCTGAACTTCACTGCGGACAAATTAGCATGATTAAAATCTTCAGTGATAGCTTTTTTTCTTCAAATAACCAGTCAAGAGATGTCAAGAGGGGTGCAATGGATCAAAAACCCACGGCTCGGACCATGTTTCAATATCATATCAGATTTTGAGCAACAGATTGGGTCATTTTGCAGATGAGCCAAAAAAAAAAATATGGTGCTTTATTATTTAAATAACAGAATACTTCTTTGATTCCACAGCAAAAACACTAGTAGCTAGCAGATAGGGATGTGTAACGAATCACTCCACCAATTGCGATGATACTGATTTCACAGTACGATTTCCTCATGATTTGTTTTAACAAAATTAGATTTAAGACAAATTATAAATGAAAAGGTGTCCTTTTATTATTTCTCCAACAAAATGCTGCACATTTCCTTGTGAAATTGAAATGTCAAATAATAAAACTAACTTTTTTAAAATACATTTTTAAACAAATTCCCAAATCAAATAATTAAATACAAATAAAATAAATATCTTAATATAAACAAAATAAGGCTTTGTCTGAGCTCTTTCCATTTAAAACTAGACAGAACCACTGGATTTTAATCACGATCCAAACAAAGATGCTAAATACATGTTATTTAGATTGCAATTAGATGTATAATTTCGAAATTTGAAGCAAAAAACAGAATGGTCTGATTTTAACTTTGTGAATGAGACGCAATTTCACTCTCTGACAGCAGGTGGCGCTCATGGAACAGCAGGTATTTATAGGCTGCTGCCCCTTTAAGACCGAATGCATGGATCCAATATAATGATGCACTTGAGATTTCTTTCTCCACTGTTTACGTTCACTAAAGAGATAACCGACTGTGTTTACCAGAATGATTGCCGAAAGTTATTTGAGATAAGTGTGGTGTGTAAGTGTTCATCAGACGCAAGGTATGCGAAAGAGGAATCAAGTTTGCTGTTCGCATTGTCTGAAACGCGTCTCTGTGTTCGAATGCGCAAGTTGTGATTGGGTAAACACTTGAATGTTTAAATCGGCAAGACTTAGAAACACGTGCAAACGATCAACTACGATCTGTTTTACCCCTACAAGCTAGTGAACAAAACAAAACAAGGAAGGAATTTTATATCACTGTTCAAGATAGCCCGTCGGGCAGGGTGGTGAAACATTTGGTAGCCCGACTGGAAAACACAATAGCCCCGGGATGTCGGGCTAGTGATTTTGCGAGCCCTGTGTATACTGTATCCAGTGTAGACAAGATAGTGGCAGTGATTGTAATTTCTATTTGCTTTTGACATGACGCAACACTTGCATGCAGAATGATTAAGTCAGCCATTAAGCGACTGGATGCCAGTGGGCGGGGCCTATGGTGAGAAAATGACTGCTCTGGAGACAATTTTTATGCAAATGTTTGTGCCCAGGTGACGTCACCTTGTACCTCAGATCCAAAACGAGCCGTTTTTGGTGCTTGATTAAATAAATGCTTTGTTTATAATGAGGAGGACGTTTTAAGCTATGAAACTTGCAGGATGTATTAATGGTACAAAGACCTAGTATATGCAAAAAGATCAAGGCAAATTTGATTTCTCATGTCATGACCCCTTTAAACCAATGGCCACCCAGCTACAACAACAGAAACCAAATCAGCCAAACAAAAACGACAAAAAAAAGTGTTTGCCGCACATTGTTTGTTGTGGTTGCATCTAGTTACAGACAAAACCTGGATTAACACGGAAGAGGATATCATTTATCGCTATATGTTGTCAAAAGGTTAGGACACTGTGCACTTTGCTACAAAAATGCCACTGTGTAGCTCAAGCAGCAGGTTTACAGCTATTAACTAGGTGAACATCTTTTATAAAGCCACCTGCTCAAGCTCCATCATGGCAGCCAAGTTGCACTGGAACTTCTCCATGCTCCAGAAGGTGGAGATTCCCAGTTTGGTGTTCTGAACTTTGACCTGCAGTTGGGCGTCTCAACACTCGCTCTCTTGATCGGTCGCCTCATGTCTGTTATGAAAACACAAATTCACGTCTGATTCCATCCTAAGACTTTAATGTTTAATAAACCAGTATTTCAAATTACTCACTTATCAATAAACAGACTAAATTCACACTTTTCCAGTCATTAGTGATTGCTGGATAAAGATTATATATATTGTTTTATAAATGCTATACTCACAAAGAGCAATTACTAACATTCCATAATAAAATGGGAAAAAAAATATTCGCCATAGCTTTTTCCATGACTTTATTATTTATTAATTTAATAAATTTATTCAATTAAATTTAAATTATACTAATTATTGTAATAAACGTTTCAAATCATAAATCTGATTGGTTAATACTGTAGCAATGTTGTTCCAAGACAAAAAAAAAGATGTTGATCCAGGAACATTAAATCAATTACACCTACTAAATAACTGTACCTACCGTGTGTTTCCTGAGTTTGGCACTGATTTTGTTTGCTTCTTCAGTAATTAAAGACAGCTGCATGGCATCCCACTGTGGGTAGGCTGCAAACATTGAACAAAAATATGGTGAATAACATACTGTTAAGAAACTCAACTGATGGGAAAAACCCAATTGTATTGTCAATTATATTTAAAAGTGGCAATACCCTTTTTAGGTGGTCTGCGGTCATTTAAGAGCAGGCTTTCTCTCCAATCGAGCAAAATCTTCTGCAATCCATATGCTCTCGTTTCAAGCACCTTCTACAATTTAGCATGACAGTTTCATGATCGGCCAACGCCTATAGAAAAAAATAAAAAATCTGAATGAGTCACAAATTAAAAGATGATGAAGCCCTCTTCTGTATAAACTTGGCTAAATAAAGAAACTAAAAATATTAAGTAAAAACGAACGAAATATAAACTATAACTAAAGGTAATACATATACAGAATAAGATAACTATACGTAATATAATATACTAAAATGTAACAGACTAAACGAATCTTAAATAAATAATAGAGTAAACTAATGAACAAAAAACATCTGAAATATTCGGAATAAAAATCTGAACTAAAACTAATCAAAGAAGTAACGAATAAATATTATAACTGATAAAACTAATAAAGAATATACCAAGCTAACAAACATAAGTTAGGAACTAAAACTGAATAACCTAAAACGAACTAAATAATAAACTAAAATACACAACTATAGATAAAATTAACTAAATTAAATAACTAAAACCGACTAAACAAAATGTATATTACGGGGACACTGAATTGAACTAAACTAAAACTGGACAAAATAATTAGTATACACAATTCAAGATTAGCGACATAGTATACTAGTTCGATGGTAATTATATGATTTGTATATTATATATATATATATATATATGTAGTGTGTGTCCAGGGCTGCAACATTCTAAATCCTGGTAGCCCTTCAGGCAGGTAATCTTCTGATTTTGTTTAGCCCGAAAATTTATTTAACGTGCCCCAAACCAAACTTTTTTTTTAATATAGAAAATCAGATATGAGTTTAAATGTCAATCAAAGATATTTTCAATACACAAATATCAACAAATATGAAGGAAATAATTTTATTTCGTTATTACCCCAGGATATCTGCAGATTTTAAAAAAAAAAAAAATTAAGGCGATTTATGACCCATTTTTAAGACGTGCACAAGTAAAAGAACACAGTCTGAGTGGGCATTGGCCAATGTCTGTGTAACATACAGTACTGAGCCATAAAATTACATGATTTACAGTTTAGACACAGATACATTTTTATGAAAAGGGATAAATCAAGCATAGAAATTATTATGTCAATTTAAATCGTATAAATATTACTATCTTAATTGTTTAGATTTTTAGAAGGTACATTAACTTTTTTCTCATTTACAACTCTGTGTTTGCTGTGTAAAACATGAGTTGATATTTGCATTGATCTGACCATAAACAGCAAGAAAGTCTTATTAGAAATGCAAATTCATTCTCTGCCACGCTGAAATATTGCAGTTTCCCCGTTAACGGCTGCACACAAAGCAGCTAGTCCTCTTTCTCAAGGCAGAGTGGTGATAGATTTTGGTAGCCCGACTGGAAAACACAATAGCCCTTGGACGTCTGGCTAGTGATTTTGCGAGCCCTGTAATAAATAAACATTTTTTACCCCAAAGAACCATTGAGGAACCTTTATTGTTAGGACTGAAAAAGCTGGTTGAGTCTCCATCCTTATGTTTTATCTTTTGTTTGTTTGTTTGTTTTAATATGAACTATTCTGAATTGGGAAGGTATTGACAAGTCTAATGTTATAGTTAATAATTTCAGAATTGTTCAGCTCATTTAAATATGCCAATCATGTTTTAAGTAGCCTACATTATTAAGGCCTTTTTTTGCACTAAGAAAATCTGTAAAAAATAGAGCCCGATGCATTGTTTTTGAAGGAATTTTCCATATTGATTTTTCCCATATTTTTAATTCAGCATTGCATTGTGTTAAAGGAATGTCTGATAAACTTAACAGATAATGTCAGATGATATCATTATTCTATAGATTTTTATTCTACAGTGTGTGCATAAAAATCAAGCATGCAATTTCACATTTTATATGTCATGCTGCTGAGATAAACCACTATTTTGCATTCTTATTTTGTTCTTTTTAGCCCTTTGGTGACTCAAAAATCAACAGTTCCTTGTCAAATCAGTGCGCGTATCCAAATATGGCATCCCAGTGGCCCATGTGCAACACCTCAATCTCAGACAACCAGTCCAATGAAATCAGCAATATTTCCCTTCAACTGAATGGGAGGTCGATGGCCGAGGAGGACAGCACGAAGGTCCTGGCCGTAATTTACCTCGTGGTGTTCGTCGTGGGTTTGACGGGAAACTCTCTGGCCATTTTCGTGGTCCTGCGCTACACCAAAATGAAGACGGTCACCAACATGTACATCTTAAACCTGGCAGTGGCCGACGAACTGTACATCCTGGGACTTCCTTTTCTCACCACCCACAACGTGCTTGCCTACTGGCCGTTTGGCAACTTCCTCTGTCGTATTCTGATGTGGGCAGACTCCATCAGTCAATTTACTAGCACATTCTGTCTGACAGTAATGAGCATTGATCGCTATATGGCTGTGGTACATCCTATCCGCAGCACGAGGTGGCGGCGACCCAGTGTTGCCAAGGTGATAAATAGCATGGTATGGGCACTGTCCTGCCTGCTGACGCTGCCAGTCATCATTTACTGTGATGTTCAACCGGAGCTCAACACCTGCAACCTGAGTTGGCCTGAACCGCGTGATGTGTGGTCGACTGCTTTCATCCTCTACACTGCCATACTAGGATTCTTCTGCCCACTTCTGGTCATCTGTCTGTGTTACCTGCTCATTGTAATCAAGGTAAAGTCCGCCAGTGCACGAGCGGGTCTCTCCAAACGCCGTAAGTCTGAGAAGAAAGTGACAAGAATGGTGGTGATCATCGTGGTGGTGTTCGTCCTGTGCTGGCTGCCATTTTTCATACTTAACATCCTCAACCTGATCAGCACGCTCCCGGAGAACGGCCTCGTCACCGGCATCTACTTTCTCACCGTCATCCTAACTTACGTCAACAGCTGCGCCAATCCGCTGCTCTACGGGTTTCTGTCGGACAACTTCAAGCGGAGCTTCAAGCAAGTGCTGTGCATCCACAGGGTCAACGGGGTCCGCGAGGTTCACCCTGGTCACGCGCGACTCAGCAGGTACCAACAGAATGAGCCCTTCTTCCCTCCAAGGAGCTTTGATTTCAACGACCATGTCCAGAGCTATCATGTAAGTGCCTTTCATTCTATATATTTTCATTACTAGGTTTATGAAACACATGCTTAATTTGCAAAATACACACTGATGTATATGGAAGCAGCAATAGCTATCCTTATACACATAATGTAGGTAACAATAAAGTTTACTTTATTCTTCTCCCAGTTCACCAGAAACTACTTTAATGTCTCTCGGGATGAATATTTACATGTTGTAAATCCCACAGCTCGGATTCAGCGCAAACTAACATGGTGGCACCCATCACCCGAGATAGATTACATGGTCATTATAAAAGTGTTTAAACTTTCACATATTTGAGAATCGGAATATCATATATTTCATAATATAATTAACGTTTCGAATATAAAAGGAAAAATGACACAAAAACCCCCCAAAAACCCAAGCGATACATCACTCGTTCACAGTTATTGTGGCTGCGGTGTGTCATGTGACAAGCGTTGTGAGATATAAATTGTGAGATATAAAGTCGCAATTGTAAGAAATAAAGCCAGAATTGAGTGTTTGTTTCTCAGAATTGCGACTTTTAATCTCACAGTTGTGAATTATAAAGTCAGAATTGTGAGATATAAACTCGCAATTGTAAGAAAATAGACTTTTTCCCCACTCAGAATTGGACTTCATAACTCTCAATTGTGAGTTTATATCTCAATTCTGAGAAAACAAGTCAGAATTGTGAGTTTATATCCCACGATTCTGACTTAATAACTCACAACTGCAAGTTTATATCACACAATTCTGAAAAAAGTCAGAATTGAGAGTTGTAAACACTAACAATGTATACACTAACATTTAAATTTTTTAAATTTACAATTACATTTTTCATATCTTTATGAAAAATTTTAATTTTGAGGGGCTCCATAGCATGTGATTTTAAGGGGCCCCATAGCAAATTTAGTGCACAGAGACCAGAATTCCTAGCGACGCCACTGGAAACCAACTTTCATTCATTTTATCACTTATTAATGATAGCACTATGAAGAGGGAAGGATGCTCATCGATTATGCTCATAAATGTCAGGCTTATCAGAGCAAACAGCAGAGAACATCACCAGTTGAACGTCACTAAATCTTCTCGAATCAAACAGGTCTGACACATCACACCTTAGTCATCAGATTACCAGGTACATGTTCTTTTCTCAGGCAGCACCAACATTCCAAACATTCTGATTAGAATACAGTTAGAATGCTGAGAAACATGGAAGCTTGAGACTTTGAATGTTGGTGTTTGTTAGGGCCTTAATAAACAACATTTCTGTAAAATGGTCAGTACTGCATACTGAAGGCATGTAGATTTCACCTGGTTGTTCTGTACATAAATGCCCCTTAAAAGCAGATAAGAAGACAATCGAATACTCCTATCAAATCTGAACTGTTTTCGAAGAATAGAATTCTTAGAATAGTTGCTATAAGGCTAAATGCTTTATTCTTTCTGTTGTTTTTGCTTTCTGAAATCCTACACCTACCTTTTCCTTTTCAGTCCATTGGTTTGGGGGCCGAGGCCAGAGCCAAAACGGAAATCCACCAACCTGAACCACAAGTGTGCAGCCAGTCCATATAAAAGTTGACAGTTGGATGGATTATTTCCCCCCCTTTTTGTTCTGTTCGAGTCGGTTGTCCAATTAAGTCAATATGATTTGACTTGTGGTCAAAATATATGGCTTCATAAAAGCTTATTGTTGTCTAGATCAAATGTTATCTGGTGCACAAAGACAATACATTTCCATATAAATATCAATCTGTGATGAGAAGATATCAGTGATGTTATATATGACTGTAAATATGTATTATAATGGCAAATGGCTCATCATTTTGTTCAGCATGACTGAATGAATCTGGGAAATTGTTCATCCACGACCTTTGGACCAATTTGGACTGTTGAGAGAGGAAGTGGTTTCCGCTGTTACATTTTGATGGATCATTGCTAATTTGGTGGCGGTTCTGAATATTTTCACTCTCGAACAAGCTCTCTTAGTGGACTTCTGGATTTCAAAGCAGAGTGATACACAAATCCCTGATTTACATATCACATAGGATTTGGTGGAAATGCCAAACAGCCTATTTATTAAAGGCAGAATGTCTTATGACGGATGAAGAAGTAGTTGCAGCTGAAGCAATGGCCAAAACATCCTGAGCAAGGAACTGCACAGGCAGAAATCAAGATTTTTTTTCTATTATTGTACCTGTATTATGCTACCTTAGTCTTGATGTTGTTTGTATCATTCCTAATAAACCTGAACTACATGTTATTTGATTTATGTATATAGTAAACTGTAAAATTAACTGCTTTAAATAGAGATCCAGGCAAAATGGTAGGAGGGGTTTAGTACATAAACAGCTGCTTACCTTAGAATTAATGAAATAAAATACCTCCATCCTTCTTGGTTTGAACGATAACATCTCATGACTTGTTTGAGCTCGTTTTTTTAAAATAATGGACACTTTTAGGAAAAATAATTTTATTCTTGACTCACCTCAACATCATCAGATTCTATTTTTGTGTCCAGAACCAACAGGTCAGACTTTTCCATACTTAATTGGCTTTAGATTTACAGAGACTGTACTCATTAATAGGCACTTGTGTATATGGGTCAGTTTAGCCAATATTCAACTATAGCTCCTGGGCAGGTGCAATGAATAACAAAAGAGGCATGCAGAGGGGAGAATACTCAAAACAAGATAAATATACAGACAAAATGTTACATGGCCAAGACAGTCACATAGACAAATGATGTTTCTTTATCAGAACAAATTTGGAGAAATTCAGCATCAACATCACTTGCTCACCAATGGATCCTCTGCAGTGAATGGGTGCCGTCAGAATGAGAGTCCAAACAGCTGATAAAAACATCACAATTATCCACAAGTAATCCACACCACTCCAGTCCATCAATTAATGTCTTGAAAAGTGAAAAGCTGCGTGTTTGCAAGAAATAAATACATGATTTTAACATTGAGCCATCGCTTCTGGCCAAAATATTTTGTGGAGGTCTTATAATCCAAACTTAACTCCGTCCCTCCAGGACAAAGCACATCTCTCACATCAAAATCCACCCACATATTGGTTTAGAACTGTTTGGAATGCTTTCGCATGTAAATCTGTGTATATTTCTCTCCTGATTCAGATGAGAGGAGACAACTTTCAATGGAGAAAAAAATATTACAGATCATGTTAAAATGCCTTAATTATGGATTTGTTTCTTGCAAACATGCAGCTTTTCACTTCACAATTCATATTTCTTGATGGACTGGAGTGGTGTGGATTATTGTGATGTTTTTATCAGCTGTTTGGACTCTCATTCTGACGGCACCCATTCACACAGGATCTATTGATGAGTAAGTGATGGAATGCTACATTTCTCCAAATCTGTTCTGATGAAGAAACAAACTCATCTACATCTTGGATGGCCTAAAGGTGAGTAAATATTCAGCAAATGTTCATTTTTTAGGTGAACTATTTCTTTAAGAATGGCTCAGCGGATGTACCTTCTCAGACTAAAGAAATAGATTCCAATTGATTCATTGTGTGTTTCTAAAAAGCACACAGACCAGATCCCTTTCACTGCTTTTCTGAAATACTATGCTGAAGTGTTTCAGAATAAAAAATTAAAAACCTGTAAGAAGGTTCAACGACTGCAAGACATTTCTATTAAATGATTACTGTTGCACTTTGGACTCTATAACACTACTGAAGGCATGCAAATCTATAGATCATACCGCCTTTACAAGTGCACATTTTTCTCTTCTCTTAAAATGTTTCATAATGCCAAACAATGATCCTCAAAATCACTGTTTATTGTTCATGTATCGCCAACAGGTTCTGGAGGTTAGTTGTTTTTTTGTTTTTTTCCTGGTCACATGCATTCTAGTGTTTGTTTTGAGTTCAGTCACTCATTTGCCACTAGCTTTGGTGGATTGTCAAAGTAAAAAAAAAAAAACCCACAGCCTTGACAAACCAGTTTGTAAGTTTTAACACCGTGTTATTCCACCCTCTATCTCTTTGTCAACATGCCCCCTTTTCTCTCAATTTTGCCGTCTCTACCCGTATGTTCATGTTGTTTACCGACAGTCCCTCTCTCAGGGTGCAGGAGGTCACAAGTGTCACTTGTCCTTTTTTATATGTCCAAACCTGCCATATGCAAACTGTCAGTGCCAAAGCAGAGGACAATGCCCAGTATGCACTGCAAAAAGTGCTTTAAATTGACACAATTTACATCAGTTCCACAAATCAGTAAAGATTCATCAACATATTTTTTTCCTTTCGGTTTTAAGTACAATAACTCTTTGTTCCCATACACTTAATGTAATGAAATAAATTATTTTAAGGGACCAAATTAGTGATTCTATGCGTGCACATGATTCATATGTTCATTTTCACATAACCTGCTAACTAATAACACACAGGAGCATGCTTGTTTGGACTCTCATTCTGACGGCACCCATTCACTGCAGAGGATCCATTGCTGAGCAAGCGATGGAATACTACATTTCTCCAAATCTGATGAAGAAACACACTCATCTACATCTTGGATGGCCTGAGGTGAGTAAATTTCACCCAATTTTTTTATTTTTGGGTGAACTATTCCTTTAAGCATTTTTAAGAATTGTGAGTTAATGCAAACGGAAGAGGCTTGTTTTCCTTGTCATGCTTTTGATTTTTTTAAGGAGGAATTCTTTAATTAAAGAAAAGGAAGAAAAATCTGAAGCTTACAGATGCAGTAAGGCTGGTGAATTTTAATTCTCTTTAAAGTGGACTAGGAAACGCCCCTGCAAGAGAAAACTGCATTTTGTCACCCGAACCCTGTTGCACACAAAGGCAGATATGTGAGTGAAAACAGCATTGTCCAGTATCCTTTTAGACCAGTTGTATTTAAATTGGCTAATTTAGCGAGGTGTTAAGTAATTTTAAAGAACCATTCAACAAACACGACATTTTACCATCCCTTCATTTCATTTGAATAGAAATGGGATTGTAGGTTATTTTGGGAAGCTGTTAGCAAATTGCGTCTGCCTGAATGGATTGAATCGGAAAACCAGTTGAGCCGTCTAACAACTGGCCTTTCCCAAAATCACATTTGGCATTCATTCTCATGCTGGAGAATTCACCGTGAACTTTACCTAAAGGTCAGAAGACCGTATATGTATGTGTCTCAGGTTTTTGTCTATTGTATATAATGTGATACATGCACCTTTGACTCTACTAATCAAAGTAAAAGATCAAAGTGGTTTAAAGACCGTTTATGCAAATTGTTCTGAGAAAACTTATCTATTTTCCAAGCAGAACTTGTGCCCATTAATAATAAAGTGGCAAATACCAGGAGGTCATAACTTAATAAGCATGTCCAGTGAGAGCCATGGCACTTCCTGGAAACAATTTTCCCCTCATAGGAAATAATCCTATTATACTTTGTCTGAACTATTTGGCCAGTGCATTAAGGTCTACATACAGGTGATTAAATTGTTATGGAAAATGACAGCTGTAAATTCAGGGCCGGAAGGGTTTACAATAGAGCATTAGAGAAGCACAAAGAAGAACTAAATTACTGACTGCAGCAAGAGGTGCAGGGCCCACTTAAAACGATTTGATCCTGGACTGAATGGTCTGATGTGAAAAACAATGAACTGTTGAGTTTCCATCTCAACAAGAACCAAAAGATCATATGCCACTGTTTTTCCCCTCCAAAATGTATTCAAGCAAGCAAATGTGTTAACAAACAACAGTAAGTCAAAATACATGTCTGTTTACCGCACTTACTATTTACACTGTGATGGAGCCTATATAAATGTAAGCAGAAAAAATGTGTTTTATGTAAACATTACTATCTTTCCATGAACTCGAACATGCAATATCAGTTTTATATTTGTTTCACTTGTAAGAAGTGTGATGCATTATAACCACATTTTTATCAATATAAAATTATTATAATAATTCTGTGGCTTTCCTGTGTGCTTTAATTTAATTTAATTTAGTATTTCAAGGAAACACTGTAATCTGCATGGATAATAAAAGTAAACCTTGGAGGCTTACAGTTATTATCTAACTGTGACATCTAGTGGCCATCAAAAGATTTTGTAATTGGAAAATATATTCTAGTCTGTTGTTTTGTATTGGCAATTTTTGTAAGAAAGTGGACTCAAATGATTCATGCAGAGACAACATTATAGGAGAAATTTTCCACTTCCCATTACAGAGTATCACAAGCCCTCCTTCTCGACCAGAGGCTCAAGGTTGGGAGGTATAAACAAACCCAGGAAGAACAGTTTGATTAAGCTGCAAGAAATCATTGTGTTGCTGTCATATATATCGTCACCAATATTTAAAACCTCAAAAAAACAAAAAAAACAAATCAAAATGCCCCTAAACAGCAGCCTGGCAGCAGTTCGCACCCGCATTTCACTCCGCCAGACATTTCAGGCAATAGGTCTAGGTCAGTGTGTATGTATGTAGTGCGGAAAGAATTTAGTTGTTGGCTGTGAATTCGATTACAACACTTTTAATATGTGGGTATTTCTGGATTAAATATTAGAAACATGATGACTGGAAAAGATGAAAGCAGAAGATCAAGGTGTTGCATTTATTAAATCCTGAATGGTAAGATCCTCAGGAGGAGGGGAAAGTCAGTTTAGTGGGAAGCAGTGGAAGCCGCAGTTCAAAGAAAGAAAGGAAAGGGACAGTGTCGGGGAAGGTGATTGTGAGGTTGTGTTTATAGAACTTCATCAGCTGGCGACGAAGGAAAAAGTACAACCTCTGCTGGGCCTTTTTCACAATGGAGTCAATGTGAGTGTCCCACTTAAGGTCCTGAGAGATTGTGGTGCCCAGGAACCTGAAAGACTCCACTGCAGCCACAATGCTGTTCATGATGGTGACTGGGGGGAGTGCAGGGAGGTTTCTCCCGAAGTCCACGGTCATCTCCACAGTTTTTAGCGTGTTGATCGCCAGGTTGTTGAGACTGCACCAGACAGCCAGCTGCTCAATCTCTTGTCTGTAAGCAGACTCGTCGCTGTCCTGGATGAGGCTGATGACTGTGGTGTTGTCCAAAAATTTCAGGAGCTTGACAGAGGGGTCCTTTAAAGTGCAGCAGTCGTTGGTGACACTGTGCAGGGATGTAGAGAGAGAAGAGCAGTGGGGAGAGAACACAACCCTGAGGTGCTCCAGTGCTGATCGTACGGGTGCTATATGTGTATTTTCCCAGCCTCACTTGCTGCTGTCTGTCTGTCAGGAAGCTGATGATCCACAGACGGAGGTGGGCATGGAGAGCTGAGATAGTTTGGGCAGGAGGAGGTTTGGGATGATGGTGTTAAAGGCTGAGCTGAAGTCCATGAACAGGATCCTCACATAATTCCCTGGTCTGTCTAGATGTTGCAGACCATAATGCAGTCCCATGTTTACTGCAACGTCCACAGACCTGTTTGCTCTGTAGGCAAACTGAAGAGGATCCAGCAAGGGTCCAGTGATTTCCTTCAGGTGGGCCAGCACCAGTCTTTCAAAACACTTCATGACCACAGACGTTAGAGCAACAGGTCTGTAGTCATTAAGTCATGTAATTTTGGATTTCTTTGGGATGGAGATGATGGTGGAGCGTTTGAAGCATGAAAGGACTTCGCACAGCTCCAGTGATCTGTTGAAGATCTGTGTGAAGATGGGGGCCAACTGGTCAGCACAGGATTCCAGACAGACTGGTGTAACACAATCTGAGCATGGTGCTTTTCTCCTTTTCTGCTTCTGGAAGACCTGGCGCACCTCATCTTCACTGATTTGAATTGCAGGTTTGGGGGAGAGGGGGGTTGCTGGAGGTGGGAAGGGGTGTGTGGAGAGGTGTCAGGGCGGGTGGTGTGGGGAGTGTGTCTTTTCAAACCTGCAGTAGAACTCGTTCAGATCGTCTGTCAGTTGTTGATTCTCCACAGTGCTGGTGGATGGTGTCTTGTAGTTGGTGATTTTCTTTTAGACTTTTCCACACTGATACCGAGCCGCTGGAAGTGAACCGAGTCCTTATTTTTCCAGAATAATTCATCTTTGCCACTCTGATCTCCTTTTCCAGTGTGTATATGGCCTGTTTATACAAGACATTATCCCCTTCCTGTGAGCATCTCCTTTGGCCTGACGGAGCTGTCTGAGTACTTTGCATACCCTGGTTTGTCATTGTTGTAGTTAAAGTGAGTACTGGGGAGAGGAATGTACATGTCTTCACAGAAACTGATATAAGATGTTACAGTCTCAGTGAGCTCGTCCAGATCGGTGGCAGCAGCTTGAAAAACACTCCAATCAGTAAGGTCAAAACAAGTTTGTTAATCCTGTTCTGCTTCATTAGTCCATCTTTTTACGTTCCTTAATACAGGTTTAGCTGATTTCTGTTTCTGCCTGTAGGTCGGTATAAGAGGAACCAAGCAGTGATCAGAGAGCCCCAAAACTGCCCATGGAACAGAGTGATATGCAATCTTTATCATGGTATAACAGTGATCCAATATATTACTGTCTCTGGTGGGACATGTGATGTGCTGTCTGTATTTTGGCAGTTCACGGGAGAGATTTGCTTTATTAAAGTCCCCGAGAATGATTAAAATGGAGTCTGGGTGTTGTTGTTCTGTGTCTGGGATCAGATCAGCGAGTTTCTGTAAAGCTGAGCCCACGTGCGCTTTCGGAGGAATGTAAACACTGACGAGAACGAATGAGCAAAACTCCCGCGGCGAATACAACGGCTTACAGTTAATGAAAAGCACTTCTAGATCAGAACAGCACATCATCTTTAACACAGTCACATCTGTACACCACCTCTCATTGATAAAAGCATGTCCCGCCGCCGCGCGATTTCCCCATTGATTCTGCGTCGCGATCCGCTCTGAACAGCTGAAAGCCCGGCAGACTCAACGCGCTGTCCGGAATGGCGTCTTTCAGCCAGGTTTCCGTGAAACACAGAGCAGCAGAATTAGAAAAATCCTTATTTGTCCGGGAAAGCAGAATGAGTTCGTCTGTTTTGTTGGATAAAGAGCGGAGGTTCGCCAGATGGATACTAGGCAACGGCATCCTGATTCCGCGCTGCCTGAGCTTCACGAGCGAGTCGGCTCTCTTCCCCCATCTGCGCGTCCTGAAGAGCTTGATCAGCACAGCAGCTCCGCCGACAACAATGTCCAGCAAAACATCAGAATAATCAAAAACCAGTGAAATATCGGGTGGTGTGTACTTCCTAATGTCCAGCAATTCGTCTCTGGTGAAACTGATTGCAGGGATATAACTAAAGACAGGACAAACTAACAAAAACCACTGCAGAGCACGCCACGGAGGCTGCCATCATCATCGGCGCCATTGTGTTTGGATATGATGTGTCATTGTGTAATGCTGTGTATGGTATTAAATGCTGAAAAACTATAATCCATGAACAGATCCTGAACCAGTGTTGGGCTAGTACCAAAGACTGAAAGATATACTCAATTATAGTACTCAGTTCAAAGTAACTATTGTACTTATTGTTGCTGGCAAAAACGTAATTAGTTACACTACTAGTTACTTTACTTTTTCTTCACGCCCCACAGAAGTAACTGTGTATCTTCCACATAAAATTCCAGTGATTGATAGTGACATTCAAGTAGAAGTGCTGTATTAATCTCATTAATTGTCATGTGTAGCTTGAGGCTAATTGTAATTTCTCCGTTACCCATATGCGGATTAATTATTAGGTATTTATCAAATCACATAATAGTTTTAGGCAACTTTATAAAAAAAAAAAAAAAAAGAAGTATAGTAATATAATAGTACCACTGCTTGATCAGTGGGATGTGGGTGGGATGTAATGCCAGAGTAAAGTCAAGCCACAACTTGCACAATAGTGCTCAGATCATATTTTTTCCTTACAAAATCAATATAATGCAATATTTCTATCTGCTGAATGTAAGCTTTTCCATATTCCAAGCTTGCCTGCTGCACTGGGGACATCACATGCATGTGCGAGTCATGAAAATTATGAAAATAAATCTAAGAAATATTTGATTGTTGGATTTTAAATCAGCATGGTTGAGGCATCAAAAGTAACTAAGTAACTAAACTGTTTTATGGATGGTAACTGTAATATTATTACTGAACTCTTATTAGTAGTTACACGACTAGTTACTGCAAAAAGTAATATTACAGTAACTAAGTTACTAGTAACTTGTTACTGCCCAACACGTATCCTGACATAGCTTCCCTGCTTTTTCCAGATGACTCAGAACAGTGTGTAGAGCTAGAGCTATAGCCTCTCGAAGCATTTCATGATTACCAGTGTAAGTGCCACAGCTGGGTGGTAGTCATTAAGACTGCTTGACAAGGTTGTTTTGGGGATTGGTATGATCAGAATCAGAATCAGAATCAGAAAGAGCTTTATTACCAAGAGTGATTAAACACACAAGGCAATTGCCTTGGTGACAGGAGCTTCCAGTGGAGAAAGTACAGACCTAGTGCAGACATACATAAGAGTGCAGACATACATAGGAATAACACAATAGGGATGTAATATAAAACTAATATAATAAGAAAAAAAGAAAAATGGAATAATGTACTATATACAGAAATAGAAGTATAGGAAAAAATGTAATTGTTTAGATAAATGTACATATATGTTTATTAGTGTGAAGATATGTTATTTACAAAGTGTGCAGTTTAACATAAATATAACTATGTTAGTTGTGATGGATGATGTATAATTATGAAAGATTAATTGTTCAGGCTGAATATAGCCTGGGGAAAAAAACTGTTCTTGTGCCTGGCTTTTCTGGTGGTCAGTGCTCTGTAGCGCCGACCAGAAGGCAGAGTGCGAAGAGAGGAGTGGGCTGGGTGTGAGGGTTCCAAGGTGATTTTTAGCCATTTTCCTCATTCTGGAGATGTAAAGATCTTGGAGGCTGGGCCGAGGGGCACCAATAATCCTCTCAGCAGTCATGACTGTCCGTTGTAGTCTCCTGATGTATGATTTGATTGCTGAACCAAACCAGACAGTTATGGATGAACACAGGAAAAAAAAACAAAAAAAAAAACCCAGACTCAATGATAGCAGAGTAGAAATGTTTCAGCAGCTCCTGTGGCAGGTTTAATTTCCTCAGCTGGCGAAGGAAGTAAAACCTCTGCTGGGCCTTTTTAACAATAGAATCTATGTGCGTGTCCCACTTCAGGTCCTTAGAGATTGTGGTGCCCAGGAACCTGAAGGACTCCACTGCAGTCACAGTGCTGTCCATGATGGTGAGTGGGGGAGTGCAGAGGGGTTTCTCCTGAAATCCACGGTCATCTCCACAGTTTTGAGCGTGTTAAGCTCCAGGTTGTTAAGACTGCACCAGGCAGCCAGCTCTATAACCTCCTGTCTGTAAGCAGACTCGACACCGTCCTGAATGAGGCCGATGAGTATGGTGTCATCTGCAAACTTCAGGAGCTCGACAGAGGGGTCTTTAGAGGTGCAGTCATTCGTGTAGGGAGAGAAGAGCAGTGGGGAGAGAACACAGCATTGAGGAGCTCCAGTGCTGATGGTGCGGTTGTTGGATGTGAGTTTTCCCAGCCTCAATAGCTGCTGCCTGTCTGTTAGGAAGCGGGTGATCCACTGACAGATGGAGGTGGGCACGGAGAGATGGGCGAGTTGTCTGAGAGAAGGTCAGGTTAGGATGTTATTGAAAGGCCGAAATGAAGTCACAAAATAGGATCCTTGGTAATTCCAGGTCTGTCGAGGTGTGCGGATGTAATGCAGGTACCATGTTGACACTGCATCATCAACAGACCTGTTGCTCTGTAGGCAAACTGGTAAGATGGATCCAGCAAGGGTCCGTTGAGGCCTTCAGGTGGGCAGCACCAGTCTCTCAAGTGACTTAATGACCAAGATGGAGAGCGACAGGCTGTCGCTTACGTCCCAGTGTGATTTGGGGCTTTTGGGGACCGGAAATGATGGGTGGAGCGTTTAAAGCAGACAGGGGAACTTCACACAGCTCCAATGTCTGTTGAAGATCTGTGTGAATGCTGGGGGCCAGTTGTCAGCGCGAACTTTTAGAAGCAGGGGAAACACCATCTGGGCCAGAAGCTTTCCTAGATTTCTGCTTTCTGAAGACCCGGTTCACATCCTCTACACAGACCTTAACACAGGTTGAATGGGGGGGAGGGAGGGAGGGGGGTTTGCAGGGGTGGTAGGTGAAGGTGTGAAGTGCAGATCAGAGCGGATGGGGGGTGGTAGACGATCATTTTCAAATCTGCAGTAAAACACATTCAGATCGTCAGCCAGTTGTTGATTCTCCGCAGACTGTGGGGGTGGTGTCTTGTACATGGTGATGTTCCTCAGACCAGTCCATACTGACGCTGGATCGTTTGCTGAAAGCTCTTTTCTCAGCTTTACTGAGTAGTTTTTTTTAGCCACTCTGATATCCTTTGTTAGTCTGTTCCTGGCCTGATTATACAATATTTTATCCCCACTTCAGTAAGCATCCTCTTTGGCATGACGAAGATGTTGAGTTTCCCAGTAAACCACGGTTTATCATCATTAAATGATAAGAATGTCCTGGTAGAAATGCACATATCTTCACAGAAACTGATATATGAAGTTACAGTCTCTGTGAGCTCGTCCAGATCGGTGGCAGCAGCTTCAAAAACACTCCAATCAGTGAGGTCAAAACAGGCTTGTAAATCACACTCTGCTTCATTAGTCCATCTTTTAACAGACCTTAATACAGGTTTAGCTGATTTCAATTTCTGCCTGTAGGTCGGTATAAGATGAACTAAACAGTGATCAGAGAGCCCCCAAGCTGCTCGTGGGACAGAGTGATATACATTCTTTATTGTGGTGTAACAGTGATCCAAAATAGTGCTGTCTCTGGTGGGACACGTAATGTGCTGATTGTATTTTGGCAGTTCATGGGAGAGATTTGATTTGTTAAAGTTTCCAAGAATGATTAAAATAGAGTCTGGTTACCTTTGCTCCATTTCAGTTATTTGCTCGGCCAGCTGTTGCATCCGGACGCGTCCGGAGTAGCGTACACATTCGCCAGAATGAAAGAGGAAAACTACCACGGCAACTAGAAAGGTTTACAGTTTATGAAGAGCTCCTCTAAGTTAGGAGAGCATATCTTTTTCAGAGTTGTTACATCTGAACACATCAACTTTCGTTGATTTAGAAACACAATCCACCACCTCTCGTTTTCCCCATTAACTCCACGATGCGATCCGCTCTGAACAGCTGGAAGCCCGGCAGATGAAGCGCGCTGTCCGGAATGGCTTCACTCAGCCAGGCTTCACTGAAGCACAGTGCAGCAGAGTTTGAAAAGACCTTGTTGGTGCGGGTGAGGAGAAGAAATTAATCCGTTTTGTTAGGAAGGGAACAGACATTCACGAGATGAATGCTTGGGAGCACAGCTCGAAAACCGCGCGTGCGGAGCTTAACCAGGGTGCCGGCGCGTTTCCCTCTTCTGCGTCTGCACGCGCGTTTGAACAACACCGCTGTACCTCCGACTAGAATGTCCAACAAAACGTCCGAATAATCAAAAACCGGAAAAATGTTGTCCGGGATGTGCTGCTTAATGTTAAGGAGTTCGTCTGGTAAAACTTATAGAAGAAGAATGACAAAACACAGAACAAACAAACAAAAACAATAGAAGAACTGCAGAGCTCAGCGTCCTTGCTGCCATTTGCGGCGCCATGCTGATGTAATGCCATGCTGGTAGGTGACTTCAGGAAGCGTGGTATGATGGCTTGTTTCATGGACTGATTGAAGATATTGGAGCAAACCTTCTATATATATATATAACCTGAGTACCTTCCCAAGTACCCCGTCAGGGCCGGTTGCTTTTCACAAGTTCACTGACCTGAGCACCCTTCTCATCTCATGCTCCTGTAAAGTGAGTGTGTGGGTGTTACCTGCTGGTATAGGCCGAAGTGACGAGACTGTATTTTGCTAGGTTGCCTCGAAACATGCAAAGAAGCCGTTCAGCTCCTCTGCCAGTTGGGCAGAGTGATTAGTCCCTGCAGTAGTAGCACAGCCCCTGAAAGTGGTGACGGTCTGTATGCCCTGCCACATCCACCTTGAGTCTTTTCCGGAGAGATGAGCTTCTTTCTGTCTTCTTCTTGTAGACCTCCTTAGCCTCTTTGATCCTTCTCCACAGCTTTGCTCTCGCAGCACTGTATAGAGTTTTGTTACCTGTCCTAAAGGCAGCATCTCGGTCTCTGAGAAGTGTGCGGACCTGACTGTTCATCCAGGGCTTCTGGTTAGGAAAAATCCATATGCATTTATCCACAGTGGCATTATCAATACAGAATTTAATGTAAAATAGAACTGCCTCTGTATGTTTTAGGGCTGGCAATATTTTTTTTAAAACAATTAATCATATTCTCTGCGTTAACATGAATTATCGTCAACCTGCTGAAATGTTCCTATAAATATATTTCCCTTCCAAATGTGCATTCTGAATAATAAATACATACATATATTTCCCCACTAACCTGCCGCAGTACAGCTCTTGTCTTCTCATTAACAGTATTTTTCTCTTATTGATCATATTTCATACCTGTTGAATTTACAGCTGTAAATGAATTTGACAGATAAACACCCTTATGAAAATTAACTATGGTTTTACTATGATAAAAGTGTAGTAGCCATGTTTTTTTTGTGTGGATTACCATTTGTATAACCACAATTTTACTACAAATGCCATGGTTAAGCTATGATTAGTATAGCCAAACCCGGGTTAATGTGTGGTTACTATGATTTAACTACAACTGCAATTTTTTGGTTTTATTTGCGGTTAATTTTCGTAAGAGCAGTATTCCAGTGTTTAAAATGGCGGAATGAATGTGCCGTAACTGCCTTAAAGAAATGTAATGATGTTAAACATTTAATTCATTTTAAACAGTAACGCATTTAGTAGTAGTGCGACTACTTCTCTATCTATCTAGACACACAGGCACATAAGTGTGAAAATGGTAGTAATAATACATATGAAGGCTATAAAAAAGATTCTAAATACAGTATATGTTTGTAAGATCACTGATCACTACATTCACTTCTTTCACTAATTCTGTCATCAACCAGTTTGTGAATGCAAAGATATTCAAACAACTCTTGCATGCAGCAAATCTAATGGCACGACAAGGCTCAAGAAAACCAAACTGATGCATATAAGCATGAAAACATAACCTCAGAACATACGAAGATCATTTATAGCCAATTTAACAAAAGTCAGTGGTGTGCAGTACAGAAGAAGCACTTTTAAGACAAAATAAACAGCAAACAAGCCAAAAAGTAGATGACACACACTAAGAAGTAATGTGTGATAGAGTCCTTCTGGATAAAGTTCACTACTATATGCATTTCAACACTGTCAACCTAAATCAAGTCTGACTGATGAATTAGTCTATTCAGCCACCAAATAATAATCATCATCGGAAGCATATTTGGTTTGAATTGTGTTTAAAATCTCCTCCCTTTTTGCTTCCTTTCTTCACCATCCTCTAGAACTCATACACACCCATTTATTCTATTCCTGAACTCAGTTTCATCTGGTCTCCGAGGAAATACAACATCCAACCTCAAATCTCACTGACCTCGCGTTCCTGTAGGTAAGTTGATCTGGAAGCAGATTTAATCAGGGAGAGAAAGAGATAAAGATGAAGCTCCAGATATCTGTGAAACCTTTAGATATAATTAGATATAATCTAATGACCAAGAGTTAACAGATATGACAGTTCGTCTGTGTTCATTTCAATGATTCAATGGTGCATTGTCAGTTACTCCTTATATAATTATACACAATGTTACGTTAAAATTGAAAATGCATTCAGCACCTGTGGCTGAGAGTTCCGTTTTCTGTCTTTGTTTGCTTATTGTTTGTGTTAATGACAAAAGAGTCATGCTACTGAAGACTAATGAAAGTTGATTCATGACCTGCATGAGAATCAAAGTCTGTAAGGCAACACTGCTCCTGAATTGGTAATCCATAAAAAACATAAGTAATTTTGTAGCTTTCCTGTCTGCCACAAAATGGAAATCAGTTATTGCACTGACTCACTGTTTTCATTCTATAAATTTTTTTCATGAAGTAGTTTACTGTAGTCACTAGTTTACAACACAAAAATATCTGGTGTAAGTCTCATTTCTTTTCTAGGCTTATTAGTCTATAACATGGCCCTGCATCATATTTGCTGAATAAAATCCAATACTTGTTTCTTACTAATTCTGGGGTGCTGATTCCAGAAATCCCTCTAGTGCATCACACTTTTTCCACAAAATATGATGCATTTCATAGCATTTGTAAGTATATTATCGATTAATCACCAGAAAAACTGCCACAAACAAAGTCAGGGTACAACTATTTGTTCAATTCTCAGCAGCTTCTCACGTGTATGAATAATTATACATATAATAGTTTTGTTATTAGGGACTCAACAACATTTCATAATTGTAAATGTAAACAAGGTGAAAATTCTGCGTTCAGAAATAAGTCCATTTGATTTTCAAACGGAAGAGAGAAGCTCTACAGCTTGGTTTTTACAAGCTACATCCTTTGTCTTCAGTTCCTGGTCTTGATGATGCGGTGGAAAATCAAGGTCTGTTTCCATGACCAAAAGGAAAACCAGTGCAAAATGCTTCACAAACAGAGCATTTCCATGTCGGAACGAAATTTGGATGGACTGTAGAGATTTGAATAAGTCTTGTCAACATTTGTTTTGCTGGCATTTGCATTGGGACTCAAGTAGTCCACACACCTAAAGCGACAGTGAACCTCATTTTCTGTGTGCTTCTGTTAAGATTTTTTTTTTTTTTTTTTTTGCTTAAGGAACCAAGAATATGGATAAGGCCGGAGAAGCTGATTTGGATGAGTTGGAAACGGTGGAATATCTGGAGGATATGGAGGATATAGAGGCTTTGAAAACCATTGGATCTCTTGAATCTGCTCCACCGTACCCAGGCCATCCAGCAGATTACGTAGGAAAAGAAATGACCCACAACCCAGGATACAATTCATCTCTATATCCCAATATTTATATGGGATACACCTCGTACCCAGAGCCGGGAGTTAATCTAAACTTTCAGGGAGGTATGTTTCTTTGGATAAACTTGGTACATTTCTTAACCCCTCATGTTGTACTGCAGTCACTCTGACCCAGAGACGATTTTAATAAGAGGATGCAGTGGTGGACGAAGTACACAAATCAAGTACTTGAGTAAAAGTACAGATACGTATAATAAAATATTACTCCAGTAAAAGTAAAAGTACTCCTTTTTCAATTTTACTCGAGTGAAAGTGCAAAAGTACTCGACCAGTGCCTCCCTGCCAACAAGCTTGGCCCCCCTTTTGGCCCCCCCTAAATTTGGAATCATCAAACCAAACAATTGTGGGTGAAATGCGCAGTTTGTCCTGTAAACTATGCATATAAAAAAAGGAAAACATCACCACCAGCTAAATTCAAATCTGTGTTCGCTGGCTGGCACAGAGCCAGAGACACACACCTTTTTAAAGCGCTGCGCATTATAACCAATCCCATACTATGGTGAGTTTATTGATACCAGATTCATCAGATAACAAAAAGTGAAGATGAACGCACGTAAGTAAGATATTAATTTTACAGTGTAAACAGCTTTAGAGATTGTTATGGGAGTTTTTGAGAGTGCTTGAACTCTGGCTAGACTGAATGAAAATGTTATTTGATAATGTAAACGTTCTTTGATCTCTTTTTGTACAATGAAAGTGTTATAGGCCAATTAGTAGCTTACAACGTTTTTATTAAATTCGCATTAAATACAAAGTCAGTCATATTAAAAAAAAATTTGGCATGACACCCATATCTGATACTTAAGTAAACAGACAGGTTTTTATGCATAGTTAATAGATTACACTATTAGGCTACTTTACTAGAGAACTAACATAATCTATAAAGGTGCAAAATGCATTTACTTGCACATATTTGAGAATCGAGATATTTCATGATATATTTTGGGAATATTAAAAAAATAAAACCCCTGCTGAATAAAACATTAGACACCATTAGAACATTTGTAATGGTTTCCTGGGGGTTATAATGGGACTTGTATTGGTTTTAATGGAGACTGTAATGGTCCCTGTGGGTCTCTATTGGTAATTTGTTGCCTTTTATTGGTGGCTTGTTAAAACCAATAAATCTTAATGGAATATGTTTCAAAACACACTTCAGAAAACCATTTTTAATGGTTTTAATTATTAAAAATGTATGGTTTGTAATGTTTGTAATGTTATTTTTTGTGGAAATCATTACAATTTTCTGTGATGTTTTTATTGGTTTTATTATTTTTTTGTTTGTTTGCTTGTTTTTTTCAGTAGAGACATAAAGCTATATCTGTTTGTGGCTGCGGTGTGTCGGATGACAGCATGAGAAGCCCCCCGCCCCTCCCCTTCACTCGTGCCCCCTCAAAAATGATGCCCGACACTACAATACAAAATTATTTGTCAAATAAATGAAACATTCGTTTTAGTTGAAATTGTTATAGATTACATCTAGATTGCAGCAATACATGACTTGGTGAAAAATGACTGAATGAATAATAGGCTACTTAAAAGTAGTTTAAGATGAATTTTTAAAATTGTGCCCCCTAAAAGCAAAGGGCACCTGTCAGGCCCCCCCCCCCAGTAGTTACTGTGGTCTAGAACCGCCCCTGCCCCAGAGGGCATCACTTCCCACTTTGATAATTACTGTAGGTACCATGTTCTGAACATCACATCCTTTATTTCCCCTCAGATGTACGCTATCTAGTTGGTTGAATAAAAATATTTGGACTTTTATATCTAAAAATTACCTCAACTTAGTACCAGCAAGCTTGTTAGACAGTTAGCATCAGCTAACAATATGTACTTATTTTCAGTATGGTTATGAATAAACATTCATATCGGTCTACTCGGCTAGTTAATCCAAACAATATAAAAGTATACTGCTGATAAACATACACACCGGTGCATCTCAATAAATTAGAATGTCGTGGAAAAGTTCATTTATGTCAGTAATTTCAAACTCAAATTGTGAAACTTGTGTATTAAATAAATTAAATGCACACAGCCTGAAGTAGTTTAAGTCTTTGGTTCTGTTTAATTGTGATGATTTTGGCTCACATTTAACAAAAACCACCAATTCACTATCTCAACAAAATAGAACATGATGACATCCCAATCAGCTAATCAACTCAAAACACACTCAAAACACCTGCAAAGGTTTCCTGAGCCTTCAAAATGGTCTCTCAGTTTGGTTCTCTAGGTTACACAATCATGGGCAAGACTGCTGATCTGACAGTTGTCCAGAAGACAATCATTGACACCCTTCACAAGGAGGGTAAGCCACAAACATTCATTGCCAAAGAAGCTGGCTGTTCACAGAGTGCTGTATCCAAGCCTGTTAACAGAAAGTTGAGTGGAAGGAAAAAAGATGCACAACCAACGAGAGAATCGCAGCGTTATGAGGATTGTCAAGCAAAATCGATTCACGAATTTGAGTGAACTTCACAGGAATGGACTGAGGATGGGGTCAAGGCATCAAGAGCCACCAAAACAGACGTGTCAAGGAATTTGGCTACAATCGTCGTATTCCTCTTGTTAAGCCACTCCTGAACCACAGACAACGTCAGAGGCGTCTTACCTGGGCTAAGGAGAAGAAGAACTGGACTGTTGCCCAGTGGTCCAAAGTCCTCTTTTCAGATGAGAGCAAGTTTGTATTTAATTTGGAAACCAAGGTCCTAGAGTCTTGAGGAAGGGTGGAGAAGCTCATAGCCCAAGTTGCTTGAAGTCCAGTGTTAAGTTTCCACAGTCTGTGATGATTTGGGGGTGCAATGTCATCTGCTGGTGTTGGTCCATTGTGTTTTTGAAAACCAAAGTCACTACACCCATTTACCAAGAAATTTTGGAACACTTCAAGCTTCCTTCTGCTGACCAGCTTTTTGAAAATGCTGATTTCATTTTCCAGCAGGATTTGGCACCTGCCCACACATCCAAAAGCACCAAAAGTTGGTTAAATGACAACTCACCAGACCTGAACACCATAGAGAATATTTGGGGAGTGTCAAGAGGAAAATGAGAAACAAGAGGAAAAAAAATGCAGATGAGCTGAAGGCCAATGTCAAAGAAACCTGGGCTTCCATACAAACCTCAGCAGTGCCACAAACTGATCAAACTGATCACCTCCATGCCACGCCAAATTGAGGAAGTAATTAAAGCAAAAGGAGCCCCTACCAAGTATACATGTACAGTAAATGAACATACTTACCAGAAGGCCAACAATTCACTAAAAAAAAAAAAAAAATGTATTGGTCTATTTGTTGAGATAGTGAATTGGTGGAATTTTGTTAAATGTGAGCCAAAATAATCAAAATTAAAAGAACCAAAGACTTAAACTACTTCAGTCTGTGTGAATTGAATTTATTTAATACACGAGTTTCACAATTTGTAGTTGAATTACTGAAATAAATGAACTTTTCCATGACATTCTAATTTATTGAGATGCACTGTATAAAAGACGTCACATAGGGATAAATGCGTAGCATTTTAATAAAACTGTTAACGTTACGGCAGTGGGGAATATGAACGTGCATGAGTTATTTTAATCTGTGTTATTTTAATGTTTCAGGGTTTTTTTACCTAAAACATAGAGAAACTGATGTTGATGTGTCTGCATTCAAGCATTTCAGTGGGCTTAAACAGATCACCCTTACAGCAGATTTAGTTCACAAACAACTGACAGTTTTGACCTAAATATCATTTTCAGTTACAATAATTAATCCTAAAATTCAACATTAGTAACGTCTCAGGTTACTTATGTAACATGGTTCCCTGAGTAGGGAACAAGACACTGCATCCTAAGGGGTCGCTATGGGGAATGCCTCGTCGTGACCGTGTCTGAAGCATACATTGAAAAAAAAACACCAACTCGTTGGCCGGCGACAAGCAATGGCGTCACTACCAGTGCGACTATAGTATAAAATAGGCGCGTTTGGTTTTATTTTGATTCACATCCTTCCACTTTCTTCGTCTGAAGGTGCATCCGCAGCATGCAGAAACCTAGAGGACGCAGTGTGTCTCGTTGCCTCTAGGGAACCCTGGTTACATAAGTACACCTGCGAAAGTTTTTTTTTCCTTTCATGGGAACTTCGAACTGCGTCCTCTAGGGG
This sequence comes from Sinocyclocheilus anophthalmus, assembly GCA_018155175.1. NCBI lineage: Eukaryota > Metazoa > Chordata > Actinopteri > Cypriniformes > Cyprinidae > Sinocyclocheilus > Sinocyclocheilus anophthalmus. The sequence continues at coordinate 161,933 of JADLZN010008497.1, read as the reverse complement.
TCGCTATGGGGAACGGTATACCCACGCCACCATGCTGAGGGGAGTGCATGCCAGAACCATGGCGAGCACTAAGTACCAACTCTACCATATTGCTATGGGAGTTGCCCCTGGGACGTTAGACGGCTGTCAGTGACGTATTCCCTACGGCCAAAGGCCTAGGCTACATACCCCAAAATACTAACCTGTTAGGGCCAGACTCCTGGGCCAAGGGTAGAGCTCAAGGCTTGGAATCAGGAATAGATTCCTTTAAGGGAATACGACCAAGAGCCTAGAATCATACTAGTCTTGGCCTGTCACACAGGGGCTACCGCACGTTTCTCTTTGTATGTGCTGAAGGAACTGTCTCAACAGACCCCTAGTAGCAACACCCTGTTAAAGTAGGTATCCAGAGGATACATAGGAGGAGTGGTGCCCAAGGCGGAACCGGGGTTTTAAACCACTCAGAAAGAGCACGAAGCTGTTGCGCGTAGCTCTTACCGTACATAATTTTAGAAAAGTGGGCAAAGCATAACGTGACCTACAATTATGGGATTTTAGAAAGGGACAAAGCATAAAGTGCACACTTACCAGCTATGTGGATTTTGGAAAGTGTACAAAGACTTTACGTGCACATTTACCATAACATGGATTTTAAAAATAACGTTCTAAGGGGTTCTCGTGGCACTCTGAAAGAGCAGCCCATAGATGGAAATGGCGCATCCCAAAACGCTATGTTTGAGAAGTCATCAAGTCAATCTACGGCTATAATGCTGGAGTGGCTAGCAGTAAATCTGTAGCTGAGGGAGCAAACATCCAGCTCTCAAACGAGAGGGAGCTCGACCTACAGCATGTTCCAATGGTGGAACAGCTAGCAGTTATTTAGCTGAGGGAGCAACACACCCAGTTCTCAAACGAGAGGAGGCTCGACCTGCAGCATGTCCAAAGCTGGGACAGCTAGTAATAATTTACTTAGCTGTGGGAGCAAAACACCTAGTTCTCAGTCGAGAAGGGGGCTCGACCTACAGCATGTTCCAATGCTGGAACGGCTAGCAGTAGTTTACCTTGGCTGAGGGAGCACAAACCCAGCTCTCAACGAGAGGGGGCTCGACCTACAGCGTGATTGTAAAATCAGAAGGGTAAGCGTACTGCAAGCTAGCCAAACACTCAGCGCATCAGGGAGGTAGAGGAAGGGCCTAAATCGCCTGATGCTGCTGGTTCCAGGTGCTCTGGAGAAACAGAGAACTCAAACTTCTCATGTGAGAGGAGAACTCCGAATTCAGAGGAATAAAGTTGCTCATTCCAGGTAACCCTTTAAAAAAAAGAGGAGCACTGTTCAAACTACCACGAGGACAGCCCATGGAGCGAGGAATCCAACTCCTCAGAGAGAATTAAACGCTCGAAAGAAACACCATACTCACAATAACCCTCAATGGTGAGGGGAGCGATGCTTCCAGAGTGTGTCGATAGAGACACACTAGTTGAGTGGAGCCCAAGGTACCGGGGTCTAACCAACTCAGAGAAAGGGAACGAAGTCAATAACGCGTAACCCTTACCATACAGGATTTCAGAAAAGTTCACACTTACCAGCTATGTGGATTTTAGAAAGTGCGCAAAGCATAACATGCACACTTACCACCTATGTGGATTTTAGAAAGTGCGCAAAGCATAACGTGCACACTTACCACTTATGTGGATTTTTAGAAAGTGCGCAAAGCTTAACGGGTGCACTTACCATAGTATTTGGATTTCAGAGTTTTCCAAGCATCTGTTTGCATTTACACAGGAAGGTTCTCGTAATACCACCTATACCTCCCGTTCGATGCCTCAGCAAGAGGGGATATCCTGGTGATCGGGAAGCCCCTCAGGGCGACACAGATACGATAGACCAGTCAGGGTAGCATGAAAGCATAACCCCAGCCCGGACGTCCAGGAAATTTTTGCATTGACGCGCCGGGGGCCTGATGATCACGAAGGCTCCAGCAGAAGCCTGTGTTATGGCCGCATGATCAAGGAAGTATGAAACCGAAACCTTACTTACCCTCTGGACATATCTCGACGAGTGAAATAAAAACTGCAAGTCGAGCACCCGGTTTCTGAACCCAGCAGAGGGGTTGCCCATCGAGGACCTACCCTAGAAAAAAGACAGAAACACACAGGTCCCGGGAAACACAGCAAAGAACTAGCAGAGGTTATACACATAACACCAGCTCATTAGATACACAAACATATATATATATATATCTATTATATATAGATATATATATATATATATACAGTATATAATTATCTATTATATTATATATACATATATTTAGACATGGATCGTACTCACCCACCATGGTTCCCGCGTCGGAGCTCTGTCCGAAGAAGCCTCTAGACCGGACCATCAGTAAGATGGTCACTATGAAGCCATAGAACCAACCAAACCTAAAAGGTCCAGTATAGGAGACTATAATGCAGGAAATTCCCACCTAACCTCGGTCAGGTGGAGAGAGGGTGGTTACAGGGGAATTAGGAAGGTGAAGATAAGGGCAGAGGTAAGACCCCGAAGGAAATGGTAGATACTGAGGTTCACTCGATCCGGACAAAAGCGCTGACGCCCTGTCTGGATGACATCCCTTAGGTCTTTTACTTTGACCCGTGATTCTTCCTACCCCTACCCGCGGGTGAGGGAGGAGCGTGAGCCGCGACATTAGCCTTCTGAGCTAGTCTCTGATCCTCAAACCGAGACGGGATAGGACCCCTGGGTTGTTCGGGCTCAGACCTGGACTACGTGAAGGCCGCTATCCCGGTCTTTCAACAGGTCAGCCTGATATGCCTGAAGCACCACCATCGTGTACAATGAAGCAACAGCCCGACCTGTTGCTGCTGCGTATGCCCTAGCATTAAAGCGAGATGTCAAGGAGGGAGTCTTAAAACAGGATGTCTCACCCATAGAGAGATAGCTAGCCAGCGTCTCTTCTATAGGGGGCATAATCTCATAGCCACTTTCACGTATCCCCTTGATGTTGGAATAACTCGTATGCTGGAATCGATGGATGAGTGAGGAAAAATGGCCTCTACATTCCTTCTCAATATGTTCTAGGAAACAGGAGAAAGGAGGATAACATGAGATTTCATCGTGCCGACATATTTCACGATATGTCACTTTCTTCACCCGCTTCACGGCAAGTAAACCCTCGCCGTGGCACGATCCATAATTCCCAAAAGCTCATCATACGCAGGGCAGGAGGATTGGGAAGGCTCAGCCTCAGCTTCTTTGCCCTCCTCAGACATTTCCTGCTTTTGCTGGGCAGATCCCAGCAGAGCAATGGCCCCTGAATCAGACAATGTTAATGAAAAAACATCATCCTCCAGCGGCTCACTCTAGTGCACAGCCGACGATCGCAAAAGGGAAACCCATCTTCAAACTCATCGGCCAGATCCACCTGCGATCCCACGAGCTCATTCTCCTCCGTGCCTCAACAGCGGCGGGTCCTGAATCGCAGGAAGCAGATGGCTGCCCCTCTTTCCTCGAAAAGGGAGACAAACGAGAGCGGAGCTTTTTTCCCTTTTTTGCCCTCGAGGCATCGCATGCGTGCTCTTCGCCCAAACAAATAAAGCATAGATCGTGTGTGTCATCAGATGTTAAATAACGATGACACGGATGCACACATCCTCTTAACGCTTTGCTAGTGCTCGCCATAATGAATGAATATAGATCGCTCTTACCACGGAAATTGCACACTTCAAACAAAACTGTCAGTGAAGATGAAGAAGAGAATGATGTGTGCTTCCGGCACCTATTTATAATATAGTCGCACCGGTAGTGACGTCATGGCTGTCGCCCGCCAACGAGTTTTTTCAATGTATGCTTCAGACACAGGTCACGACGTGGCGTTCCCCATAGCGACCCCTAGAGGACGCAGTTCGAAGTTCCCATGAAAGGGAACTTACTTTTAGCAGCGTCAGTCGCGCACGTGCGCGCTCACACGATCTCCCGGTTCGTACTTGTGAATGCAGTTCACTGGAGACTTGCACTAAATGGTTCATTTGAATCAGTGAGCTGTCGACTCGAGAACAGCTGCAATCAGTTCATTCTAATTCGTGAATGAATCGTTTGGTGCGATTTGCGAACCGATTTAAAAGGTTAACTGAAAAGAATCAGTTCGTTCATGAATCAGACACCGCTTCTGCTGCCTTCTCGGAGCATGGGATATATAATAAGGGGAACTATATGTTTTATGAAATGTAGTGAAGTAAAAAGTACGATCTTATGCTTTGGAATGTAGTGAAGTAAAAGTAAAAGTTACTCAAAATAAAACTACTCCAGTAAAGTACAGATACTTGAAAAATTTACTTATGTACAGTAACGAAGTAAAACTACACACTAGAGAATGTAACAACTTCTACCCAAAAACTATAATTTTTGTACCTTTTTGAGATTTTTCACCCTGACCTTGATACACTTGTGGTGTTCCTGGTCAAAAAATGACCAGTTTACAAGAAATTGCTTATAAATGTCTCGGCATGCTATGTTTTTAACAAATATTGAATTATTGAAAACCATGTCCCCTTATTGAGAAGAAAATAATCATTAGTGTCTGTGAATAAAAGCCAATTGAATACATAATAGGTCTGAACTGGATTTAAACACACATACTGTGGTAACTCATTATTATTCATGAGAAGGCGTGGCCATTACATTCTAAAAAGCAAGCACTTGAGCCATCACTTGATCATATCAGACACACACAAATGTGAACCTTCATGCTCTACTGGTGTTAAAAACTAGTTCACGCTAAGTCTAAAAACAACTTTGTAACATTTGAAATGTTGGCATTTGTTGAAGAAATAGCTTTTAGGATCTGAATATGCAAGGCATCTTTTTCTTGTTTCTACTCATATGTTGATGGGTAATATATGTCTAGTGAGAACAATATATATGGCTTCATTGTTTTCTATGATTATTATAATCATGTCTTTTCACAAATTACCCTGTAATTTAAAATAACATTTTGATCAGATGATATATAAGTGCATGTTGACAAATGAGGTTTATTGTTGTAATCATGTTAATGATAAAATTAAGGAAAACAAACTTTATGTACTGTCAGTGACTGCTTTTACTGTTTCAAAATCTTTTTCTAAAGCTCCAAATCAAGGGATATATCCTCAGGTTAACAGTAAGTTGCCGTTTCAAACAGTAGAAAAGCTCCTAATGAATACTTACTACTTTATTTATAGTCAATCACAGGTATCAGTGCAATGACAATCTTTTACAATGTTTTTCTAAAGGTCCACACCCTGGGATGTATCCTCAAGCTAACAGTAAGTTACAGTTTATAACTATCAATCTCAAACAGTTATTTCAGTAGATAATACCCCAAATTAATATCCATTGTCAGTAACTGATATCAAGTCAAGTCAAGTCAAGTCTGCTTTATTGTCAATTCTTCCACATGTACAGCACATACACACAGAGAATTGAAATTGTGTTACTCTCAGACCCTTGGTGCATACAGATAACATAAATACAGATAGGTATCAGTGCAGTAAACACCCTTTTGAAATCTTTCTCTATAGCTCCAAACCCTGGGATGTATCCTAAAACTACCAGTAAGTTACAGTTTTCAACTATTGAGCTAATACTACACTCAATTCGTTGTATGAGGTATTCAATATCTTAAACTTCCAAAAGCCATTCCTCTTTCTGATGTTCAAATAATGACATACAGTATAAAGAAAGAAAAACTGACAAAGCTATTTGCTCAATTGTCAGTACAATTTCTACTAGCAGCCAAAATGAGAAGGATAAATTATGCTACACAATGGTAGAACTAGTTCAGCAGCTTTTCTTTTTATCTGGATCATGTATTGTGTTTATGTGCATTACAGCCGTAACAACCACAGTGATGCTCCCCAGACTGCGTGATTTACCCGCTCAAACCATGTGCCCTCACTGTAAGCACCAGGTGATCACTATAACAGATCACTACTCTGGACTCATGGCCTGGCTGGCCTGTGGCTGCCTTGCCCTCATCGGGTAAAATTCCTCTTTACACCTTGATAATTTCATAGAACTTACTACACACTCTTAAAAATAGAAGTTCTTTATTGGCATCAATTGTACCATGAAGAACCTTTAACAATCCATGGAATCATTTCATTGCACAAAAAGTTCTTTAATTTTTTTAATATTCTTCGTAAGAAAAAAAGAGGGTTCTTTTAAGAGCTGTTCACTGAAAGGTTCTTTCGGGAACCAAAAATGGTTCTTTATATGGCATCACTGTGAAAACACCCTTTTAGAAGTTGGAACCTTTGTTTTTAAGAGTCTTAGGTGTCTTTACACATAGCCAAGTTCAAATCTAGTGTAAAGATTCAATGTTGTATAAAAGCTAGACTAAATTATGCCAGCTCTGACTTGCCTTAACCCTTAGTATCAAAGTATAAAGTTGTGACTGCTGTGTAAATGCATTCATGCCACTTCTAAGCAGCATTAAACAGTCTGTGTAAAGACACCTAAATGGCACTTCAGAAGCGCTTCTGTGCCACCTTTGCAGTGTAAATTTACCATTTGTCTGATTGTCTGAAAACTGATTTTTTTTTAAGGTTAAATAAAACAAAGATTATTGAAGTACCTTTTAAATATAACCAATGTTGTGTTGTTAGTATTGTAAATGTTAGTAGTAATTTTTGTGTTAAAATTGCTTCTACGCCATTTTTTATATATATTTTTTGCCGGTGGCTGTGAGAGTTCAAGGGGAAATGAAATGGACCATAAAAAGTTCTGAAATATTTTTTTTTTTTTTTGTCCTTTTGTCTTGCAATGCTGCAAGCAGACACTAAGAACCCAGAGTTATAGAGGAATGGAAGCAGTTAGTGAAAGTCAACAGGACAGACAGCGATCGACTGATTCTCATGTCTGTTTTGCAGGTGCTGGCCCTGTTGTCTAGCACCTTTCTGGATGGATTCATGTAAAGATGTTGAGCATCGCTGCCCAAACTGCAACAACGTCTTGTCTTTCTACAGGCGCCTGTGATCTGGATTCAAACATGTCCCTCTTGGTCTTTGATTTTAGTGGGATCTAATGGGTATAAGACAAAGGAATGTGTCTGAATATCATTTCACACTATACTATTTCACAAATTTACAACATTAAATTCCAACACGGGTTTCTATTACGACACATGTAGTAAGACTATATGGTAAGTGTTTACATTGTATGAAATATTTATGAATATAAATATTGTATGAAATAGAATATTTAATAACTGTTTTAAAGCTTTACATTCTGTCAGAATGTAAGCCTGTAAATGTAGATCACAGTTACGTCAGAGATATTGTCTTGAGTCTTAACATTTTAATGTATCTTAAATATGAGCTTTTGAAGCAAATAAGTAAACTAACATAGTTTTGATGTCAGTCTGATGTTAAGGTCAATAAATTTTACATTTTTTAACATTTACAAGCTCTAATGTAACATTATATTGCTATGGTAACTAATTCTACTGTAATCACCTCTTAGCCTCAACATTTGATAATTAGCCTCACTTAAATGAAGGGTTTCAGGTTTAAAAACTGTTATTATCATTAAATGAAGCTTGCTAGATTGTTTGAAGAAATCAAACTAAATATAGTGATGTAAGTTGTTCCTAGAACCGTTTCAGTGAGGATTCATATGCAAACTTTAATCTAATTTGTACATCATTTGCGCCTGTAATCATATGACCAGTGAGAATAATTTGTCAGTAATGTAGTATCTAAAATCATTTTACATTCTATATTAAAAAATACATATATTCTACAGCTGTGTGCCTGCAATCTGTACAAGAACCAATAGAGGGCGTGATAAACTACTTTAAAAAGCAAGTCGATATGTTGGTGCACCCAGAATGGAAACAGATGGTTACAGACTAATAACCCAATAATTTATATTATATATGATATATCTGAGATATATATCTATAGATCTATATATATATATTATATATAATATATATAGAGAGAGACGAGAGAGGAGAGAGATCGATGAGAGAGATTGGAGAGAGTGAGAGCTAGAGAGAGAGATGAGACAAATTGATTTAAATGGCACTGCTAAAAACGTTATGTTCATCTTGCTGTTGCACAGTGTTATTCTTGGTACTTAAAATTATTATAGAGCAGAAATTTTAAAATATTTTTGTAATTGAAATGAAGCTGAAATCAACATTAGTAAAAAAATGTTCAATAACAATTAGTGAAAAATTAAAAAAAACAAAAATTAGAAATGTTGCCATGACAGCTAATAAAATTAATGTGTTTTAATGTTTATTGTGGAATTAAAATCACTAAGTTCAAGTAATAAAATCACTAAAACTGAAATAATTATTAATTACTGAAATATTGAACTAATAATCTAAATGAAATGACAAAAGCAATAACAAATTACGAAAACTCAATTAAAACTGAAAAAGAGTGATTCTAAATATTAATAAATACTGTAATAGTAAATAACAAAGCAGCAACTTATATTAAACAGGGTTTGTGCAAATTACACATTTGCAAAGCACTGCCATTTCATTTAGCAATGCCAAATTGCACTAGGTTTTGCTCAAATTCATCTGCCAATAGTTACTCTGAAGAGTGTCGAGACTTGATCTCTTTAAAAGAACCAAACTCAAGACTTTCAAATACTTACTTTCTTTAAAATAGCATGATGAGCCCAAAGTATGTATAGAAGACTACAAACAAACAAGAATGTCTTTCCTTTGCTTTGAAGCATGCAGCACACGCAGACAGTACGCATATTTAATACAATTAAATAATCACAATAGGCCATATTGCGATTTCAGTTTTATTTCAATTAACTGACTGCCAAGAATGTATGTAATGTTGCAAAATAAGTGATTACAATTTCAATACTGGCTCTGTAGTATAACTGTATTAGTATGGACTATATAATGAGCTTCACATCATCAGCTTTGAATTTAACCTGCTGACAAAAAAATCCCAAACTATGAGAATGATCAAAAAATGAAGTATCGTCTTTATTATTATCACTGTTCGTTTTCATTATTGCTCTGCCGTTTTGGTGATCCATAAAACCATTATGATGGAAGGAGTAAAAGAGAAATGGCGGGGAGAGACTGTGTGTGTGTTTGAGCCATAAGGGGAATGGTGGCCACCACTCTGCTGCTTGCAATACTAATTAATCAAACTGTGTCAGGCAGAGAGGTGTAGAAAGGCGTGAGGTGAGAGAGATTACTGTGCCATTGCTGAACCGCATGAACCCAGTGAACCAGACTCACTGCGACTGATGCCGCACAAGCTGAAGATGGAGTGCAGGTGGCGTTAAAGCAGATAAACAGCAACGTTGAACGCCCTAACAACACTTAAGAGGCACTGTATCCCAAGGGAGGACAACAAAGACTTCTAATGTCTTCCCTGTAGCTGATACCTTTTTGAAACACATTTAACACCTATACTTTTTTAAAAAAAGCTTCTTTATCCATATTGATGGTTAAAGATTGTTTTTATAGTTGAAAATAGCATTAGATTATTAAAATGCTGTTCAGGATAATAAAAACATGGTTCTTTCAAGACCTGTTAAATGAAAGGTTATCTGGGGAACCAAGAATGGTTCTTCTATGTGAAAAAGATCACTGTGAAAGATCACTTTCATCACTGTGAAAAAAAACCCTTTTGGAACCTTTCTTTTTTTTTAAAGTGCACAGACAAGAGCAACCCCTCACATTTTCAGAGGCTTTTGCTCTAGAAGTTTTTCCTTTCCTTTATTTTCTCCACACGGACATCAAAAAATCTGACGTGCCTCTCACAGAGAAGAAATCTCAGAATGTGCTCAGATTTGCCATGACAAAGTCTGCCATCAAATCTCAGAGATCTCAGTATGAACCCAAATACTTCTCATCAAATATTTCTGAGATCAAATTTATGCATTACTTGAATTTCTTTAAAAAGTAAGTTGTAGTAACTCAATAAAACTGTCTTGTTAACTGGAATAGGAGAGTAAATGTTGAAATCAAGTGTTATTTTATGTTTTTTTTTTAGTAAAGGGAAAGACCTGCTAGTGTTTAATGCTTTGACATTTTAAAGAGCTTCTGAAATGTTGACGTTTTTGTGGTTACCATTGTGCTGAAGAGACCACTACATTGAGGTCATACATTAGAGAACAATCTATAAATACTTGATTTTTTTTCTGAAATATTAATCTTCATCGCTTAAGGAATTTTAGCTGAAGGTATACCACTGATCCACTAACATGTTTGACTAAATAACCAAGGCATTTCAACAAAAACCTTTATTTTGTGGAGAACACAGTGATCAGAATTAGAGCATAGTAACCACTGTAGCACGAAAGAAGATAACAAATAAAAATTTGGGAGGGTTACAGCTGTCAGAAATTAGAAGGAATTGTAGAGGCTCCTGCTTTGAATGACTTCAGCACATCTGTTGGCAGCAGGACATCACTAGTTTCTCACACTGCGCTGGTGTGATCTTGGTCCACTCTTCTTCCTGCAGTGGGTTTCTTAGCCATAACTTTGTCACCAAGGATTTTCAATCTGGTTTAGATCAGGACTCTGGGCCGGCCATTTCATTATTTCAATGTTTTCAGATTCAAAGAACTGCTTTACCCGTTCTGCTGTGTGACGAAAGCATTGTGTTGCATGAAAATTGCAGGCTGATTGGGAGATGCTTGCAGGAAAGGTACCGCATGTTGCTGATGCTGAAAGAGGTTCTGATAAACATTTGCGTTAACCCTGCCATGTATCTGTACAGCATAAGAGGCCCAACTCCTGCTGCAGAAAACATCCCCCAAACACTTCCTCCTCCACCTTTCACTGACTTTTTTATGCATCCGGGGTTCAGTCTTTCCCCAGTTTGACACCAAACATAATGTTTCCCATCTGACCCAAATAAATTAAACTTGCTCTCATCACTAAAGTGAACAATGGACCAGTTCTCCTCTCTTCACACAACATGCTCCTCAGCAAAGGCGAGAAGTCAGTTTGACTTCTCCTAAATGTGCCGAGACAGATCCATACCCTGTTCAGTGCTGAACTGCAATTCCAGCTGCAGTGCTGAACCGATTCCCCATTGAGATTCTCAGCATTGTCCTGTCTTCTCGTGCATTTGTCTTACATGGATGACCGGCCTTTTTGGGGGACTTGAATGAATTAGTGTCATTGTAAAGCTGCAATATTTGAGAAATCTCAGCTTTGGAACGACCAGCTTCTCTTGAAGTGTCACTCTCTTTGGTCTTCATCTGGACCGCCTCCTGTCACAGGCTTTCAGTCATCTTAGAGTGGCCCGCATCTTGCAATCTCAGTGAAAATTAGAGGAATGTTTCCAGTTAATTAGGGTTTGTCATATAATTAAGGAAATTAGCACCAGCATCAAATAGTACTAAGCAGTGAAACCTTGAAATTTAGGAAATTGTAGATTGTTCTCTAATTTTGATCTCCGCTGTATATGGGCAATGAATGCGCTAATGCCACTGACATAGTATTCTTGTTACTTGTTCATTAAACATGTTAAATAAGTCATATTTAGCATGCTCTATGACAGCTGTGGATCTGAATTGAAAAAGATCATATAAATTGGTTGCTGGCCCACAAATCCACTAGTTGGAGCAACTTCGTTATTTTTTATGTGTTTGTTATAAATTATTAAGTTCTTCTAACTCATTGATGTTTGGTGGTTGAACATAATTTCCTTTGAAATTATCATAACTCAAAACAATTGATACAAACTGTTTTTTTTTTGAGCTAACATTTTTTTTGAGTGTATACACTGTAAGAAATGTATCCGTAAAATAACTGAAAACGTACTGGCAGCTGAATACTGAGACATTATTCATTAATGAAACAGTTTTCACTTTGAAATAATCACAAAGAAACAGCAAGTAAAAAAAAAAGTAGAAAGACTGAAATGGCAGTTTCTTGCAAAACATGCTCAAATAATCTTTTGTTTGCAACTTTGAACTTTTACAGCGTACTTCTGCCCAAATTTGCGGAAAAACATTTAAGGGAAAAGTACCTTAATGAATCAGAATCATTAAAGCAGCACTATGTAACTTTTTCTGTGTTCAAAATTTGCAAAATGTATATAATGAGCAAGTACATCATGAATTCATCTTCCAAACTGTGTTTTTGTCTTATTCCGAATCACTACGGTACACTTACGGTCGGGGTCTTCACCGCTGCGGAAGTAACCACCACCTGCTGAATCAACCATAGACATACACTTGAAGCATATCCTCCGTTGGAATGTTCTTTCCGCGGATGTGTGCAGTTCCGTGTTTAGGAACCCTAAGCGCCAAAGTTACATCATCTTTCATTTAAAGGGGTCATATGATGCGATTTCAATTTTCCCTTTCTCTTTGGAGTGTTACAAGCTCTTGGTGCATAAAGAAGATCTGTAAAGTCGCAAAGACTAAAGTATCAAATCCAAAGATATTCTTTATAAAATTAAGAGTCACCAACCCACGCCTCTAAAACGCTCGTTCTAGAACCCACCCCCCCCACACACACACATATCGACCTCACAGATTGGGAAGATTTGCATAACGCCGCCCAATTGTTCACGCAAAGAAAGAAAGCGTAACTTTAATTCTCACTGTAGTATTGTTGCCGCGCCGCCAATGGGGGCTTGAATACGCTGTGGTGCTTCGTTTGAAAGGAAACTACTTTGTTTGGTCCTGCCAAGGGACAATTCTGCTTCGTCATGGCCTGACTGAATCCTTGTGGTCGCTGAGGAAATACATCAACTGTGCGCTGTGGATCGCCGGATCGGCTTTCACCGTGGACGAAGCGTGATCCCAGCCCGGGTCGTCACTGTGGTGTGCAGCTCCTTCTCGAATCGGCCTCTAGGCTCACTTATCCTGGCCTCATTCGCACGGTAATCCGAGGCTTTCCGCTCACGCTAGGCCGCATGTTTTTTTTCACGTAATGTGAAACCAAGCAGAACTACATTGTTTGGTCTTCCAAAGAGGACACAACTAGAATCAGTGGTTAAGTTGTATTTACCACACTGTTCCAGAACCGTTTAACCCAAATATTCAGATGTGTGCGGCACATTTTATGGAGGACTGTTTCCTAATCCTGCTAGAGTAGACTACAATGCCGACTGTTCTGACTCACAGTCTGTAAGTACGTTTTCATATTTAAAGGATTTTTCCACTGATGATTCAAACGCGAGATTTTGGGCAGTGTAGAGTAGCACTTGTTGTTTGTCATTTCTTCCGATCACAAATGCAGACATGGTTTTATTTTTATGTGGCGCGATGCAACGCAACACGTAAAAAGCCAGTATAAGTAATTATAATCAGTAATTATATCCCCACAGGATGCAACGAATGCCTCATTTATAATGGGTTTTAATGTTTATGTCTCGTCGTTCCGGGACATGGCATCACAGTATGGTAGGGGTGTAAAATTTCCATCACACGCTTGAGGCATTCGATCAATCACAACGCCCTGAATAGCTGGCCAATCACAGCACACCGTGCTTTTCAGAACGATAAGCTTTGTAAAAAATCGACACGTTTCAAAAAGGCGAGGCATAGAGGACAACCATAATTTAACAGTAGTTGGAATACTGTGCTTTTTCCACAATAAACCAGTTTCATTACCCAAATACAACCCCAATAATGGTCTTTTTTAGAAGCGTCATTACCCCTTATAGAAATCTCCTCCTAGGAAAGGTGAAACCTCATAGAACCAAACGTTCCCAGACAGCTCACACGGGTGTCCATTCATCTTCTCAACATAATTCATTGGCAGACAGGTGCTGCGATCTCACACGGGGACAGAAGGGCAGGCAACCCTTCTGACCTGATATCCATCATGACATCCATTTGTGTTCCCAGTATTCAGAAAATGAATCACTGAAAGGCTGGAGGGGAGACATTCAGGCTCCCGGTTAGAGCTTCAAATCTGCTGCCAAACCCCACCCCCTTGTAGAAGACCAAGCAACACTGGCCCATTTTTCCTTGTGGGTTTGCCAAGTTAAGCATCACTATTAATATTGCTCATAACAAGAATTTGAACATAGCCATTTGAAAATATGCATTTTGCACCAAATACCAAGCTTGATTGGATGTGCAAGCTATAACGTCAACAACCGAAGACATGTGAGGTGTTTATCCTCCCTTTTAATGCATAACATTATCGAAAACCATTGTTTCCATGTAGGTAGCCAATTTGATAATTTGGCTGTTTTATCAATGTAATTTAAATAAATACATACAGATCATGGTTTATTTTTTCAACTTTTCCTCTATATATCAACAGCAAGAATGAAACAGAATTTTGAACCTGGCTTTATCAAATGTTCAGATTTCCTTTCTGGAATTCTATGCAAATTAGTGCACATTGAATTAGATAATGTCTTATTTATGTCTATTGATTTCAATTACATTGCATATCTTTAAAGGAGGTAAAGGAGTTTTTCCTCATGCAAAACCTATGAAATCTAAAAACTTTTAACTCTGATATATCAACAAAATGAAACAAGAAATTTTGGCTTTATCGAATCTTCAGATTTCTGTCTTGTAAATGAGTGCAATTAGTGCATATTTAACTTGGAGATAATAACCAATTTGCATATTTCCGCATAACATTTCCGAAAAAACTTGTAATACAAAACAATTGTTTTAATCTACTGTGATTAAGAACTGGAGAATGCTGATATCTATTAGTTTTTTTTTTTATCCTGTAGGTAGGCTTGATTTAAGCATTGATCAGCTTATTTATTTTGCTTATACTATATAGTTTAATATTTACATTTAGTGTTGGGTGTAATGGCTGTATTTACTTCTAAGGAAGATAAGAAAGTAGAGTGAGGTGAGCCAGAAAAATGACATACAGTAAGGAAATGAAAGTGATCTGCCACTGCTCTCTTCCCTTTTAATAAATATCACATGTCCTCTTCTTCCTCCATCCCTCACTTCTTTCCTTTGATGTAAACCGAACCTCGAAAAAAAGGCTCCTTTAAAAAAACAAAAAAAACACCTCTCATGCCTGCAAGTGTGAGATATAATCACTCTATAATCAAGCCTTATCATTTCATCCCTCAAAGTATTGCATTGCTGGGGCCTCGCGTGTGTCCAGAGGGGCCCGCAGTTCAAAGAAAGCCCCCTGAGGGACATGAAACACTGTGTACGGAGCTGCACTGTTTTAACTGTAACATCCTCATATGTGGGAGGCAGTGACCTTTAGCTTGTTCCTTTCATAGACAGGATGAGGTCAACACGGTCTATGCAAGCCTGTACACACCACCACATGATAAAACACACACACAATACTAATACCTTCCCATGTACGGTACTGTACTGTTGCCTGAGATATAATTAGCAGGACGGAATGAAATTTGGACCCAACCATCGATATATATAGATAGATAGATACACCTACACACACACACAAAGTAAATGAACAACACTCTTCATGTAATTTTTCATTTGCACTTTTTATGTAAATAACAAGTAATACATTTTGTATTGCATTGTAGTAATGCATATTGTAGAAAATATATCAAATACCAGATTCTGTAAAAAAAAAAAGTAAAACTCACCAACATGATGCTACGGTGTAAGTGGTTGCTAGGGTGCAGTGCCGGGTAGTAACTGATACATGTCCATCTGGGATTATGTAATCAGATTCCAAAAATGAAGTACTTGTAATTAGATTATATTACGTTTTAAAATACTCGTAAACAGACAACAGTTACTTTTTTATTGATTACATTATTACATATTATTCACACAATAGCAATGCATTATTAATAATTGATTGATTCTCCCTAAATCTTCTTTTTCATCTTTTACATTTTACTTTCTAAAGTAGCCTACCGCTTAAGGAACCAATTAACAAAGAAACTACAAATGATTATAAGACCAGAACTTCAAAATATGAGTCCAAAACACGACACAAACACGTCAATAAGCTCAATTCTTTATTTTTAGGCTCTCTAGATAGTTTTGGAACCTCATTCAAACTGCTGCTGACTAACACTAGCAAGTAGTAAATCATCCAGCCATTTCATTCTGAGGCAATCTGACCATCCAAACCTATATAGAGATCAAGCTTAAGGGTTAGAAAATCAGATATAATCAGAAGAGAGCTCTGAAAAGTAAACAAAGCTGCTTATATAACCTTGCAGCTCTGACCTCTTCAGTGTCTCATTCTGAACACCATTAAACCAGACAATCTGATGTGAAAGACAATGGCAAATAGAAGAAGAGAGAGAAGAGATTAGTCAAAGATGATTGCAAATACAGCTTGTAATTAAGGGATAATGTGGATTTTGAGATAATATTTGCCTCAGAGATCTGACTTACAGATTTCCATTTCATCAACGTTTTACTGACTAGAGTTGCCAAGTCTACGGTTTTCCAGTGTAATTGGGCTACTTTAACATTTTGTTGTTTTTTAGTCCCGGGGTTAAAGCAATGGTCCCGCTCCCCGGAACGCGGGGTTGCACGATAGCTAGTTTTGATCAGCAATTAGGCTTGTTTTGTTTCGCAAACCTGGCAACCCTGTTACTAAAATTTCCCAAATACTAAGCAACCACAAATTTGTCATCCTTTCACATTGCACACAACCCTGGGTTTGTGTGTTTTTAAACTTCAGATAAAGCAATGTTACACAGTTTTAAAATTCCAGTTGTCATCATTTTTAACCCTTTGGACATTTGGGACATTAACCCATTGCAGTGCCAAAGGTATACAGTGTGAAACAATGCAGTATTAGGGACCATTCGCACAGAATGCATCTTTGCATCTAAAAACTTGAGACACAGCATTCAGGAATGCTTTTTTAAAAAAGCACAGCGCAGAATGCCTGAAATGTCTTTTCAGTGGTACAGTGTGAAACCTGAATACGCAGAATTAACAAACAGTGTGACACTTGGAAAAAATAACCCATAATACAGGGTTTAGAATGACCCGGGGTTAACAAATGTAAATAAAAAAGCCTGTCAAATGCACAAATACATGCACTCGGTTTAGTCTCTCTTTGAAGGTTTTTGGTTGCCTCCACTCCGGTTCAATAAATGTCAGCTTGACTTTCTTGTTTTGTAGATGCATCCTCAGACTAAGCAGTTTTTGTCCAAGGTGTTAAAACACTGTGTTAATCCAGTCACAGCTCTCACAGATCAAGGCTGCGCGGAGAGAGACGAGCAGGACAGATCCCGAGAGAGACAGAATACATTAAATACTCATTAATACCGCACTAACTAGCAATAAAGGGAGATGTGAGGAGATGAATGGTTTAATAAACACTTTTGAAGGTTTAGGGATTAAGGTTTGATGCTCCTCCTTTTTAATAAAGGGAAATAAAAGCTGTCAGCCTTCCTGAGGTTTTTGATGCTTTTGAAAGACTGGTATTAATGAGAGAAGCAGATGGGAAAGTGTTTGAAGTGCAAAGCTCGTCGTGATCATGTCAGATGGACTCAACAAAACCGAGCTCTTAATTTCTCTGTGCATATTCATGCGGTGTTTTGCTTTTGAAATTGTTATGTGACTCAGGAAGAGCCCTGGAAATCCCTAAATATGCACCGACACAACCATGAGGATGTTGAGAAATTGATGTGCAGTCGCTGTGTCTGACAAATGCCTAATGTGTCTTTTGAAACAACTTCTCTGGTCACTGTCATGATGACATTACATTTAAGAAGACTGAACACAAAGTCCCAACAAATGCAGGTGATGTGCTCATATCTCATTATAAATATTCATAAAAATCCCGGTCATCTCACAATGCGAAACAAAAATCAATTCCATGAGTTCTCATTATCTATCCATTTCTTTCTTTAATCAAGTAGTCCAGCAGGGGCTCGAATAGAGCTCGAACCCCTTCATTATTTACATCCACATCTATGCATTTGCCAAATGCTTTTATCCAAAGCAACTTACGCTGCATTGAAAGAATAGCCTACATTCCGTCAATGCATGCAACTCCTGGGAATCAAACCAATAACCTTGCAAATTCTAGGACTTGAACTTGAATTCCACCAACAATTACAAAAAAATCACCATATTGTAAAGATGACTGGTCAGGGAACTTAAAAAAATGTACAAGGAACAATGCAGAAATGTTCTGAATTGAACTTACAGTTCATATATTAACAGCCTAACAAATAGAATAGTCTTAAAAGTTTCAAAATAAATAAGTATCATAAAATTTAAATAAAAACTGAAAATTTAAGTGCAACTAAAATAAATCCCATAGCACCAACTAGCATCCAAACAGCGGTACTGGTACTTGCAGCCCATGTGTTAACTTTAAAAATTAAAAATTATGTTATTCAAAAAATAATAATATTTAATATGTCTGAAAAGTCATTTAAGAATCTGGTAGAAATAGGCTAAAAAAAAGGTAGTAGGCTACATTTTACATTTGACAGTGCATTATATAATTTTCAACAAAATAGTTATAAGTACCTACTCTACATACAATATTATATAATAGCCTATTAATATGGCATTTTACCTCACAGCATAACAAACTGTATGAATCTCTCTGTCATGTATTTTTATGATAGTAAATAATGAAGTGAATGAGGCTACATCCAGGACATCCTATCCACTTTTATCCTTCATGTCTATGAGATAATCGTTACCTGAATTAAATGTAGATCCAAGAGGAGTATCGATCGATCCGTGACTCAAAATCGGTCATTGTTTGTTTTCAAATCGGAATCGCCGGGTTCCTCTCTTGCTCCTGAGTGAACTGATCACGTGAGTTAAATTTCTTACAAAATGCGCACGTTTCAGTTGTGTGCCCGGCGTCGTTAAAGGGATAGTTCACCCAAAAATGAAAATTGAAAGTTTATCTGCTCACCCCAGGGCATCCAAGATGTAGGTGACTTTGTTTCTTCAGTAGAACACAAATTAGGATTTTTAAGTCCAGCCGTTGCAGTCTATCAGTCGTATAATGCATGGCAATGGTAATATAATCTATGAGAGTAAAAAAAACATGCACAGACAAATCCAAATTAAACCCTGCGGCTCGTGACGACACATTGATGTCCTAAGACACGAAACGATCGGTTTGTGCCAGAAATCGAACAGTATTTATATTATTTTTTACCTCTAATACACCACTATGTCCAACTGCCTTGAGCGCGTGCACGGCATCCGGTGCGTGAGGTGTGTAGGCGCTCTGGCTTAGTTTTAGCAAGCACCGGAAGTGATCTCTCGCACGTATAGGTCACTCATTGTTTACACAGTGCACAACATGAGGTACGACGGCTAAGCAAAATGGTACTTACTTGCGCTTATCCGTATTGTTCAAACCGACTTAAAACTAAAAAAATTACTTTCTCTTGCGCGAACTCATTCGAGAGTGGTGACTTTCCACGTATTCCCAACTTCTGAGCCTGCTCGCCTGAAATTATGGTTGATTGCTCTTCGCCTGGATATCAACACACCCATTAACGTAAACTACGCAAGAGCGCGTAAACACCTCACGCACCGGATGCCGTGCGCGCACTCAAGGAAGTTAGACATAGTGTTGTATTAGAGGTAAAAAATAATATAAATACTGTTCAGTTTCTCGCACAAACTGATCGTTTCGTGTCTTAGGACATCAATGTGTCGGCACGAGCCGCAGGGTTTAATTTGGATTTGTCTGTGCATTTTTTTTACTCTCATAGATTTTGTTTGCCATTGCCATGCATTATACGACTGATAGACTGCAACGGTTTGAGTTAAATATCTTCGTTTGTGTTCTACTGAAGAATTAAAGTCACCTACATCTTGGATGCCCTTGGGATAAGCAGATAAACCTAACTTTTTTGGTGAACTAAAGCCCTAATAAGAGTGAATAGGGTGATTTCGTATCATAATGTTTTGTAATAATTATAAACACACTGATTTTCTGAGCAAATAGTTTTACCATTTACAGCATTTAGCTATAGAGGCGAATGAATCGGAAATATTGCACATTAGCAGAAAACTAATGTGGATAAAATGTGCGTTCATGCCATATCGTAATTACCGTGATTATGAGATACCAACTTGTAAAAAGCGTTCACGTCCTCATAGAACTCATAAATACAACTTGTGAACTGGGAATTTTCTGAAAGCTACAACTTGTACCACCTGACCACCTCAGATTCTTTAGGCGCTATGCATTGATAGTGCGATAGTTCCAAGTTCCAGGTTGTGACCCTGTTGAAGCAAACAAACACAAACAGTATGCTGGTTAGGTATGTTTTGAAGCATGGCAGCTGGTTTGAGCTGGTTTAAGCTGGTCTTTAGTTGGTCATGAGCTAGTTTAAGCTGGTCCTGAGCTGGTTATAAGAATGACACGTGTTGTCATCTTGAAATTACAGTAATTACAACATGGCGTGAATGCAGCATAAGTCCACGGCTGTGTCCGAAAACTGAAGAAGGCTGCCTTCTGAGGACACATTTCAAGGTAGGAAGGCATCAAGGCACATTCGTATCCAAAGTTAGCTTCCCTTCCTGCCTCCTGAGATACTTTCATCTGGTCGATTTTTGAAGGCAGCATATGCCTTTGATATCCCACAATCCTGTGCGTTCCATTCCGTGATGATTGAGCTAAAAAAAATAAAGATGGCGTCCAACAATTGCGTATGGTGGTCAGTTTGTGTAAATGTATATGTTTCTGACCAACTTTTTGAACTTTTCACATTATTTTATTTATAGCGAGAAATCAGTAATACAGTAATAAAATTTTCGCTTAGTTATCACCAAAGCTCATTCTATTTTGTTAGATCATTAAACTGTTATGCTGCCTCATAACCTGTATGAACTACTTTAAGGCCTGTAAAGCCTTAAAGGGGTCATAGGATGCCCATTTTCCACAAGTTGATATGATTCTTTAGGGTCTTAATGAAAAGTCTGTAACATAGTTTGGTTAAAATTTTTACCCTGTCAAAAACAGCTCTTTTCAGATCAAGCTGTTTTTTAGCATTTTCCTTTAAATGTTAATGAGTTCTGCTTGCCCCGCCCCTCTCTTCCGAGCTGCTTTCAGAGATTCTGTTTACTTTAGCCGCATTCATCGTGAAACTTGATAATTAACACATTATTAGGAAAGGCGATTTGCAAAGATTCATTACAAAACATTATACTCACTTCTTCTGTAGGTGAAGCTGGATCACAAATGATTCGCACAAACATAGACGCATTTATGTAGATCGGGGGCGCATTCCCTTCAGAAACAATGTAATCCACTGCGTCTTCAGCGGCTCAGATGTCGGGAGTAAACGACGACTGCTATGTTCATTATTACATCCAACAACAGAACACCTCAATCGCTTAGGAGTCATTCTTGTCTACATCTGCTGCAGCGGTGAAACAATGGCGGACTGATGACAGCTCACTCAGGGCGGAGCTAAAGTAAAACACCAGTCCAGTCTGTGCTGAAACGCTACTGTCAATCAAACTATCGTGGGAGGAGCCTGTCTGTGTGATGTCACACAGACAGGCATCTGAGATCGGCTCGATTTGAGAAAGGGGAAAACATTTAACCAGATTAAAAAAAAAAAACACTGGGTGGATTTTTATCATTATAGGGTGGTTGTGTACACACTGCCAACACACATTTCAGTTCAAACAACTTGTAAAAGTGCATGTGGGATCCTATGACCCCTTTAAAATGCTGCCTACATAGGTGGCTCACTAGAATTTGCAGCAGAGCTCGAGTATCACTCCAGGATTCTGATAGGTTCAGACACGTGTCTGTTTTTTGAGCGATTACACTGAGATATTGAGTGAGAAAGTCCTCGCTCTGCTGAATCTTCACACTACTTTAACACAGTGTGATGCTGTTCTCCTCACTTTCTAGTTCAGATTCACCCACTTTTGTCATTTTGTACATGCAGGAATTCTAGTTGCAGGAATCTTTTCAACCCATACCTTTTACTTACAAGGGTGTACACAAGCAAAGGAAAGAGACGGCAGGGAAATGGAACGGTATGTGCGAACTCCATCACCCCTTTACCAAAATCAAACATCTAATTTAACAGTTACGCTATGCATACCGGGCTGCTATTAAAGCTTGTGATTCATTATTAATACAGTCTGTCGTTTCAAACCGAGCTGATGGATAATGCTGTTAGAGATGGAATCTCTTCTGAAATAAACTTGTGCTATAAACGTGAAGCTTTGTTAGAGTGATCCAATATGGTCTCATCTAGTCATTAATAGTCAAATCACTGTTAAATTAATAAATTCATACCAGTTATTATTGTTTTTAAAGATCTGTTCTGCAGTCAACGAAGAAATTATTATCAGTAAAGTAGATCATTGAGTGCAGAGCGGTGTGTGTGTGTGCTTTATAGCCTCAGGCCTGTGTGTGAACTTGAGGAAAGACCTGCCATTCTGTCGCTCTCAGTAATCAATGCGAGTCACTGAGCTATATTTTATTAAACGGCCGTATTCTCTCTATCACTTCACACTCATTTACTGGGATGTGGGAAAATGACTTTACGAGAAGGACGGCATGGAGAAAATCAGCCTTTTCCCTTCCACATCACACATATGACTGATCAAGTATGCAAAGTAAACAGGTGCCGCAGAAATGCACTCTGTGACCCACAGCAATGGAGAGCATGTGCTTTCCACCAATGTCATATAATCACTGCTGTGTTTGACTGGTATCTAAATGATTATTCATGCAAAAAGAATGATAGGAAATTAAGGTACTGTTTTATTGCTTTGAGCTTACGTTTTACAACACCAAGGTTAATCATTTTATGTTGGTGTTGAACATTTAGCTTGTTGTTCATATTATAATTATTTCATATTCTTATTAGTGATGCTGTTACACTCCCAAGTATAAACTCATACCACATTCTTGTGCTACAGACATAAATGAGTCCCCAAATCAAGCATCATGTTGAGAAGAGTTGTGAAGTAACTGTTGTGTGATCAAATTGCTCTTGTTATAGGTGGACAGTAAAATAAGTGAAAAATACTGTACATATCTAGAAATAAAAGTACAGTAAGGAACCACCCAGAAAACCCTAAAAACACATAATGCACTGAAACCGTATACTGTAGAACCACTCCACACACACTAAAAAATAAATAAATAAATAATTTAAAAAAAAAAAACTGAAAACTCATCATAATTTCCAAAAAAGTGGGTAGTTACACAAGTGGGCACAATTCGATTTTTTTTTAGAATAATCTTTTGTGTTAGGAAGCTAAAGAAACACACATTTGAATTTAGATGAACGAATAATTGCCTATCTCTACCTAATATGCATTAAAAAATTAACCATGCCATTAATACAAATTCAATAGATAAGTAAAAAAACCCAAAAAAAAAAAAAAGAAAGTTCATCATGTTACTCAATCTGAAAGTGGTATCGGAACATTATGGATTGTGATTACTGGGTACCGCTGTACTGTAGCAGCTCTAAGTGAGCTGTATCATTAAACATAACCTTAAATGACGATAAAATACACTGACGATTAAATTGAACATGGAAATAAAGAAGCCCATACAAACCTTTCTAACAGTTTATATATATAATATCGTTTTTTCATAATTAATTATAATTAATTTACTTCTTTCCTCTGATATCTGTATCGAAAGTACAAAAGAAAAAATTGTTATCATACTCTTTCTGAAAAAAACTCATTCCTTCACTAATATTATAAAATATAAAAAATAAATGAACATAAAGCATCTAGCCTTATTTTTTATTAGTTAACAATGATTTAAATTATTGTTTGCCATCACAAACTTTTGAAAATAATAATTATTATTTCCCAATACCACTTGCTGACACTGATTACCGATAACTGAAATTTTCATTGCATTTGGTTTTATAATATTATATAGATATTAGATATATATATAGTATGAAACCAAGAATAGAAAAATTAGTATTGGCTCAATTTGTTTTAGAAAACAATTTTCCTTAGAGGTCATTTTCATGCTTATTAACCTGTTAAATATATTTATGACTCTGCGACGGTATTTTTGCCCCAACAGAATGACCAATTCACAATTCAAAATGGCTAATAGCTAGCAACCTATGTGTGCCCGTGGACTACTGTATATGTAACTGGTGCTAGCCTAGTCGAGTCATTCTAGAGCTCTATTTACTTCTGGGCACCCTCATTTTTTGCACGAGTGTTCAGCACAGAAATCACCTCTCACGGTGTCCACACCATTGGCTCTTCCCGCCCTTACGCCTCTCGCCTCTCGCACGCAATATTCGTTCCTCACGCCCCCACTCTCCCCTCTTCACTTATTTTCACCCTTTTTGTGTTCATTCCCCCCCCCCCCCCCCCCCCCCCAACATACCACCTCTCTCTCCCTCCTCTCTATTTCTCACATACACACTCTTCCTCACATCACTGCCTCTCTTCCCATCACATCGCCGGCTTCATTGCCTCTCATCGTCTGTGTCTCTCTGCCGCACAGTCATCCTCCGGCTCCCACACGTGTCAGCCGGCTATTCCTTTGCATGTCCTGCGGTCCGGCTGTGGTTCGTCTCCTCTCCAGAGCTTGAAGGAGGGCAGAGAGGACATGGAGCACAGCCACATCTTCACCGTGCTGTCCACCAACTCCAGTTCATGGAGTCCTCGCGGTTGCCCTCTCGGACAATTTCCCGTCATCTATTACAGTTCCTTGCTGTGCCTCGGCCTGCCTGGTAAGAAAGATGAAAGAAAGATTTTCTGTATTAATAGTGCAACAATGCAAACATTCATGCATGACTTTGTGTATTCATGAAGTGCATAGGGATGAGAGGAGTGCATCGTCTCTAATATTCACATTTGTACCTGTCAATGCAGGTTTTCCACATAGATTCTTAAAATCTTGATTTTCTAGTGCATAATGCATGTTTTTATGCATGAATTTGTCTGTGCATATATGAAGTGCATAGGGGTGAGAGAAGTGCAACGTCCCCAAAATTCACATATGTGGTCGATCGGTGCAGATTTTTCATGCAGATTCTTAACATTTTGATTATTTAGTGCACAGGCAAATGCATCATCACCAGAATTCACATTTGTGGTCCATCAATGCAAGTTTTTCACTATAGATTCTTACATTTTTGTCTTTGGTCCAACATAATCTGGACTATTTAGTGCAAAATGCATGTTTTATGCTTGACTTTGCATATGAATGTGTCAAGTGCATTGCCCCAAATATTCACATTTCTACCTGTAAATACAGGTTTTTCCATGCAGATTCTTAAAATAGTGATTATTTAGTGCATGCATGTTTTTTATCTGTGCATTTGTGAAGTACAGTATATAGGGGGTGAGATGAATGCGTTGTTCCAAAAATTTACATTTGTGGCCAATCAGTACAGGTTTTTCATGCAGATTCTTACTATTTTGTTTTTGCTCCCACTTAAGCTTGATTATTTAGTAGCATCCTTGACCAAGTGGTCTGTAACCTTATGAGACGCAACCATATTGTCATCAGACCTGAGGAAAAACGGTTTCCAAAGGTCATCGGTGACATTCAGAATTCAGTGCCTCACATTAAATATCAGCAAGAAAAATACCTGTTATTCCACAGATGCTGAAATTAGATCTGGCTCTAACTGTAGTGACCTGGGGAGTAGACAGACGATGCATTAGACGTCTTGAGTAGTCGTCATATTAATTGGCCTCAAGCTTAATATTCATCCTCCTGGACACTAAAATTTAATTTTGTCCCTGCAAAATTGCAGGTTGATTGCTCATTTATGACTAATGGTATTATTTGCAGGTGTGCTGAACATATTAATCGAAGCTTCTCTCTCAGGTCGGACGCCATGTGGCACAGTTTCAGCGGAATGATTTGTTGTCAGATTGAGATAAATCGCCGTGCCCTTGAGCAAAGCACTCAGCCTGAGCAGTTTACACAAATATTTTAATTTGCTTCCGAAGGCAGGCAGTCTTCCTGTTGCTCGATTGCTAAATAGCAGCTTGAATTTCGACTCTGACACAGGTTGGTGGGACAAATAGGGGCGTGATGAGATTAGATTTGAGTCTTTATTCAACACTGTGAAAGTCATCACACCTGGCAGTGATTTGTGTAGATGGAGGTGGTGAAGTAAAACCTCTCCAAGGCATTGTACACAGAAAGTGAGAAAAGCATAGAGAACGGACGGAAAGAGAATGAAAAAAGAGAGGCTGACCAAAAACAGGTGTGATTAAAGAGGAAAGAGTGATAGTTTTTGTTTGCAGTTTTACAGTAAATAACTACATGCCTACGTATGTATCACGTTTTGCTATTGCATTTTACCTAGAGTCCTAATGGCGTTTTTAAAATGCAAATATTCCATGTAGACACATCGATTAATTGTAAAATTGCATAAAAAATGATTAAGAATTTGAAAAAAAAATGTTGTAGTTTAACAGTAGAAGTACAGCAGTAGGTCTGTTGTGAAACGAATCAAATAAAATGCTAAATGCAAATAATAAAATGCAATTAATTGTGCAGAGTTGGAACAGCAAAATACAGTAAATAGGCTTTCAACAATGTTCAGATGTCAGTTGTTGTAGAAGCTAGTTAATTAGACACATGCCAACAGGGACAGGTTGCTTGAAATCCTTTAAAAACAAGAAAGAAAGAAAACAAATCCCAAAATAAAAGAAAATACAGCCCAGATATTAAAAAGTACCAAATAAATTACTTAAATATAAAATTATGCATTTTAATATATTACTGTGACATTTCATGCCCAGCTGCACAGCTGTGAAGTGCATGGTAACTTGTAACAATCTGCAAGTTACAGTTTAATTAAATTTGAAGACTGTTGTATTATGGTACATTCCCAACTTCACTAAATAAGAGTAGAAACCACATAAACAAGTGTGTTCAGATGAGCTCATGCCTGTTCATTGATCGCTAGAGGTGAGGCTCATTAAGGTCACTAATTGGAAGAGGTTGGTCTTATTTCATTTCCTTCTCGCACTGAAGGCTGTACTTTGAAGGACTGTTTGATTTATGTGTTTTGGTTCTGTTGAAGATGAAGGGTTTTCATCCAGAAGCTGACTATAACATCACGTTTGTTGGAAGGTCACAGATCCGCAGTAACGATCCTCTCACCGGCTCTACATTACCCTGGTGGTGTTATTCGCCAGTTAAGAGGTGGAGCCAATGATTTTCAATTTAGGTAAATGATCCAGGGCACTCTGAGAGCTCAACGCCTCTGTGAGGAAAGTGTTTGTGAGCATTTTCATGTTTGTGTCAGGGCGATCAGCAAGTCAGGCAAAACTTTTAGGGTGAGAGTTGATGAACAGAGGACAACTTTTTGCAGGCTTCACTGCAGTATCTTGTCAAATTTTGAGACACTGCTAAGATCTTTTCGCAAACTCTAGAAGAGACACATGTGAGTTTATTGGGGGCTTTTTCCACACACACAAAAAAAAACATCTGAGAAGCTGGTGACTTCAGCAAAAGTCTCTATTAGCTGCCAATGGCAGGTGACTTGAGAAATATTTACCCGTCATAACTATTATTTTACCAGCTATGAAACACTGTGCATTATTTCATAAAAAATAGGCAGAACAAATTGATTTCCAAGAAAAACAAATGAGGTCTCATTGGTGATGTTTATAATGTATCCGTATACAATATGCATATTGTGAACAGTATGCAAATTTTGAATATTAACTTTTAACGTATTTTTATTGACTCATTAATTTGAACTGATACAAAAATTGAAATGTTTAAAAACTTCCAACACATTAAGGTCATGTGGCAACAATGTAGTATACAACTGTTTTTAATGGCTTCCAAATACTGTATATACTACTTTATTAAAAATAAAATTCAGTATATACTGTAAGGAATACTCTAGTATTCCAGTCTGACACAGACAAGCATGTGGATTCAAAGCAAACTGAGCCATTACAATTGGTTGCTCCTGTTCTGGGCCTCAGAGACCTGTACAAAGAGTCAAGTGAAATCAATATGCTTACGGTGTTGACCACAGCTAAATGGAAATGTCAGGAAATGTACAACCTCCAGGCTGCAATGGATTCCTTTTGTTTGTCTAAATAAAATAAGTTCTCTGCGGGGCATCTGGAGAGATTAATCCAGCAAAAGAGAAATCCAGAAACAAACGCAGAATGGACAGAGGAGATGAAAAAGAAGAATAAAGAGGATAAGGAAAGAAAAATAAAGGGAGTTGGATTTTATGTTGGACTGCAGTCTTAGTGACACTCTGATACACATGAACACACTAAGATAAGATGTCTGCAAGACTTAAAACGATGCCACACCAGACAGGCCAGATCAGACATAACAACAATCTACAAATTTGTTAGTGTTTAAAACTCATTCCTCTCAAATAGTGACAATACAAACTTAAGACTCACTGAAATAAACGTTCACAATTAAACTGACACTCAACATTTACAAGTCTAAGACATTAAAAAGCAAAATATCTGAAACTGACAGTGCTGGCTAGTAACTGATTACATGTAATCTGGATTACGTAATCAGATTCCAAAAATTAAGTACTTGTAATTAGATTATATTACATTTTAAATATGCTCATAATCAGACAACAGTTACTTTTTTTATTGATTAGCCTACACTATTATATTCACAGTAGAATGTAAATAAACACCACTAATCTTTGTCTTTTGGAAGGTGCTTTTTGGTCTTTCAAACACATTAAAATGTTTAATGCATTTCATGTTGTTAATAACAACGAATGGAATATATTTTCATTCTCTTTCTATTTTTATATTAATATGGAACAATATTATCCTATTTAAATCAATGTGATAAACGAGTAAGGTCACAAGTAATCTGGAAACTGAATTTCAAAAACTACAGAATTTCATGCAAATGAGAGAGAAATTAGTTATTGAATTTCATAAAAAATATCATTATTATGGCAAGAAACAATCAATATAGTAATGTGAAGAAGAAATCAAAGAATTCAGTTCAGCTGTAATAGAGTTCAGGCTGTTGTCACTGGATTTAGACACAACAATAACCTTCATTATCCTGTTTGTGATCCAGAACAAAACATCATTGAGTTTGACACTGGGAAGCTTGTTTTGTGCAGCCCGTAGGAAAGACAAATCTAAAATGAGATCTTAGTTGTTTCTTTTAGAAAGAAATGGCATCAAAAGGAGACATTTGTCTCCTGAGTCTCAGGATTTTCTCTTGCTAAAAAGACCCCAGGAATCTCACATGAGTTTCAGAAGAGCTCCCTCAATTGTGTTCGGATTTGTTAAGATGCCAAACTTTACAATCAAAAGTCAAAGATCTCAATATGAACTCAAACACATCTCATCAAATTCTCCCACAAACAAATTATTTTCAGCTTATAGCTCAATCTAGGTCGCTAGAACTCAGCTGAAGGTTCTGTAGAACCAAATTTATCGGGGACCAAAACTGAGTGTATGATAATTCTTTAACTCTAGATAATTCTCTAATTTTTAAGAAAAGGATTAACATCATAAATTATAGGCATTTCATCTGCTCCATAAACAATTCTACATTATCCAAATTATTGAGATTTTTAGAATACATGTTAGCTTGTTTTCAATTTACCAGTTAAGATTTACAACAAAAATTCGATCTGATTTTTGCATTGGTCTGAACAAAAAAAGGCAGACAGACTGAAGGAAAATGTAACGCCACTGTCTGACAGCAGGTGGTGCTGATGGAACAGCAGAAATAGAGTCGTTTCGCTGTAAGGACGGAGAGGAGATAAAAAGCTAATCATGCCATCGAAACTTTTCTGAAGACAGTTGGTTCCCCCTTATGCATTCAGAGATTTCATTTAATCATGCATATTTCTTTCAGCACTCCTTCCTTCATGTTTTCACACAAAACGAAACCTATGTTGCCTGTTGCGCCTGCGTGAGACAGACTGTTAATTTTGCTAAAGCAGTAGGCTATTTATCGCGAGTTTTTCCACATATTTATAAATTAATCCTTATTAAAGATGAAACTATTCAGTGAAGAGCAGGTTTGAGCAGAGTGATTATTCTTTTGGTATTTAATTAAGATTGATGAAACTGCTCTTTCAGATCAAATACGGATATGAGCATCAGATTTTCTCAGTTTAGCACACAAACTTCTTACTAAAAATAAGTTTATTCAAGTGTGCTATTAGTATACTTCTTTTAAACTTGAAATAGGAAAGTATACTTTTAGTCTACTTTTTATGTACTTTTCAGAAATATGCTTTATGTTCTTCTCAGAAATATACTTAAAATGACATTTAAGTATACTTGACTTATACTTAGAAAAAGTCTAAATATATTTTAGCTATAATTGTGCTCCTAGAATCCGTGTTTTCATTGTTATACGGTAGGGGTGCTATTACCTCGTCTGTACAGAATTTCCAAAAAACACAAGTGAAGAAGAAACCGAAACAACAGATGCTTCCACATGTATTCTAACATGATCATCAGACATAAAACAGCATCAAAACTATGTAACATTATGGAATAAAATGTCGACCAATGAAGAGGTAATAATAACTGTCAAGCTTTGGGGTGTTGATCGACTTTATCTACGTTTTGATTATCATTCTGAATCCAATTCATAGTCTTTTTTCAGCTTTTTGTTCAAAATGTTGTTTATTTCTTTATTTTTTTATTTATGAAACTTATCCACATTCAAGTGTTTAAAAAAAAGAATGCATGAAGCTAGGATAAAATG
Source organism: Sinocyclocheilus anophthalmus (assembly GCA_018155175.1). Taxonomy (NCBI): domain Eukaryota; kingdom Metazoa; phylum Chordata; class Actinopteri; order Cypriniformes; family Cyprinidae; genus Sinocyclocheilus; species Sinocyclocheilus anophthalmus. The sequence continues at coordinate 131,352 of JADLZN010008497.1, read as the reverse complement.
TTTTTGTTTACAAGCAGATACCCTGTTCTTTTGATGTTTTGTATGTTCAGATATTCATAACAAAATATATGCAAATTAATACCTAAATCGGGACATAGTAGTATACTTAAGTATGATGTAAAGTTCACTTAAAGAAAACTTACGAGTATACTTGCAGTATAAAACTACTAAACTACTAGTTTACTGAGACTAAAAATGCTACTACAAGTATTTAATTAGTAAACTATCAGTATACCTATAAGTTCACTTTTAGTATAGTTGCAGTACAAACTAAACATTTTGATGTAAACTAGTTGTGTACTCAAAGTTTACTACTGTTATACTTAAAGTATACTTTTATATACTAGAAAGTGGGCCAATTTAGTCCCAAGGAGTATTGAAATATTACACTTACAAGTATACTACTAGTACACTGATATTTGTGTACTTACTACATAAAGTATACTTAAAATTATACTTGAACTTTACTTTAGTATACTTGCTAAAATAAACTTGAAGTATACTACTTTTTGGTAAGGGCAAGCATATGGGAAATATAATGGTAGCGGTTATAACGAATGTTATCGAAGCCAGACAGTTGAAGACAATCTCATTACCAAAATGACCAATCAAACTGGATATTCAAATAATCCAAGGTCGTTTTCTAATCAAAAAACGCAGCCGAAAAATCACAAGGGTGTTTTAGACCCAATCAGCTTTTAGTATCACATTAATGTATCAACTAACCTGCCTTTAAACACAACAGGTGAGGAGAGTTGATTTTTAATTTAGTCGAAACAAATTAATGAAGCTTCATGAATTTGCCATAAGGAGTGGAGGACGCAGTTTATCTATGTATAGATGTTAGAAGATATATTGTTAACTGATGCTAACTGTCTAGCTAACTAGCTACCTGATGCTAAGTTGAGGTCATTTTTAATCTAAAGTTCCAACTAGTTCATTTCCATCACCTATTTTATTCTTTGATGGAAAAACAAAGGATTTGATGTTCAGAACAGAGTAACTACAGTAATTAAGCCATGCCTCCTGAGTGCGTTTTACCCCACAGACTAGGTTTGAAAAAATAATGTCATTCTAAAAATATAATTATAATTTTCTTAAATAACACATACTCCCCATCTACAGGCCTTACTATTCTCATATCATGTGTAACTGAAAATTAGATCACTTACTGTGAAATCCGTTTTCTCTCAGGTACATCAGCAGTGTAAGCTTCATGGTGAATACTTCTACATCACTCTTGTCAGCGTAGTCCATAGTTACAACAAAAATTTGTTTTGACTTTATCTAGTGGTTCTTTTGGGGAAAACAGTAGGGGCCGTTCTACCCCACTCTACCCATGTACAAATCTAATTTATATAATAAAAAAAAATCTGAAAAAAGTACAACTATTTTATCTGGATCGATCTTAATTTACATATCAGCCTCCCCAGAAGAAAGACACTCACTTGTGTCATGATTTTCCTTATGGATTTTGCATGTGTAATCAACAACTTTTAGCAGTGGTATTAAATAACACAATAAAAAGAGAGAAATGTTCAGATTCACAGCTGCAATCACTAACTGTTCAGTTGTTACATGGGAAATGGAAAGTCAGATTAGCACATTGCATGTAGTAGGTCATTTGGTTATTTCATGCATACAGAAAATTTGCATGTTGTGCACACTATTTCTCTAACCACATACTTAAATGAAACTAAAAACTCCGTTAAGTCTCTTAAACTATGAAAGACTAACCTCTGAGCACTAAAATGTTTGTGAGTTCAACCGAAAGATAGACAGCTTTGTTTGCATTTTTAATGTGTGTGTGTTCTGAAAAGGTAAACTGCATCTTTTCTTCAAACGTGATGCAAATGAATCAATCAAACCTATCTCGGTCTGTCTCTCCGTTTGTGTATACATCTTTAAAAGGATGCTTATGTGCCTGAGATTGCCAGTGTTTATGCAAATGTGTATGTGTGAGTTTGAAGCTGGAGTCTTTGTAATTTGTAATCAGCTGATGTTCTGGAACTGTGAAGTGCGATTCTCCAGACTCCTGACTGGCATATGTAATCCAATTCCATCTTTATTAGCTGCACGAATGACTGTCAGACAGGCAGAGACACACCATGGGTGCAAAACACTTTGAAGTTTTCATCCAATATATTGTTCCACGCAGCAGCCCACTGGCTACAGTAAGGCCACAGTAGGAAATTTGCTGGACTTTTGGTGAATTACTTTTTTAAGTTAACATCGCAGAATATTTCCTGAGGTCTTTTGTTATGAGGCTTTATCCTCCATGCATCCCCTACCGCTGTGTTGAATTGTTTGGCTTAAATGAAGGCAATGCTTTTGTGTGCACGCTCTTTTTGTCACAGTGAGAGGTCATGACAATTGTCAATTCTTCTGCCCGTACATCTCACGCTGCCTGTGAATGACCCACAGACAAAACCAGTTCGGATGAAAGCAAGGTAGTGAAAAGGTCTAGAAGAGGAAAGAGTGGATGCTAGAGGGTCTGCGTATTCTTGAGCCTTTTTCCTGGGTCATTGTGACGTGGACATAGAGCACAGCATAAGCACCAGCGATTGGATGTAATTGTGCACATGCTGCTGCTGCTTGTTCAGTTTTTATTGAAGGTCACAGTGAGACAGAGGTGAAAGCTGGGGAGGAAAACAGGCAGGCAGAAAGAAGAGGGACAAATTGAATGACAAAGTCTCAGAAGGTCAAGTTCTCTCATGCATTTGGATATGGAATCTGTATACATGGCTGCACATGTAAACTTGGGTGTGCATGTGTGTCAACATGTGAACATGTGCATGTGTGTGAATTTGATTGTGTATGTGTGAATGCATGCACCTGAATGGTTAATATGTGTGAATGCATGTGTGCAAATGCTTCTGAATTGTGTGTGACTTATGCATGTGGCTGTATGTGCATGCATGTGAATTTGAGTGTGTGTGTGCATGCATGTGAATGTTTATCTATGCATCTGAACATGTATGTGAATGCATGTGTGCAAACGTATCTGAATTGCAGTGCATGTGTGTGAACTAATGCATGTGACTGTGCATGTATGTGAATTTGCGTTTGTGCATGTGAATACACACATGTCAATTTGTCTAAATGCACATGCTTGCAAATATGCTTGCATTTGTGTGAATGTGTGCATGTGAAATGGTCACTGTATATGGATGGAAATTTAAGTGTTTGTGTATGAATGCATGCATGTGAGCATTCATATGTGCATGTAAATGTGAATGCATGAGTGCGTGTGACTGCGCATGCAAAAGCATGTGCATGAAAATGAATGCATGCTTGTAATTAGTGTATGCATGTTAATGTTGTAAATGCATGTAAACGTGCATGTGTGCATGTATGAATGTATGCATTTGCAGAGAGAAATGTGGAGCAGCTTTTGATTTTGGCTTCGCTAAATATTGTAACTATTTGTGGCACTGCAATTCCAATGCAATATTGTATGACTCATTCTTTACACCCATAAGTTTAATAAAGTTGCATTTTCTCACCTGTATGTGCCATTATCCGACAAGACTGACTTCAACACTTTCTCACCCATCCCTTCCTCTCTCTCTTCTTCTGCTTTCTCCATTTCCTCTCACGTTCCACAGCAAACATCCTCACCGTGATCATCCTTTCTCAGCTGGTGCTACGGCGACAGAAATCATCCTATAACTACCTATTGGCCCTGGCTGTAGCCGACATCCTGGTCCTGTTGATGATCGTGTTCGTGGACTTCCTGTTGGAAGACTTCATTCTCGGAGTGCCTCTGCCCCACTCACTAAACAAAGTGGTGCAGGTGCTGGAGTTCTCCTCCATCCACACCTCCATCTGGATCACGGTTCCCCTGACCGTGGACCGCTACATTGCCGTGTGCCATCCGCTGCGCTACCACACCGTCTCCTACCCTGCCCGAACTCGCAAAGTGATCTTGGTGGTGTATGTTGGCTGCCTGATCACCAGCGTCCCATATTACTGGTGGCCGGAGCTGTGGCACGGCCTGCCGGGAGCAAGTGCCAGTGGCCGCAGCAGCAGCGCAGGCCAGCACGTGTTGGTTTGGGTCCACTGTGCAACGGTTTACTTGCTCCCGTGCTCTGTTTTCTTCTCACTCAATGCCATCATCGTACGCAAGCTCCGTTGCCGCCGTAGCTGCTTCCGTCTGCGTGGCTACTCCACCGGAAAAACCACGGCCATCCTGCTGGCCATCACCTCAGTGTTTGCTGTGCTTTGGGCACCACGCACCCTCATGATCCTTTACCACCTTTACACGGCCCAACCGGCAATGCCTGGACCAGCCAGGCTGCTGCATTTGGTCACAGACGTGGCGAACATGCTCGCACTGCTCAACACCGGTGTCAACTTCTTCCTGTACTGCTTCATCAGCAAGCGTTTCCGCAGGATGGCCGGCACGGTGCTAAAAGCCCTTTTCCAATGCAGGAAGCAGCCGCCATTTTACGCCAGTCACAATTTCTCCATCACCAGCAGTCCTTGGATCTCACCAGCCAACTCACACTGCATCAAGATGCTGGTGTACCAGTACGACAAGAACGGCAAACCAGTCTGCATATCCTCCTGAACGCCAACTCGAGTCATGCCATACCAATATAACGCTGGCTACTAAGTCAGGCAAGCTTGGGAAAAGTACTTCCCGACTGGTGACGAGCTGAAGGCGGTGATCGGTTTGTTGGAAAGTGCCTCAACGAGAGATCCAGTGTCAGGTTCAGAGACATCTTAAGGCCAAAATATGGTTCTTTTTCTGGCAAATTAAAAAAAAAAAAATGAGCAGGAGTGGTCATTAAGCTATAACATGCCTTATAAAAAGACTCATCTCAAAGTCAAGAGAAATTATGAAAGGCTTGCATTCCAGGCAATGACTGTCCAATTAGACCACTATACATATTGATGTGATTTAAAGAGTTTGTCTCTAGTAGGGCTGGGCAATATAAAAAAAATATATATATCAATATTTTTTTCAAATTTTGACAATATCCGTTATATATACCAATACTTTTCCATTTGCTCTTGATGAATTTTAAAAGGTGGCTTTTTTGGCCCTTATGAAAAAAATTGTTTACTGCAAATCAACACTAGTTAAAAAACTTATTTATTTATCTTATTTATAGTAATCTCTTATTTACATTGCGTTTACACATTTTTAGTTGTGAATTAATTATGGAAGCCTGGTGCCGCCACAGAATAAAAAAATCACAATTGTGAGATATAAACTTGCCATTTTGAATTTTTGTTCTCGGAATTGCGAGATATAAACTCGCAATTTTGAGTTATAAATTCAGAATTGTGAGATATAAACTTGCAATTCTGAGAAAAATAAAGTTTTTTTTCCCCTCAGAATTGTACTTTATAAGAAAAGAAGTCAGAATTTCAAGATATAAACTAGCAATTGCAAGAAAAAGTCAGAAAAAAATAGCTAGAAAAAAAGTTATTCAGTGGCAGAAATGGGCTTTCATAAATGATTTGTGAGCTTGTAGACTAAAGAATGTGAGCCTGGTTGAATGAAAACTGTTCGTTTGTGTTTTCAGCGCTATTGAGTGGATTGTGACTTTCATGCCTCTGATTGGTCAGTGCTTGATTGGCTACTATTCTCAACGCTGTTAAACATTGAAAATAGAAACCTTTGATACTCTTCACAAAACACTCACACATGGGCATGGGAGCATTTAAAAGCCCCCATAACAGTGGTAATTTTTGTCATATATAAACTAAACTTTTAATATTATCACAATATACACAATATTCCCTAATTTTTTATTATCAGCAAAGACAATAGTATCTCCAATATTCGATGTATCGCCCAGCCCTAGTCTTTAGCATAGTTTCAGTTGAATGCGCACCAAAGCAACATTTTACATGAAGAAAAAATGATCCAAAGCTGGCGCCAACGAGATGTTACTGTATGTGAACCACCTTTCCCCTCTTACCTTCTCAGTGCAGAGACAGAACACTCCCTCCCTTTGTGACATTAAAAATCCATGGTGGCATTTTCGTTTAATATTCTGTTGGTCTCCAAGGGCCGGTCACAAACAGCACAAGCTATAAAGAATCAAGCCTTTAGATATGCTCAGTGCTGGAAACCCACTTCTTTATGGCTGCCTGATGAAGAATAATAACAAAAACGCAAATACTTCTGCTTCAGCAAAAAGCTTCTGGTGCAACTGACTGTTAAGTTTACAATTAAGGCAAACAATACCTTTAGAGAGGAATTATTCTTTATCGGTTAAATCAATATTCTAAGCAACGTCGACACTCATTGCTCAGTACATGAACATATTTTCTATCACCGTGACAAACACTAAATAATTAAGACTTTTCAACGTCTACCACACACGTACGCACACTCATTTATCCTTTGCTGGGCAGCCTCAAGAAAAAAGAAAGCGAAAAAGAGAACACTTTTCAAATAAAATCAATTTCTGTCTCCAGAATGAGCTATTGGAGGAAACCACATTCATTTATCATCACTGTGGGGTGGAGTAACAGGCTGCCATCTGGAGTGCTTTAACTGTGGTGCATATATATTTAAACTATACAGCAGGGAACATGTTCGTAGATAAGCTAGACAACTTAAAAATGTATGATTTCTGTCATAGACAAGGCTGTATTCACTTCATTACAGCAGGGCGAACTGTGAATGCTAAATGCTGTGTTGGTGGTGAAATATAAAAGAGAAAAATGGTTTCTTTCAGGACTGAAATGGTCACTTTCCATTACAGCGTCCATTTTCTAAATCGTGGCTTTTCTGTGGCTTTTAGTCCATGTCTGTAAGCCCTGAGGAGCAGTTTGAGGCACGTATGCTTGCGTACTCCTTAAAGTTGATAGTTAATTTACACATTTAAAATGCTTGATCTTTCAATTCCAGGGCAATGGACAAAAAATATTAACTTATCTTGTTTGCAAGGTCACATGCTCTGTCCAGTAATGCTCTTGATAGGAATAAGTGAATCCATTATTTTTAAAGAATGAATAATTTAAGAGAACAAATGTTTCTGGCTCACTTCCATACATGGACTTAAACACTCAAATGAAACGTGTGACTATTTTTCTGTCTTTAAAAAGTCTATAACATGAATACATACTGCAGTGCTGGGTACACTGTAAAAAAAAATCTGTGACATTTACGGTAAAATACCGGCAGCTGTGGTTGCCAGAACTTCACGGTAAAAAATATGGTAGCAAAATTTTAGGTTTTACAGACTTGACTTAAATTCACAATAAAAGACCGTATTTCATTAACTGATGTAATGTTAATAAACCAACATATTGAAATACTAATATCTGTTTTGAACCATTGTAATGCACTGATAACCACCAAAAACTGGTGGTGATGAGAAAGCCACACGATGAACCAACGCTCATCACAAACCGCTTTTCTACGAGCTGAGCGGAGGAGGGCAATAATTTATATAGAAGGTGCACAGTGTCATTCACACTAACACTAAACCCCATCACGGTGACACACAATACTGAAATAATGCAATAAACATTAAACATTCATTTAACAACATTAGATGTAAGATAAAATCCTAATGTACACAACTGATAAGAAAAAAACTAAGAAGAAACATGTTATTTCAACAAAAAAAAACATCAAATATGAAGCGTCAATTTACGTTTTTTTACTGTAAATTATACAATGACTTTTTCTTTTTCACTTCCAAAAACCATATTTTTAAAAGTATTTTATTGTAAAATTACATTAAATATAATTACATTTATTCACCAAATATATTATGGAAACTTACTGTTAACCAGTTAACAGGGTTTTACTGTAGCATTTTTACAGTAATTTACCATTAAATTCATGTCCATTTTTTACAGTGTAGATTAACTTACAAATGAGGCTGTTACTGATATTTTAAAAATTATTGATGAAAATTGTAGTCAGTAAGTAATCTAATTACAATTTTAGATAAGTATTCTGACTACTTTTGGATTGAACTTTTAGATTACTTTGACTAAACGGTTTATTTAGAATTGCGGATTATGTTAAATAATTATGGAAAATAAAATATATGACCTATATATAAACACAGAGAAACATGCAAATGTGTTGTAAATTACTGAAATTAGCTTTTAATTCGGGGGACTTCAAGTAACGATTTTAGGTCAAAGCGGTTGACTGACAAAAAGTTAGGGAATCACTGCAACAGAACGAAATATGAAACCAGCAATGAACACGGTCATTTTCCACATTTTAAATATTTTTGTCAATTATACATCAGCATTGTTTAGTAAACTGAGAACCATTTTGCAAAGCTAATTGCATGGCCATTCTATATTGTGAATACTCACTGTATTAAATATGAGGAAACGCCAGACTTTTTGTTAGAAGTAAATTTGAAAAGAGAAGGAAAAATAGAATTAGGGAGAATCAATACATTTGTAATCACGTAATCCATAAAAAGTAACTGTAATCTGATTATGAGCATTTTGAAACAACATAATTACAAGTACAACATTTTTGGAATCTGATTACATAATCCAGAATACACGTAATCAGGTACTACCCAGCACTGCTCATACCCTGATCGTACGTAATTTCATTAATTGAACCTACTGAATGAATACACTGAACAAGTTGGTGTTTTGAACTCGAGCAAGACTCAAAGTGGCACCGAAAAAGAATAGTTTATCGAACGAACTGAACAAACAGATCTGAGTTAACTAGGATGATTCTGTTTGTTCGGCTCATTCACTCACTGAGATAAATCAGTATTTCCACCATACTAGCAATAGCAAGTAGCAAATTGTGGTTTTGCCAGTCTTGTGATTTAAATTAAATACAAAACAAATTAAAAACAGACAATCCGCCCTAATATGAAACATGTCAATGCATTTGCATTTTATTTCATGGGGTTTTTAAAGTGTAATTATATAAAGTGTGTGTAACAGTAATCAAAATGCTCTTAAAATGCAGTTATTTTGTGGAGCAGCCTGTAATTACGCATATTGAATGTTCTTGCTATTGTAATCAATTACATTAATATGGACCCTGTAATGTAAAGTATTACCTAATCTGAGTTTTTTTACTTGATCAGTAGAATGATCAGGAATAGGAGCCCTGTTACTGGTGACTTTAAGGTTAACCTGTATAACCTGTGAGATATCTGTCATGTCGGTGAAATATAGGCAAAAAGCGTATAATATCGTATGTTAGATATGTACAGAATGCAAATTAAGCAAAACTATAGACTAGAATGTCAAGGTGCTGCTAGTGTCTGTACTGTATATCATCCAAACTGATATTTATTTTTTCCTTTTTCACCTAAATTGTCTGCACAGATTATTCACTTTACAACATTAATGAGTAAATTGCAAAAAATGACAAACTATAGAATCCAGAGTGGCAAAAGTATCGTGACTCATGTATGAATGTCACTGCATTAGATGGTTTGGTATTTTGTATAATGCAAAGAGGTTTGTACATTTTTAAGTGTGTCTTTTGTGTTCATATACTTTTTGAGGCCACTAGATGAAGGGCCAGTCAAAAACCAATAATAAATATTTTCATGTCCAGGATTCTTCTCCTCTGAACAATCATAAAGCTTATATATTTGGACATTACTGCCAATGTATTGATACGACAGATCATTTAAAGCCACGATCAGCCTTCATGCAAAAAAAATAAGAAATAAATAAAGGGGTAAGAAATATGTTTCCTGATCCTTTAATCTTTTTGATAAGATCATGTCTGCTTATGCGTCCTATTTTTTAGCACATATTTAAACGAGAATATTGTACATATTTAATTTGAATAAGTCACTGAGGCTGTTATCCTTTGATATGTGTACAATAATGAATGTATGTGATCAAATATGGAGCATATTTGCATTGTTTCCTGTATACAGCCATCTTTTTACAGTTTCTTTAAGATGTTTGGCTGATCAGCAGTGAATCTTTCTCTATGTAGGCCAAGTGAATGTAGCTGTGTATTTTCAGTGAATGTACTGTATGTTATGGAAAATAGCATGCAAGTTATTCTGATGTATATTTTCTTGAACACATTAATCATTAAAAAGTGTATCAACTTTTTCAACAAGCCTACATTAAATGTCTGAAATTAATTTGACATATATATATATATTACCCCAATACATTAATTAGGATTTTTTTTTTACTGTAATGCTTTTCTTAAATTACAGTAGGACACAAAATAATGTAAAACATGCAATGCAATAATAAAAAAATTAAAAACTTCTTTTTGGATTCAAAATTTCGATTTTATGGTGAAATATGAGCAAAACAGTTTTGGTAAATTAAACACAGTAAAAAAAAACACGTCGATAAATCTAGTTAGATCACCTTCTTGATCAATAACGACAGTACTCTTGGGCATGACAATTAAGCAGCTCGAAGTAATTAGTACATTTAAAACTGGTTCACAAGCAAATTCAGTGTCAAAATCAATGTGATGTGGATCACAATCCATCACTTCACATTAAACCTGCAGCTGAAAAGGCCCTTTTTTTGTCCAGGCACAATTCTCAATACCGCTTTCTGTTTATTGTGCCTGACAGCCACAAGCTTGAGACCCAACATGCCTCATTACCCTTGACACATACGAGTCAATCTCCAGCAGGCCAGATACAGAAGCTCATTTCCAAACGCGACCGTCTGGGCTTGTCAGCCCCGGGGATCAGCTGCTGATAAAACGCTGTTTTAATGTCCAAGTTAATGACTGAATAAAAAGAAGTGGCACAGAAGCCCAGCTGAGCAGGTTTGGCTGTTTAGCTTAAGCACTTATTGCACGAATGTCACTGTATTTTATGATTTCACCAGTGACCAATTACACTGGAATGCTCATCACAGCGTGAAACTGACATATTTCCCAAGTAGAATCTTAAATAGACTTAAGCATACCCATTCATCTTAATGACCGACGCATTAAGTTTTGCCATCTTTGGGCGCTGACATTTTTTGAGTCAGTCATCTGAGCTATAAATGCCTTGTGAGCAATGTTGCCTTCACATGCTATCGGAATTATCATAAATAATAGTTTTCTAGTCTGAAACTGGACATGAACGGTCTCTCAAGTCATATACAACTGGGGAACTTATAAACCCTATTTTATCATATTTGATATGCAAATTTCTAAGGCCGCTAAATGATCAACATGAGCAAAACTGCTAAAAAAAACTATTGCACACAATCTACTAACTGCCTTCTGTCTCTGATTGATACTTTTTTTAGCAGTAAAAGGCCTATTAGTATAGTTGTAAAAATGTCCACATTCAGGTCATGGTTCACATATCTTTTTGCGAAAATCTTTACTGATTTTTATAAAATTAACATAAGAATAACATTTATATTGATGAACATTTACTGGACTGAAGCAGCTTAGGTTTACTTGATTATCCATACATCATTTTTTTATATGGTAAAATGTATCAAACATGATCCATCAGGCTTTTGAGGAACATTTTTGTCATCTCGCATGTTTTGAAACTACAAAGCTTTGATCATAAAACTAGTGTTTAAATATCTTACCAAGACATATTGGGGGTGACGACTGATATTTAAATCATTTTATGTAAGTATCTGCTATAATGTCAGAGAGATCTCATTGACTGCTATAAGGAAGTTGATTTAAAAGTTAAATTACATATTAATTTATTTAAATTTTGAAATTAATTTAAATTATCTAGGTATATATAGCTATAGAAATAAATATATCTGTACCAAATTGCATATGTTGCATTGAGCCTTGAATAATTTTTACTTTTTTTTTTTTAACTTTTATTCCTCCATATTCCCCTGTATCATATTATGAGACATAAAAGCCTGGTGTATCAAATATGATAAACAACAAAAAGCATTCTTTTATATTTTCTAGAAAAGGTTCATTAAAATCCGTTCATTAAATATATTTTTTTCTTGCTATCATTTCATATGTCAGGCTTCACAAGGTTAAAAGAACTGAACATTTAGGAAAACATCTCCATTTGTGTTTTTAAGGAATAAAGTCAAAGGTTTGAAACAACACAAGAGTGAGAAAATGACAGCACTGAGGATTTTGGTTGTTAAACTGGTTTATTGATTTTCCATTTTCAACTATTACAGATCATCAGATTTTACAGGATTAGACGGTGTTCTTGAGAGATGAATTTTGTGGAATTGCTAATGTAATAACAAAAGCAATTCAGTGAACAAATGTTAACATTTGGATAAAAAAAGGTCTGCTCTTAAATCCCACAAACATAAACCAGTAAAAAGCTGAATTTCGCAAAACAAAAGCACATTACAAAAAAGAAAAAAAAAAAGGCCTTCACATACAATCCTGAGGTACTAGAGAAAAGGAAAAACATCTGGACTATTTATCTGTCATTTTCAACTAAAATATGAGCGGGCCAAAAAGACAAGCCATTCTTGAGAATGGAGCATCTTGCTAACGGGACGAGTTGGAACTGGAGCGGGAACGATGTCTCCTGCGACCCGGAGACCTGGAGCGGGAACGTCTTCTCACCGGTGAGCGGCGCCGTGGAGACCGAGACCTGGGAAAAGGACGACTGTCAGCTCTGGCAAAGATAAACCACAGACACACACACTCCAATTACCAGATGTGACACATAAAAGGCAACAAGTCTGTCTCCACTGTGAAGCACGAGGACGAATAAACAGAAATGCCAGGTGAAAGGACAGATCGGACATTCTCAAACAGGTGTGAAGTGATGACTAAAATGAAATTTAGGCCTGCGAGAGTATTAGACAGATTGGTTCCTATCGACCTGCACAGAAAACAACATGCCGGTAAGGACTAAAATACATTAAAAAAGCCAACCTTCTCCTCATGCGAGGCGGTGTGCGGCGCCACATGGGAGGCGGAGGCGGCATTCGGCGCGGAGGTGACGGTCTTCTCGGGACAGGTCGTATCCTCTGGGCCAGGACAGCCGTGGCTGTGATTTCCTGACCGTCGATCTGACCTGAAGACAGAAAGAGAGTTAGAAATCCCGTCTAGTGAACTGACTCATTGAATACTAACGTGTTTTATTATAGCATTTCGTTTAATTCGTTTTTTTGTTTTCTGATTTAATTTTCATGTCTACAGTTTTGGTAATTTTGTTTTGTATTTGATGTGTTGTTTTAAATGTCTATTAACAGGGTTTCTGAAGGTACATTGAAAACATTTTAAAAGACCTTTTTAAGACCAATTAAAGAAAGTTCAAGGACAAAATTAAAGGGAAATATATCAATATGTTTTGTAAACGTAAATGTCAAATGATAAAACAATCAGTTATATTAGCAACACTTCAAAGTCCAACCAATCTTCATTACTTTTTAAAGGTGGGGTAAGTGATTTCTGGTAGCCAGTGTTGACATTTGAAATCACCAAAACAAACACGCCCCTACCCCAAAAGGGTCTCGCCCCTATTTTAATAGCTCCGCCCCACACATACATACGCAACCCAGGCAACGATTAGTTCTGTGAAACAAAGCAAAACCAATGATACACCGTGTCTACATCGGACACGAGTAGCGCAGTGCGACAAAATACTATAGAACTCATTATAATCAGTGATGCTGTACAACCTAGACTATAATAACCGATCTATGGCCTACCCTGGATGTGGCGCGCCATGACACGACAAATCCCCGACAGAAAACTGCTGCTGCTTTTAGCATGACGGATTGACAAAATTTTCTAATGATTTTCAACGGTTCGCTTTGTCGGGGACTTTTACTCACCTATCGAGAAGAAACAAAGAAACCTCGGCGTCTGATCGCAGGCTTTCCGCTCCTCGAGTTCTCTTCAGCGCTGAAAAGCTGATCTGATTTTTACACGGGTCCTACTTCTTGCCTTCTTTTGTTCCGCAGACGTTTCCCGTTTTTGTTTTTTATCCGCCATCTCTATCTTTCTGTCGCTCGGCCCCGCTAATGTCCGTCCTGTGCACTGAAATCTCTCTCCTCCACATCATGAGTAGACACGTCCCTTACTGCTGATTGGCTACAAGTTGTTTTGCTATTTGGCCCGAATCAGTTTTCTAAAGCATTTTGAAAAATCGCTTACCCCACCTTTAATTAATTTTATACACAAAAAAAAAAGTGCTTAGCTAGAATATAGAATAGAATCTTTTACTGTACCTTCCGATAACCTTAATTGTATTAAATTTCTCAAAACAAGATTTCAAATCATCAATTTTGCATCTCAAGTAAATGTGTCTCGTTTTAAAGATGTTTAGATATCTGCATTGGAAAACAAAACAAAAATATTGAGGAAGAAAATCATTTTTTGCAGTGAATGCAACATTTAATGCCATGACATGATGAATTGGAGACATTCTGCTCCAGTTTAAGAGCATTTAAGGCCTTCATTTGTGGAGTGGCAAATTAAAACTTAAGACCCACAGAACCCTTTTTATTTCAATAATTTTTATTTCAGTATTAGTCTGTTATTTTAGGCATCAGGTTAAATTGAAAATGAGATATGTTGCCTTGGCAACTAGCTAAAATAAAAGGTTTTTATATACTTGAGCTATTTTTTATTATTTTATTTCAAGTAAATTTTTTATGGTTTTAGTTAACAATAAGTGATTCAATTCCGTAGTTTTTTTTTTATCCCGCCACACATACCTCCATCCATGTGTTTCAGGGCTTTCTGGGCGTCCTCTGGAGACTCATATTCCACATAAGCGTAACCCTTTGACAGATTCGGGTGCAAACGGTCCGGAGGCATGTCAATCATCTTGATCTTTCCGTAAGTCGAAAAGATCTCTTGAATATGTTCCTAAGGCAAGTGCAGAAGCAGATCAGCAAAAATCAGTACAGCAGAGATGCGTACTGAAGAATGAATAAGTACATCAATACCTAAACATATTTGAATAACTCCTTTTCAAAAATTAATGTATAAATGTCCTATTTAAGTGTACAGTTTTTGTACCTTTTGCATCATTTAGATAGTGATACATTTTTTTCTTTTTCTAATTTCTGAATGTGTATTGAATACTGTATGATACTATTAGATTCCTGAAAAACTGTAAACATTTTTAAAGAAGTTTACAAACTCGTGATTTCAGATGGAGAAGCATTTCCTACTGATCAAAGAGCCGTGCTTCATGGACAAACTGCACATAAAAACAATCGCAGCCTTTGCGATATCATAATTGCACTAGACAGGTCGATTTACTCAAGATTTAGTGTTAATCGTGATTTATCGTGCAGCCCCACTGGAAAGTTTAGTGCATGTAAGAGCTGCTGAAATTGAGACTTCCAGCTCAAATCTACAGTGGACATGGATCAAGTTTAATAAAATATAACACTTAAATGCATTTGGATGTTATGGAAGCAACATGTGACCAGTGGATGGAAAAAATGCATGTGTTATCCTTAAGAAATTCTAAATAAAATGGCAGCATACATTTTTTTTTTCATTGCATTTATATTAACAAATTAAGCATCTTTAATAATGTATTCGATTTGCTGTGATATTGCGAAATTTCACTGGTATTGACTGCAAAATATTTTGGATCATGAGAACATTTATAATACAATAATAATATAATAAACAGAATATTGTGACATATTCAATACAAGCGACGTATTGAGAAACACCACTGCTGATCTTGAACCACACCTTGGTTACGTTCCTGGTGAGTCTTCCCAGATGAAGTTTGGTGGGTTTGGGGCTCGGGCTCCTCCTCTTCCTCTCTTTATCATCAGCCCGTTTTTGTGATTTGGACCTGGTTAAAAGCACAAGTTCAGTAAGTGCCATGCCTGGTTTTCTAGTTAAGATCATTTGAATAAAGTGTTCGGGTCAAAAAGCCCAGAACCTACTTTGATCGTGAGCGGCGCCGGTTGTCGTGGCGACGGCGGCTCAGACTGGGAGACCCGGAGGACCCGGATGAACTAGACGAACGGGAGGAACTGGACGAACCAGAGCGACTGGTACCAGAAGAGCTGGACCCGCTGGACGAGCCCGAGCTGGATCCAGAGCTGCTGCTGGAGCTGGAACTGGACCTGAGGTCGAATGAGATACACGTGATTAGAAAAAAGTGAAAGTGTTCATAACAAACATAAACCCTGAACTCCATCCCATCTGACCTGCTGCTGCTGCTGCCGGTGGAGTTGCTGCGGCGCTTGCGGATCTTGTCTCGGCCTCGCTCCTTCTCCGCTCCCTCTTTCCCAGCAGCCTTCTCCTTCCCTCGTTCTTTGGGTTTGTCCTCTGAACGCTCGCTGCGCTTGGTCGGTGATGGAGCCCTGCGTGAAAAAACCCCCCCAAAAAACAATGGCATCACATTTACTTAAAATAGCCTGTCTCTGAAACTAGTGAGCTGTCACACTCATAATGTACCGTGGTTTGACTCTGTGCACAGCTTTAATGTGTTTTTCATGCTTTTATCACAGCATGCGCTTGAGGGAAATAAGGTCAATTATCGAATTGATTAATAAAATTATCATTAACAATAACCACAATTAGCTCTCCAAGCAAGATCTTTATGACTCTCCTTATCACATTTTAGTCATCAAAACTTATAAAATTGGGCAGCGAATGAAAAATGTGAAGAGAGTATATAAAACTCTTATATGATGCAAATAATTATAACAACCACTATAAACTCTCCAAAAGTTAAAATCAATTTTAATTAAATCTCCATTAAACGTAACAATCTGAGATAACTGTAAACAGAATGACTTCCTAATGATGTAATTGCTGATTTTTATTATGATCATGTTCATTATTACTTTTTTTTTTACATTTTATTCATCGAAAGCTGTATAAAATTGTTATAATATTGCTTGTACTTTAGTAATTGAATTTTATTTGTATTGTCAGTTGTATTTTATGTATTGATAAATGCATGTTTTTCGTGCACAAACCTTTAGAGCAAAAGGTTAAGATTATTACTAAGTTCAAAATTTGCTAATTTATTACAAAGAATGCCATGGCACATGATTTTAAAGATAGATAGATAGATAGATAGATAGATAGATAGATAGCAAACAACCTGTTTTTGTTTCAATGCAGTGCACTTCATATAAATCGAAAGTTGATCGTTTAGAATAATCCAAACATATAAAACAATCGTTTTAAATAAAGTAGTAAATATCAAACATTCGCATTTTCACCAAAGACATTAAACGTGTCGACTAGCAAATGCACTGCATGGAAATTCCTACCTTAAAAGTATAAAAACAGATATTTTATTACATATAAATAATCTAAATCCTTAACATTTGACGGCTTTATTTGTTTTCCACAAATTACGTTTATTGACTCGGTTCATTCAACGCGCTAAGCTAATGCTAATCCCGCCGATATTGAACCCGATTAGGCAAAATGTCGATAATTAATAGAAATAAGCGCCGCTAGTATCTCTCTGCGTGCACTCAACCTCATATACGACACAAAAGTGGTCGCGTATTATAAATATCAATCAAAATAAAGAGTCAAACTTACATGATGAAAGAGCAAAGCGCGACAACCTCAACGCCGAGCGTAACTACCGTCGCGTCTTATTGACGTTTGCGTGAGCACGCAGGCGTGACGACGTTGATCCTGCGACAGGCGCACGGAGGCGGGGCGTGTGTTAATGCAATGGTCATAAAGTGAAGCACTAATGTGTGCGTAACAACGACACATGCTGTTGTTGTGTTGACTTTATCAGACGCACGTTACGGATATGCATGCGAGCATTGCCATGTGTCTTTACAATGGAGCAGATCGTCGCGTTAAACATAAATAACAGAAGAGCAAAGTCGCAGTAGGTGAGAGATGCTTGATTTCCATTGTGTTTTAGTGCACTAGATCCCTATGCATTGTCGCTACATGAATCTGAACTTGCCCCCTGCTTGAGAATCTTCAACTGGTTTCAGTTTTTGGAAAATGGCAGCTGGTCTAACCCTTTTGAGAAAAACAACAAACAAACGAAAAAACCCAGCTTAAACCAGTCTAAGGTGGTTAGCTGATTGTTTTCCTGGTGTTTGGCAGACTGGCAGACCTGCTAAAAACCAGTGTGGAACGTGATAGCATTACTGTTGGGAATATAAACTAATCATACGCAGTATGCAGTATATTCTTCTTCTTCTTTAAATCATTGAAGCACTCCCAAAATGTATTTTTTTCTGAAATGTATACATGCATGTGTGTGTATTTATATATACATAATAAATATACACAGTACACACACCTATATAAACAAAAACTTATTTTGGATGCACTAATAAAGATATTTATTGGATACACTAAATATAATCTATGGTGTGGTGTGTGTGTGTGTGTGTGGGTGTATATAATTATAATCTCTATATATCTAATATATATGTGTATATGTATGCATCTCAACATATTATAATAAATTATATTTATCATTTAATCCATTCAGTGTTTTTGTTTTTGTCATTTTTAGTGGTTTTTGTTTATATGTTTGTGTGTGTGTGTATACTCACACACCGTGTTTTATTTTTATTCTAGTTTTATTCTAACATTATTTCAAGTCACAAAAATGTAGTTTTTTAAGTCCGCTTCGTTTTAGTTATAGTTAACTATATTAACCTGAATCCAACGGACTTCCTTCTTGATGTAGTAATGAAATTAAAATAATGATTAAATTTATACAACGTTATATCATGAGTATTATCAAAAATATTAATTATTTTTATATATGTAATATAATTTAGTTGTATATTCAGAATTTGATACATCATGTGAAACTAAATTAAAATGAAAAATGGCAACTAGCGGAATAAAAACGTTTTTATAGTATTCAATCTCCAGTTAATGTTTATTTTATGCCAAGTAATGAAAATGTTTTCTATGGTTTTAGTTTTATTTAAGTTTTAGTTAGCTTAATAAACCTGAATCTCAAACAAAATCTTTTACGTTTTCAGTTATTTATATTTTTTATTACCAAATATAAATATAATTTTAAATTTAGTGTGGTGTGTGTGTGTGTGTGTGTGTATGTATGAGTATGTTAAAAAAATCTATATTTCCAAATATATATTTATTAATTCTATGTGTGGACATAGTCTTTATATTTAATTAGTATTTATATTTAATTTATAACACTGTGTGGACATAGTCTTTCATTCTGACCATAATTTTCCAGGTAACATCACTTTTGTTTTTAATTTCAGGATCTGCTTGAACCAACCAGCTTTTCAGTGTCAGTACTGTGGTCTCCAGCATGGGCAGACTGGACGACGCTGCCAAGCGCAAGGTGGTGGAGCTGCGGGAAGCAGGTTTGAGCTTCCGTAAGATCAAAGCCGTGCTGGAGCTGGAGAACATCAAGGTGTCTGCGCAGGCCATCTACCTTTTCCTGAAGGAGTTTCAGGGCAGAGCTCGAAAGGAGGATGGAGCAGCTGCGAACAGCAGTCGTTCGGTGCCGATGTCAGTGAAGGAGGTGGGCAGCTCTGAGACGCGGCCAGCCGGATGGAGTGATCAGCAGCTGAGGAACCTCCTCAGAGAAGCTTCTCGAGTCGCTGCCTCCCAGCAGGCCGGATCGTCCTCGGATGCGAGAGGAGGACAGTCTTCCAGGACTGGTTTGGCAGGTATAAGGGTGGCACAAGGTAGGGAAAAAGATGAGGACATCCGGATTGTCAGCGTCACCTCGTTGGCACAGGGTACTCAGCACGCTGGCGTCCAAGGGCCACGTTCAGCAGTGGGAACGGGAGCGATGAGTGGTGCTAATTATGTAAGACGACGACACACGCCTTCACCTGCCAATCCTGTGCTAGTGGCTCGTAAACGACTGCTGGATAAGGCTGCCCTAGAGCACGGGTTGGTGGAGTGTACTAAACATATACTCCCAGCACTGTTCAAAAGTTTTGGGGTCAGTAAGATTTTTTTTTAGAAAAAAAAATAAGAAAAAAGAACATTTATAATGTAACAAATGTTCTATTTCAAATAAAAGCCTGTGCTTTTGACCTTTCAATTCAAAGAATCATGGGGGAAAAATTATTATTACAGTTTTCACTAAAATATGAAGCAGCAAAACTGTTTTCAACATTGATAATAATCAGAAATATTTGAATGATTTCGAAGGATCATGTGCTTCTGAAGGAGTAATTGCCTGCTAATAATTTGACTATGTTCATGTATCTATGAACATGAACCTCTAATTATCATGACTTAACTGCAAAAAACTATTTTGTTACAACATTTATTATAATAGAAATGAATGCATTTATACATTATGGTATTAGTTGTTAATTGTGGTATAATTTTTTTTCAATTTTAAGTTATTTCTTTATAAAAATGATGCATTACGTAATTAAAAAAGGTAAAACGGCACATTACATGGTAATATACTTTAAAAAGTGATGTTAAAAAAATCTTTCTACTAGATGATTTACAGAAGATACGTTTTTGTATTTATATATATATATAATATATATATATACTGTATATATATATAGATATAATGATATAGATATATATATATATATATATAGGACTTTGTTTTTTGTTTATGTGTGGTTTTTACCTTCTTTACCTTAACTTGCATGTGTTTTGTGAAGGTCAGAGACAGCGTTCCACAGAGTGGCCAGCAGGTGTCGCTGTCAGTGAGACGAGACCTGTCCTGTTTCTCTGGATCTGAAGGCAGAAAGCTTGCGTTACCTCAGACAGTTTCTTATGACCTGACTACAGCCAGACCTCCAAACATGGTTAGTTATGAAACATCATCATCAATCCAGTGCTATTATCATTAGAGAGAGATTAAAAAAGGTTTTTATAACCAGTAATAACTATTTGTTGATCAAAGTCGGCATGAAATGGAATTTGCGATAGTCTTTTCTTCCCTATTGTGACATGTATCCAAATGAAACAGCTTCTTGAACAAGAAAAAATGTAGGGCGGGGCTAGGTTGGGCCGACAGACGATGCCATCGCCGATGGCTGACAGGCCATAAGAGGTTAAGCTGACCCCTGTTGGCAACTGGCAATGAAGTGTACTACGGAACCCCTAAAGCAGGGATCCTCAAATCTGGCCCACGAGATCCACTTTCCTGCAGAGTTTAGCTCTAACCCTAATCAAACACACCTGAGCATGCTAAGCAATGTCTTCAGGATCATTAGAAAATAACAGGTAGCTGAGTTAGATCAGGGTTGGAGCTAAACTCTGCAGCGCATTGGCCCTCCAGGGCAAGATTTGAGGAACCCTGCCCTAAAGGGAATAAATAGCCTATGAGATGGGAGGATAAAAAAAAATATTTCAATAATTTTTTTCGCAATTATATTGTTGGGCAAGTAGAGGTGACTGTATATAAATTGCGGGCATCAGGGAGCCGCTATTGAAATCGCTTTCGATTGCACGCTCTCATTTTACTTTCACTTTTGAGATTCGCAATCACAAGGACTCTATACTATGGAGCGGCAGTACTTACCACACATTTTACAAGATTAGACGTTTGTCATTGGTGCTCAGGATCTGCAAATCATTCGCCATCGTCATATCAGACATTTCTCCTTACTCTGTGCATGTGGTAAGTGAACTTTCATGTACTGTAATGCAACAGGCTACTGCTAGCAAGTGGCTAACCTTTTAGTGGCTCTATAACGCGTTATTTGTTTCACGCTTCGGGCACACCCCTAACCCCACCCCGCCCACCGATGTCATTGTCCATCACGATGTTTCACTGCAGACATCGCCCAACCCTAGGCGGGGCTTGATTTTGTCCATGGTGAATTGATTGGTTTGCTATTGGTGGATCTCATGTGAGTGACAGGTTGATCCCACCCTCACCCCAGTAAACCTGTCATCAGAGAAGAGATGTCACTGAAGAGTTATTTTGATTGAAGAATACGAGAGCACATGAAAAAAGAAATGATGTACGGATAACCATTAAGAACACTGCAGTATTCCAACATTGTCAATTTTGATTTCATGGTGACTTTTAAGTGTCCCAAACAATATGCAGAATGATTTTTTAATTCATAAAATATATTAAAAAAATGTACTGTTAATAATAATAATATAAAATTATATGTATAATATATTATTCATATTATTATTCTCACCAATGTAGATTGAGGGCTTAATTAAATTTTTATTTCCCAGAGATCATTGCACCAAGGAGCCAGTCCTCATAGGAGGTTGATGCACCAGCGGGTCGGCGTTCCCGTTCGCGCTCCTCAACACCCTCCACGTGTCGGCATCCGCCTCCCCGACCCATCCACCACTGGGACGACGTCCCAAAATTCAGCCCCCCCTGCACGGGTCCAAAACGTGAGCAACCAGCCTTCACCTCCTCCCCAGCGGAGCGCCCTGGACCCTGGAGCCTTGAGCGGCCTGCAGGAGCAGATCCAGCTGTTGGGCTCCGAGCTGAGAAGTTTGGGACTGGCGTTGAGGATGATGGTGGACCATCAAGGCCGACTGGAGAGAGAACAAGCCCAGCAGACCCAAGTCCAGAAGCAGATCCTCGGCACCCTGCAGAATCTCTCATCTAAATTTGAGCCTCTGCAGTCTACATCTGCACCAACGTTACCAGCGTCTTGTTCCCTGGCCTCCTCTGCGCCCTTCGGCCAGGCTTCGACCGGTCAGGGTGCTTACGCTCAGTGCAGCCAAGCCCAGACGCGATACAACGAGATCCATGATTCCGGTCTGGAGAGCATTGAGGTGTTTTCTCTGGACCAGCTCAGCCCACCTACCATGAATGGGTTTCAGCAGTGCCCGACCTCCGGCGGGCCCCCGTTCACCCACGCACAAGCGCGCACGCCCACTTTCACGCAAACATTCGCGCCCAGCGCACTCCAGTACACTCAGCCGCACACAGACTCCTTTACGGGGATGGATAATAAATCAGTAGACATGCCCTCCACCAGTGCAGGTGGGTCATTCCAGGCTTGCAGCCCCCCTAACCAGTCCTCTAGTCTTCCGGTTTCACCCCACGAGCCCGAGCTGAACATCATTAAGGTGGAGAACGTCTGAGAAATGGCTGAAATCTGGACTTCACTGTATTTTATTGCACACAAACTGTTTTAGCTTCCCAGAGAAACTCATACCAGGAAACTTATACTAAGTAAAAAGGTTTCCCCTGCTTTCTGTTTTGTTTAATTGTATACAGTAATTTTGCCTTTTTATAGGAAAAGAAAATAAATATCAGTAGACATGGTTTGTCCTGTTATTTTTGCATTTTTTAATTGCTGTTGATTTTAGCACAGTATCGAACCACAGTATCAATAGAAATGTGTAGTAAAATACTCATTGGTTAGGGAAATGAAAACCTGAAAATGGCAATAGTTCGTTGGATTATTATTTTTTTTTTAGATGGTCTATTTAAAATGTTTTAAGAATGAAAGGTCTGTTTTAGAAACAAATATTTTATCATTAATGGTAAAAGGAATATATGAAAAAAGCATTAAAATAAGTATAAATAAGTCTGACCATAAATGGTCACTGTGTATTTTTATTTACAAAATAAATGTATAGGTTTTTTTATCCAATCAACAAAATTTTAAATAATAAGTGGGTATATGAAAAATTAAAAATTCCAAACCGTGTTTTTGCCCAAATCACTACGGTAAGCCAATAAGAAGTATTTGTGTTTTAGAGCTGTCGGGACGGATTTCGCGACACTGCATACTTCCATCATTCCTCTGCGCGTGTAACATATTTGTAAATGAAGAAAATATGGTCAGGCTTCTGCTACATGTTGTGGAAGGAGTCGTAGCAAATATACAGAGTTCTGGCATGAAACTCTAGATGGCGCAGTCCGATAGGTCTAACTCAATCTGACCTAATGACATCATTATCACATGGCACAGCTGATTGGTTCTCTCCTGTATCGGTAGCCAATGAGCTCGCTGCTCAACATTCAAATATATGACTAGTGCTTGCCATAGCAGTGCAGCTTGCTTCAGAAACCCTCCACCTTCCCCAGCTCCACCTGTATAGATCTGCTACGAGGTGATAATGTATGCTATATAGGGGTTATTTCATGTATATGTGCAGCAGCAGTATTTCTTAAATGCTCACAGCAGCATGTTGTGGATGTATTGGCAGTGGCAAGTCTCGGTACTTGCTCTGCTGCAGCAGCGAAGCAAGCCCAAATACATTAACATTGTCATGTACATTACCATGCCAATCCCTCCGAGAGTTGTCATGACAGAACATCCTTTCGCTTGAGCATCACATTTGCCGTGTATTGACACAATGACTGGTAGTTTCTACTATGGTCTATTGGCCTATAAATTGACTGCTCACCAAGTTATATATTTCTATCGTTTCTCATGAAAAAGGATTGTGAAATGTACGAACTCATTGAACAAATGACAGATGAATGAGCAAAAGAAAATGAGTGACAGCTGTTTGCATTGTCTATATACTTTATTTCTTATGAAAACAAAATTCTGTTTCGACAAAGAATATTGAAGAGGAAATAACAAAATCTCACAAATAATTCAAAGCACTCTTTCAGTAAAAAACCATATGTGGGGGTTCTCTTGATAGAGCAAGTTCAGGGCATTCTGTTCCAGTGCTTTTCAAAGTGAACACAGTTTCACACCAGAGATGAGGCTGATATTTTCTCGACTTTGACAGCGTGACTTTACTTTCTTGGAGGAATCAGACACTCGTTTATGAGGATACTTAGAATATTTTGCCACATCAGCTCCTTCACAAGTGTAGATTTCAAAACAAGATTTAGATCCAAAACCTCGTGCAATGGTATAATCAAGGGAGGATGAAGAAAATGAGCCCAAAACGAAACATGTTGTCAGAAAATTCTTATTAAATTCAACATTTGTTTTTTTTTTTTTTTTTACCCAAAAAGATAAGTAAACATGCATCCATACTGTGTTTTCTTCAGAATCTGTATCGCTTCTGTTAACAAAAAGTAAAGGGAATACCATTTGTAGGTCTTGTGATTGTACTGTTTTTTACCATAACGATTGTCAGGATTGAAATGCTGATATACGTTATTATCACTGTACACATAAATGGCGATTAAATGATTCCTTTTCAAGTAACCTTTTGGGAACTTAACAAACATTGCACCCACTTGCCAACCAATTTTAAATTGCGGTGAGTTATTGATTTCTTTCATTAGATATTTTGTCTTCACCAGATGTGCCATTTTCACTGTACAGCCATCATATTGATCATCAACTGAATTCAGTGCCATATCCAATTTCAGTCCTGCACCAGCAGCTCTGTGATCCTGCAGAAACAGGAATCATAATGATCAATCATCAGCATTCATGTCTGTAATATTCATACTAGAACACAAGCTTACCTGTCCTAGAGCAGCTAAAATGAGAAGAAGAGCTTCAATGATCAGCAGCATCTTGATTCAGTCGAATCCCTCAGATGATCTAGTGAAGAACAAATGCTGAAAGATAACCAGAGACACAAAAGTATTACACAAACACTAAATCTATTATTCCAGTAGGAATATGTTGCACAATCATTTTCTTAATTAATTCCTTACACAAGACAATTGTGCTGGCAACTGTATGTTCTGCAATTGGAGCAGAATATTAGGGAGTTATTAACCTTTATTATATTAACTACCTGGATAATTGTTGTCGCTTTGGCAGATTTGGTTTTTGCGTTAATTCGTCACAATAAAATCGCTCACAGCCAAATGACAATGACTCAAGAGATGAAGAAGGTGGCTTTTTATATCGCTGATATTGTGTGTGTGTGTGTGTGTTTTAAGAAGTAATAGCTTTCTCTGGTTTGTGTGGTTTCAAACTGGACAGGTGAACCTTTCAACCCGATTTCTTGAGAATTCATAGTAATTGTATGCAATGGCGAATTCGCATGAAAACGTGCAATCTAGAGAAGTAAACAGGATGTCCCATCTCTAACCACAAGCCTAACTCTGAGCTCAAATGAAATTAACAAATGAAAGTTTTTGTATTAAGCAGCGTGTATGATTGCATACGAGAACAATCATACAACATCAAAGATGAAAAGGGGTTTTCAAGCATCAAAAAATAAAAGAGTAATACAGCTTTACATTTTATTCCTGTTTATTAGAATAATTTAAAATTTTCAGACATTAGGTGATTTTTCATGCTCTCTGATCAATACAGCTGCAGAGGTTTGGGAAAACATATGTGACCCCTGGATCACAAAACCAGTCTTAAGTCGCTTGGATATATTTGTAGCAATAGCCAAAAATAAATTGTATGGGTCAAAATGATTGCTTTTTTTATGCCAAAAATCATTAGGATATTAAGTAAAGATCATGTTCCATGAAGATATTTTGTAAATGTCCTACTGTAAATATATTAAAACTTAATTTTTGATTAGTAATATGCATTGCTAAGAACTTAATTTGGACAACTTTAAAGGCGATTTTCTCAATATTTAGATTTTTTCCCAATATTAGTATATCGGTCAAATATTGTCTATCATACAACCATACATAGATCGGATGATGTGTAAATCTCAATTACGATAAAATGACCCTTATGACTGGTTTTGTGGTCCAGGGTCACATATCTTGTTTTTAAAACCAAGACTTGCTGTCAAAACCAGAAGAGATCAGAAAGATCTCTGGTGTGACACTGTGTTCATATTAGAAAGAAGTGACCAGAACTGTGCAGGCCATTAAAAAATATGAAATGTATGTTGCAATCTTCAGATGAAATATACTTATTTTTTTCGTTTGATCAGCACTCATCTGTTTTCAAAAGATAACTTTTTAAATTTTATACCAAAATTACATCATGCGGTTTTAACCTCCTTAACTCGTTTCTCCCAACACACTTATTATGTAGATGTTAAATATTGCAGTTTAGAAGCGTAATTCATTGTGAATAGGCTTGCTGGGTTTAAGGCATTTATTAATTTACGTTAATGTTAACTTGTAATTATACACTGTAACAATAATTTTGGTAACACTTTATTTCGATAGTCCACTTTAGACTTTCTATTAACAGTAAGTAACTTTGCATTTACATGTCAACTAGCAGTTAGTAGGGTATTAGTAAACTGTCTGCTTAATATTTTCTAGCACTTTCTTTGTCAACTTATTCTACTAACCCTAAACCTACCCTAACAGTCTACTCTGAGAGTTAGTAGACATGTAGTTGCAAATTAATGAGAATTAGTTGACATGTAGTTGACATGTAGTTACAAAGTTACTTATAGTTAGTAGAATGTCTAAAGTGGACTCGAAATAAAGTGTAACCATGATTTTTGGAGTGTTTTACAAGATATTATTTCAGTCATTCTACTTCTACATTTCACATTTAATTCAGTGTGTTACTTGCCGTTTCTTTGTAACTAACTGTGAAATTTACTAGCAAGTTCTGAGGGGAAATTGTTTCTATGCCAGTTCTTTCAGTGTTGGCCTACTATCCTTAATTGTTCATTCATCTTCATTCATAATAATTCATTTCAAATTGAAATATTAAAATGTATTACTATATGTATTAATTCAAATTATTAACATTAACCAAGATTAAGAAATGCTGAAAAAAGTAGTTTTAACTCTTGCATTAAGTAATGTTAACATATAGAACATTGTTGCATTAAAACAACTGGTTCAATAGCCTATAAAGTTCTACATTCTAAATTAGCCAGGAGTCTGATTATTCAGTCTAGCTTCAGTTGTCAACAAAAGAGATGCATGTAAAAATCCATGTTATCCTAACAATAAATAAATCAATTCTGAATGTCTTGGAAATATATATTTTATGCTGCATTTCACTCAAAAAGTAACTTATCAGTTATCACACTACTGCTAACAATTATGTAAAGCTAAAATGCAAACTACTTCAGTGATGTGATGCAAAACAATTTAAGTATAAATGAAGACAAGAATTAGAGACGCACATTTATTCACTTTAAGGACACTGAATTGAGTCACTTAAAATAAATTTATTTCATCATGTTAAAATGATACAAACAAACTCTGAGGAAAAAAAGTGATATCAATTTGTGTGGAACCGATGATTAAATCAAGTCAATTCAGAACACCTTGTTTTCAATGCAACACATGTTTTTAGTGTTTATTGAGAGCACAGTTCATGTAACTTGTTCTTCCAGAGCTTTTCAAAGTGAAAACGGTGTCACACCAGAGATCTTTATAATATTGTTTTGTCCTGACAGCAGTGACTCTAAACTTCTCATATGGAGGAATCAGCACCTCTTTCATGTAAGGATACTGAGAATATTTTGTCAGCTCAGCACTTTCACAAGTTATGATTTCAAAACAAGATTTAGTTCCAAAACGCTGTGCTTTTTTACGAACAAGAGAGGAAGAAGCAAACTGGCCAAAACGAATCTCTTTGTTCAGAACATGCTTATCAAAATTAGCTGTAGTACCACGATACGTTAAATAGCATTTATTTTGTTGTTTCTTCAGAATCTGTATCGCTTCCGTTAACAGAAAGTGAAGTGAATACCATGAGAATGTCTTGTGTTTGTACTGTTTTCTACCGTAACGAGTGTCATCGTTAAACTGACGATATATATATTTACCGGTGTACACATGAAGAGCGACTAAATGATTCCTTGTTAAATGATCTTTTGGAAACTTGACAAACTTTTCACTGTTTTGCCAATAATATTTGAATTTGGCTGAGTTTTTCATTTCCTTCTCTAGATATTTTGTCTTCACCAGATGTGCCATTTTCCCCTTACAGCCCATATATTGATCATCAACTGAATTCGGTGCCATATCCAGTGGAAATATCTGTTCTGAAACAGCAGCAGCTCTGTGATCCTGCAGCAACAGGAATCATAATGATCAATCATCAGTATTCATGTCTGTAATATTCATACTAGAACACAAGCTTACCTGTCCTAGAGCAGCTAAAATGAGAAGAAGAGCTTCAATGATCAGCAGCATCTTGATTCAGTCGAATCCCTCAGATGATCTAGTAGATCTAGAGAAGAGCAAATGCTGAAAGACAAGAAACACCACAGCCTTTTACAAATACTAAATCAAATGTTTAAATTTGTATTGGTATATTCTGACATATAGCAGAACTGTTTGAAATAATGACTTAAGTCCGTGATGTTCACTAATGGAAGTGTAATATTACCTGAGAATATTGTTGTCTCTTTTTGTCAGATTCTGTTGTCTTTTTTTTTTTTTCGTCAGGATAGCAGGAACAATGATGAGAGAAGAAGATCAGAAAAGTCAGTCGCTCACAGCCAGACGACAATGACTCTTCAAACCATATGAGGAAAGTGGCTTTTTATAATGCTGATAATGTGTGTGTCTGTGTGTGTTTTAAGAAATAATAGCTGAAGTGTATATTGTAGGAAGCTGATTTCATAATAATTGGTGCAATGGTGAATTTGCATGAATTTGTTGATGAAATAGATAACCTAAGCCTGAGTTCAAAATGGGAAATAGATTCTTGTGTATCATAGATTCTTAAAAATATGCATTATAGGATTCATTAAATTGATCAAAAGTGACAGTAAAGACATTTACACGACAGACGATTTCTATTTCAAATACATGTAGTTATTTGGAGTTTCTTCATCAAAGATAATCCACAAAAATATAATAGCAGCACAGCTATTTACATTGATAATAATACATTAAAGTTTCTTGAGCAGCAAATCAGCATATTAGAATGATTTCTGATCATGTGACACTGAAGACTGGATCAATGATGCTGAAAATTCTGCTTTGTATCACGAGAATACATTTCTTTTAAAATATACTCACAGTAGAAAACAGTATTTTAAATTGTGCTAATATTTCATAAATTACGGTTTGTTTTATTGTATTGGGGATCAAATAAATGCAGATCTTGGTGGAGAGAGGTTGAAAAAGGTGCCGAAATGGTGGTCGTTGGACAGTTTTAGTGATACACTCCTCAGATTCTTAAGTAATCACAAAACAAAAAGCTTTGCAAAACGTGCAAAGGGGCAGATCTGAATGAAGTGACATTAAAAATGATTTAAAATCTTAGAATTTATGTGGTAATTTCTGCAGCACACATCTGTTTTAAACAGATAGCAATGTCGAAAGTAAGGTCATTTGCTGTAGTTCCTCAACTTGACTTTTTTTTGATCAAGTCAGCAACAGATAAACGCCACTCCAAATTGTCTCAGAAAAAATAAAAAATTTGTTTGAATTATATTGATAAGCTCTGGCCAGTGTGGATCAGTATGATATTTCTTGACTTACTGACGCCACACAGTTTTAGGTTTAAAGGTTTCAAGGTTAGACATGACTAGTGGTAATTTCAGCTCATTAATAATCTGAGGCCAAAATCACGAAGTGCCTAGGAATCATAGAGCAGGGGTCTCGACTATGGATACGGATCCATTTCTCAGGTTAGCTTCCCACCTAAATCAAACCTTGAACAAGCTAATCAAGGTCTTCGGTCACTACAGAGTCGGCAGCTATGTGGATTTAATCAGTTTGGAGCTAAAAGGTCTGCAGGGGGAACGTGGATCTGAAGGTAAGTCTGTAGGCGAGTAGAACATGTAAAAGATATGGTGTAATGAGAGTACAGTACTGTGCAAAAGTCTTAGGCCATTAGTATTTTCACCAACAAAAAATATGGATTTAATCTTTTTCTGTACTGTGTCAGTAGGAAACATCAGTTTACATTTCTTTTTGCCATTAATTGTAATAATCCAGTGAAATTTGTTTGCACAAGGGGGGCGTATCGGACAACAGCCAATGCTCCACAGAGATCTGTGTAAAATAATGTCATAAATAGATTGTATTTATCAATTAACTTAGGTACAGGAACCCATATTTTGAAAATAGGCTCATTTTCAAAACTCACCATTGATCTGATTCGACCGGTAGCCTCTAGCTCAAAACAGACCAAAGAGTTTTTAGGCTAACGGTCTAACAGATTCAATGATCTATGCTAAGTACAGCTAAAAGTGCTACGCCAGAAACGGAGATCGGCTGAAGGATCGAAAATGGTAAACTCAACTGTAAATCTAGGGGAGTTGGACATTGGCCTATTTTCAAAAATAGTGTAGTGTTCCTTTAACTAAATCAAACCAACATTTGGAGTGAACACCCTTTGCATTTAAATCAGCTTTTGCCCTTAGGTGCCACTGCGCAGTAGTTTTCAGTAGGTGTATGAGGTGTCTTGGAGACGTTGACACAGTTCTTCTAGACTTCGTCGGATGAGGTAGGTCAGTGAGAAGTGAAGATGTGGAAGCGGAGCGCAAATCAAAACAAAAACACTGGCAGAATTAGAAGTATTTAAAATGAGATTTGTAAGAAAAAGTGGGAAAGGGGTTTTCGATATAAGCCAAGAGGAGACTGGTTTTCCTTTGCTAAAGTAAGGAAACTTTGCTTCCTTTGCTCCTGTAAACAAACGTTAGTTCTCACGAGACTAGCATATTTTCACCGGACCCTACAATACGCCTACATCCTACAGTTTATTCAATTTTAAATATGGGGGCAGTCATATAGTCTCCCGCGGGTTGCCAGATTGAGGATACAAATGCAACAGGAATGAGCATTGACAAAGGAAGGCGACGAGCCTAACGATGATTATTCACAAGGCAACTTTTGGCAATGTTGCCATCAATGTGCAACCAGGTGAAACACAAGGCCCACGACCGATCTAATGTATCCAGACAGAAGTTTGTTGCCCATTCTCAATGAAAAAGTGCCCAAGCAACATTGCTCCAAAAAAAGTGATGAAGTTGATTTATCCATGTTTTAATATGCCTCTGGTTATATGGCTTTTTGATGGATGAGACTTTTTTAGGTCAAGTAGAATCTGCGATCTCTGACCCAGTTTATTCGCTGGCTTCCATGGCTACAATACGCTGTGTTTTCAGCCCAAAATGCAACCGGGGTGTCGAAATACTATTGGGTAAATTAGAAGAGGGCGGAATCACACAGACCAAAACAAAAACAGACAATCTGACACAGAACCCACATTTCAAAGTAGAATAACTGGCTGTAGTTTCAATGTTCAATGTAGTTTTTCAGAGAACCAAGTATTTGAACTTAGAATGTTTTCTATAAATCTGCAAACATATTATGGTATTTTATGCTTTAGTACAGTCAAAAAATTACATAAAGCTTGCATAAAGATTGTTTCAGATGGAAGTGGAAACTTTAATGTTGAGGATTTTAAATAAAACATTTTATTTCAGGCATTGTGTGTTAAAGATAAACGAACTTAACAAAAAGCATACTATACAAATAAATAAAAAAATATCTTGACCAAAATGAAGTAGAAACCATTGTTTATTACTCCTACACTTTTCATAATTTGAACATTTACGTTCATTCAGTCTCTCATTAACTTTATAAATTATTCACCCATTAAGGATCTCAAACAGAATTCAGCCATTCAACAATATCAGCAGCTCCTAAACAAATTATTAATTTAACAAAAGTCAAAGAATAGGTAACTTTAGAACATATTTAGAATATCATTACCGAGTTCAAATGTGTTACTACAAAGTTAACTCGGGGAAGTCATGGCCTAATGGTTAGAGAGTCGGACCGACCCAAAGGTGGGGGGGTTTGTCTGTTACCGGCGGGGGTTGTAGGTGGGGGGAGTGAATGTACAGCGCTTCAATACCACGACTGAGGTGCCTTTAAACAAGGCACCGAACCCCCAAATGCTCCCCGGGCACCGCAGCAAAAAAAAAAAAGGCTGCCCACTGCTCCAGGTGTGTGTCCACTGCTGTGTGTGTGCACTTTGGATGGGATAAATGCAGAGCACTAATTCTAGTATGGGTCACCATACTTGGCCAAACATCACTTAACTTCACTTCACTTATGTTAGCTTGCTGTGAGCATCTATAAATAGATGAGTGAAGGTGAAGTTGATGCATCCAGCTCATGGAAACCAGTTAGCTCACGGATAATGCAAAACACGTCTGAAAGGTTGGTCTGTTTGGGTTTCACAACAAGAAAAATTGTCAGGTCTATCTGGGATTAGTGGTCCTTATTTAAAAAAAATTTATAATATAGATCTTCAAAAGTTGTAAGTTGTCTCACTGAATGTACAATGAGAAAAACACAATTACAGGTGTTATAAAAAAAAAGACTACAACAAGCATTTACACCAAATAATGTTTATTGACATTTGTAACCGGGCAGTGGTGAACATTAGCATGCTAATACTACTATATATCTCTACTACTCCGAATATAATACTAAAAATGAATGATTTGTAGGAAGGAAAGTTGTAATAGTTTTACTTTTAAGTAAACAGAATAAACAAACAAAAAAAAAAAATGGCTATTGCCAATATATGTTTATGTGGCATTGCATAAATATTATTGACTATAGCAAACCCCGACAATGCTGTCAGGAATGCGAGGCTGCAACAAGAAAAAGTAAAGAAAAAAAAAAATAAATAAATAAAACCACTCCGAGGCACTAAAATCAGTTAATAACATTATTTCATTGTGCTGAAAGTATATTTTCTGACAAAGAAATATTGAACTACACTGAGAGGGAAAAAAATTATATTGATTTTTGTGGAACTGATGTACATTACAATCACTTAGTTCAGCTCAGAGCAAAACCTAATACTTTCGTATGGTCTTGGTTGGTTTCTTGAATAGAGCACAGTTCAGGTCACTTATATTTCCAGAGCTTTTCAAAGTGTACACAGTTTCACACCAAAGATCAGGCTGATCTGTCCTGTTTTTGACAGCAGTGACATTAAACACCTCATATGGAGGAATCAACGCTTCTTGCTCACGAGAAAGCTTCGAATATTTAGTAATATTAGCACCTTCACACGTGTGGATTTCAAAACAAGATACATTTCCAAAAAACTTTGCTCTGTTTTGATTATAGGTGGAAGATGTAAACGAGCCAAAACGAACCTTATTGCTGAGATCATTAAGAGAACACTTAAATTTTGTACCACGATATGTATCATAGCATCTATTTTGTGTTCTCTTCAGAATCTGTATTGCATCTGTTAACAGAAAATGAAGTGAATACCATTCATATGTCTCATTTGTGTAGTTTTGTTTACCATAACGAGTGTCATTATTGAAATCACGAAATACTTTATCACCAGTGTACACATAAATGGCGATTGAATAATTCCTTGTCAAGTTATTTTCTGGCTTCTTAAAGTTTGTTTCACCCTCTTGCCAAGCTACTTTAAAATTTGATCTAGAGATATTGAGTTCCTTCTTCAGATATTTTGTTTCCACCAGATGTGCCATTTTCCTGGTGCATCCATCATATTGGTCATCAACTGAATTCGGTGCCATATCCAGTGGAATTATATGTCCGTCAACAGCTGTTCTGTGATCCTGCAGCAACAGGAATCATAATGATCAATCATCAGTATTCATGTCTGTAATATTCATACTAGAACACAAGCTTACCTGTCCTAGAGCAGCTAAAATGAGAAGAAGAGCTTCAATGATCAGCAGCATCTTGATTCAGTCGAATCCCTCAGATGATCTAATAGATCTAGTGAAGAGCAGATGCTGAAAGATAACCAGAAACACAACAGTGTTTACAAAACACAAAATCTATCACTCCAACAGGAATATGTTATTATATGATCTGAACAGTAACTTTAACCTCAAATTACCTGAGTTATTTTTATTGATTTCAGGAACAATGATGAGAGAAGAACAGAAAAGTCAGTCGCTCAGAGCCAGATGACAATGACCCTTAAGAGATGAAAAGGTTGAAGTTGCTTTTTATATTGCTACTAATGTGTGTGTGCATGTGTTTTCTGAGGTATACCAGCTGAGGTGTGATCTTGATGCATTTGGCTCAACTAAACTGTTGAGCTCATCATAACTTGAAGCACTTGTGAAGGTCTGTGTGTGGTTTCACACAGGACAAATGAAAGGCTAAAAAAAGTTTTCCCTTTGTAGTTAAGTATTTTACTCCATATCAGACGCATCAGATTCTGAATTAAATTACATTTTAATTAGATAAATATAAACGGACAACAGAAGGGGGTTGGGGGAACGCAGAGGCTCATGATAAATGGTTATGGTTTAGACTCAATTTTAAAAAACACATTGCCTAGGATGTCCCCTCAAAACATGGAAACCCAATGTGTGTGTGTGGTGTGGTTTCTAACTCTTAGATTTTTGAGAATGTTGACAAATGTTTGAGATTAGAATGTGTGCTGAGCTTCACATACTTTGTCCAATCTTCAAAGTAAAAGTGAAAAATAGAGTTTTCTAAGAGCCCCTAGGAATGTACAGAGGATGAATGATGACATATGGTATTAAAAGGTTAAAATGAATCTCAGAGAATGGCCAGTAGATGGTGCTGTAACCACACTGCACAAGTGCACTCAGGGATTGATGTCAGTAAGTGTGTTTCAACCAAAGTGTCCAATCCTGTACATGCAAAGTTCAGCTCCAACCTACTGTAGATCAAACACAGCTGAATCAGCTACAATTAAGATCTTCAGGAGCAAGCATTTGTTAATTACAGACAAGCGTGTTCGACAGGTTTAAAGATGAACTCTGCAGGCAGGCAGATCTCCGGAACAGGACTACAACCCCCCGAATTATAGACCATCAGTTTCTCTGTTTGGACAACAAAGAAATGGCTTTTAAATGAGGATGAATGTACCTGTATCACAGCACCAGTCATGCTTGTTTGCCAAAATCCTGAAACTTTGGGTCCTCATATTCAATTAGGTCTATTCAAGGCATTTTCCATAAACAATAGCTGAGATGGTGTTGGATTTTGCCAGTTGGGTCATATCAAATGTATTTCCGCAGGAAATGTCGGGACCCCCTTGGTAAAAAAATCGTGTGCGGGCCACCCTATCCTCGTTGACCCTTGGAATTGTCACACCGTCCCCGTTACAGCGCCCATGGAATCAGACCTCTTTCTCCTCAGGATACTTTGACTATTTTATCAGATCAGCACCTTCACAAGTGTACATTTCAAAACAAGTTTTGATTTTAAAACCCTGTATTACAATTCGATCAAGAGAGGAGAATGAAAATGAGCTCAAACGAACCTCAATGTAACCACAAGAGGTCCGCAAATGGTACATTGATGTCATACACCAATTTGGCACGCTTTTACGCCAGATGCTTGGATGCTCAAGCACTGAGCAGGACTAACTAAGGCAACCCAATGCTGGGACACATCACTAATTCTCTGGAAAACATATGGCAGACTCCACCAGGAAACGGCTTCCGGTCAATGGGACTCAAACTAGAGGCATTCTTGCTGTCTTTGAGACAACAGTGTTACCGATTGAACCACTGTGCTGTCCAAATCCTGAAGCCAATAATCTCTATAATTTATATAAAGACTTCCAAATATTTAAAATTATGCTTGTCTGTAATTTCTATTACAAATTATCTTTCCTATGTTAAGTAGGGATGCACCGATACCACTTTTTCCAGAGCGAGTCCAATAGTGATACTTTTATTTCCGGTACATTCTGATGCCAATACCTGTATTTTCATAGCATGTGAAATCTTTTTAAATACTGGGGACAGGAACCCCCAGCCCCCCCCCCTCCCCACCCCCCAAAAATTATAGTATCATTTAGTGGTTCATTTAGGGAAAACAGATACTTCTTTCAGTTATTTTCACACTTAATTTTTCCTTTAAAATTGTATTGTACAAACAAACTTTCACTGTTCATTTTATTGTTTTATGGTATTTCATCTTTAATTTAATAGCACATTACAGCAGCTCCATTGCAGTACTGTAATCACAAGACGTTTTCCTGTAATAATGCAGGGAACCAGTTGCTATACTTAAATCTTGTAACAGCAATGGACATATTTTCTGAAAAAGCGTTTTTATCATCTGAAAGGTGCTGCGACTTTTATTCCAAACTTTGGTTTGAAGTTACTGTAGGTGGGCACTTTGACTTTTGACTTTCTAAAATAAAGAAATTATGATCTGCTGATGTTGGTTACTTGCTGATGAAAAATAGAATCGCCATGCCGTGGCCTGATCTCATGTAGTCTAATCTGTTTTTTTTATAGGAAACTGCCTCAGCAAATTAGCAAAATTATTTAAAATAAGACAAGCATTAAAAAAGGTAAAACAAGAAGTTATTTCTTATTATTTG
Organism: Sinocyclocheilus anophthalmus; assembly: GCA_018155175.1. Classification (NCBI taxonomy): domain Eukaryota; kingdom Metazoa; phylum Chordata; class Actinopteri; order Cypriniformes; family Cyprinidae; genus Sinocyclocheilus; species Sinocyclocheilus anophthalmus. The sequence continues at coordinate 94,443 of JADLZN010008497.1, read as the reverse complement.
TTGATTTTTAATGAATATACTTTTTTTAGTTATGCCATGGTCTAAAATATTTTATCAAGTAGAAATTGGAGTCAAAAAGGTTGAGATTCAATGCTTCAAGACTGTGGTTTCCAAAAGTTAAAGACAATGATCTCTAGGTGGTACTGTAGCCACACTGAACAAAAACACCCAGGTCAGAGTATAGCAAACATATGACTTTGCTTCCCGTATAACATCCAGACCATACTGGGTGACTATATCACAAAGCTTTTAGTTTTTTTTATTTTTTATAAATATTGTCTGAAGATCATTACCGGAACAATGATTGGTGAGTTTGAACATGTATGTTTTAACAACATAATTTAAAGTGGTTCCTACACCATTCACTTCAAAAGTAATGCATCTTTTGGTGTGATGTGAAGAAATTGCATTAAAAAAGGATGAATACCAGCAGTTGTGTGTTTCATTGTCTAGTGCCAAAATAAGTGAAGTTTAATTATTTCAAGTTTAATGATCTATTAATGATCAGACAATGAGCAGTAGGTGGTGCTGTTTTCACAGAACATCAAAGAGTTACAATGACCACGCTTCACCTGTCCAGTCAAGTCAAGTCACCTTTATTTATATAGCGCTTTTAACAATACAGATTGTGTCAAAGCAACTGAAGAGCATTAATTAGGAAAATATTGTCAATAATGCAAAGTGACAATAGTAAACACTCAATTTTCAGTTAAAGGCAGTTCATCATTGAGTTCAGTGATGCCATCATCCAGCTCAGTTCAGTTTAAATATTGTCTGTGCAATCAAGTCGACGATATCGCTGGAAATTAAGTGGCCGATATCGAAACCAGCAGTTCAATTCCAGGCTGCAGCAATGGACATTGTGCAGAGGACTCAACTAGTTCCTGTGGTCTTGTCCCGGTGGTCGTCTGAGATCGGTCTTTACAGGGGATCTGTATCGGGGGCTCATCTAGTTGTCCTGGTCTCCACTGACATTCAGGGCTGTAGATGTTCCCATCCTGCTATAGGTGCTGATCCACCATCTGGTCTGGATATGGACTGGATCCGGGTGACTGCAGTGACCACCTGATCTGGAAACAGACTGGATCTGGTAGCTACGGTGACCTCTGAATAAGAAAGAAACAGACTAATATAAGCATAGATACCATTCTTCTAGCAATGTAGCAAGTACATCGGTTGTTATGGGAAGTGTTCCCGGTTCGTTCCGGTTGTCCTAATAATGCAGCCTAAAATCCTTAACGATTGGAATATTAGAAACGTGTTGTGTGTTATGGTCGTAGGGCGTTTATAGGATAGGCGAGCTAGGCGGTCGCTAGGGCGCAACCCGCTGACAGGCGGCGACACTGAGTGCACGTTACTGGCACTTTAGCCGGTTTGTAAAGAGTGCACGGTCACCCTGAAATATGACCTGCCCCCGGGATCCCCAAACATTTTGGCTAGAGGACTGTCAATTGACGACTGCCTGTCTGAACTAGACAAGAGTGCTGTCAATTGCTGCCTGAGGTTGCATGCAAAGTTGCTTTGGGAGCGCTAAACATACACGCCATTAGATCAGTGGGCTCTGTTCAGTGCTTTGGCAAGGTTAACACTTTTTTTTTGAATGCAATCAAGCTAAGTCAAAGGCCAATTAAAATATTGGTACAGTAAAATAAAGTGTACAAAAATCAGTATTTTTTTAGGCGTATCTGTCGGCCTACTTTTGTGGCAGATTTTTCCAAAAGGTGTGTGTTTTTTGCGCCGATGCATTGTTAAAGGATCAGCGTGTCTTGTAATATTCCCATATAAACTTTAACATCAAATTTAAAAAATATTTGTATAGTAAAATTTGTTAATTCACGAGATCAATACATCCTTTACTATACTGCTTTGTCGAGTTAAATGCATCCTTATGGAAGTGTCGAAATGCTTTATCAATTCATTCACTTCCAACAGCGCGTAATGGGAGCAGCGTCATAGAGGGCAAAGCGTCACATTATTTAAAGGGGACGTTAACACATTAACGAGTAGCAAATGATTAAGTAGCAGCATTGGTTACTTTTATGCCACTGATAAAGCTTGTAAATGTAGTTTGGGGTAACAAAGGGTTTATAGGTTTGACTGAAATAATAATGCAATAACAGACACTTTAAATCAATGTTTCAAGAAACAGCAACAAAAAAAAATGAACAAAAAACAGATAAAGACAAAAAAAAGTAGCCATTGATAATATCTAAAAACAATATGTAGTAGTATAGTATATAGTACCCAAATCAAAATGTAATAAAATTAATTTGTGTGATTTATGTGCAATGTCTTAGCCACTAAGGATTGTTACATATGGCTATACAGGCATCTAGTGGCAACACAATGATATTACAGATATTAAATTGTGCAAAATGTTTATCTTAAAAGTCAATTTACAAATAATGCATTCAGATATGTGGAACTCAATGCACTGAATCTCCACAAATTAGGGTTGTTACTATGACAACCAATTTGAATGTGAAAAGCAACTGGGGTCTGAAAAAGACATTATAATATAGAGATATATATATATACTTATATTATATATATATATATATATCATATATATATATAAATATAAGGGGGGGGCCCCCCCCCCCCCCCCGGGGGGGGCAATAGGGATTAGCCTAGGGAGTCAAATTGGCTAGAAAGGCCCTGTGTGTACGCACAGGGTTAAAGCAGATGGGTCTTAATATAGATTTAAAATGACCACAGTGCTTCTGCCTCCGAACAAGTTAGGTAGTGCCCCCCCCCCCCCGTCCCCCCTCCCTACCCCCCCCCCCCCCCCCCATCTAGAGTTTGGGCACTAAATAGGAAAAGGATCTGCCGCCCGCAGTTGATTTTGATATTCTAGGTATTATCAAATTGCCAGAGTTTTGAGAACGCAGTGGACGTGGAGGACTATAATGCAATAAGAGCTCTTTCAAATACTGAGGTTCTAAACCATTCAGGGCTTAATAAGTAACCACCCCCCCCCCGCAAGATTTTAAAATATATACAATGTTTTTAATAGGGAGCCAGTGCAGTGTTGACAGAACCGGTCTAATATGGTCATACTTCCTGGTTCTAGTAAGAACTCTAGCTGCTGCATTTGGGACCAGCTGGAGTTTGTTTATTAAGAGCACAAAGCCCAATAAAGCGTTACAATAATCTAACTTTGAGGTCATGAACACATGAATTAACATTTCTGCATTTGACATTGAGAGCATAGGTCGTAATTTAGATATATTTTTGAGATGGAAAAATGCAGTTTTACAAATGCTAGAAACGTGGCTTTCAAAGGAAAGATTGCTATCAAATAGCACACCTAGGTTCCTAACTTATGACGAAGAATTGACTGTCCACCAAACCCCCACTAATTCATTGAACAGCTGATTATATCACAAGTCTGTTAACAACTTCAGACTATTATTGTCTGAAGCTGTTATAATATTGTTTTTGACAAATTTCATAACATTTTACAACATGGTTCTATAAAATCTGACCAAGCAAAGTTTCAGGAGTGACAACTGCATTAAAATAATGGAATTAATTCCCTAAATTATGGTTTCGGTACGGAAAACAAATCACTGACCAAAGTAATATTGCAACTCATTATGTTCTGCAATTTTAACTAAACCAACTTCGACATAGGTGTCGTTTTTTTGTACGTGCTCTGTAGAGCGCTTCTGATGCTGTGTTGCCATGTCCTTTTATTTTAAGCGTCTTTGAGCTTGTTGTTTGTGCATGGCTCACAAAACTATCTGGTTTATGGACTTATTAAAGTGGGAAATTGTGGGTTGCGACATTTTGGTCATATTTTAAATACCAAGTATTTGGATATATTTCGGTTTATTATGAACTTGTTCTTGTTTGCATTTTTTTCTGCAAGATCTGGCAACACGAATGAGTAAAAGAGTAAAAACTCACCTACTATTACTTGTACCAGAGACACGTCTGGACTGGGCAAAGGATGAAAGAGTGAATCTTCTCATCTCCTCTGAGAATGCAACTCTTGTGAAGGTCTGGTCTGTGTGGTTTCAAGTAGGAAAAACTCTTGAATTCCTGTCTGTCTAATTTGAGTAGGACTCCCCTTACGAAAAAGAAGTTTATTCAAGTGTGCTATTAGTATACTTCTTTTAAACTAAAAAATAGGAAAGTATACGTTAAGTCTACTTTTTATGTACTTCTCAGAAAAGGGCTTTATGTACTTCTCAGAAATATACTTTAAAATTACATTTAAGTATACATGACTTATACTTAGAAAAAGTCTAAAATATATTTGAGCTATCTTTACTTGTGGTTCCTAGGAATACCGTGTTTCATGTAACACCCCACCCCTGTAGGGGGCGCTAGTACACATCTTCTGTATAGAATTTCCAAAACACAAGAGCAGAAAAAAACGAAACAACAGATGCTTCCACATGTATTCTAACACGATCATCAGACATAAAACAGCATCAAAACTGTGTAAAGTTGATGTAACGTCGACCAATGAAGAGGTAATAATGAATGTCAAGCTTTGGGGTGTTGATCGACTATCTAGGTTTTGATTCTCGATCTGTATCCAATTCATAGTCTTTTTTCAGCTCTTTGTTCAAAATGTTGTTTATTTCTTTATTTTTTAAATTTTTTTTTTTTATGAAACTTATCCACATTCAAGTGTTTAAAAAAAGATTGCATGAAGCTAGAATAAAATGTTTTGTATGTTCAGATATTCATAACAAAATATATACAAATTAATACCTAATAGGGACGTAGTAGTATACTTAAAGTATGATGTAAAGTTCACTTAAAGAAAACTTATGTAACGAATCAGCTCATGGGAAATATGAATAATTAATCATAACTAGGTATAATTAATTATAAATATTTAGATCCGCTTAGATATTTACTTGACCTCTCAGGGTAAACTGTCTGTCAATTCTAAGAACGTTAAATTCCTGGGTAAGGGAAATAAAATTCCTTACTGTTACAATTTAACCCAAGCCTTGTAGCATAAATCTCAAATGATTAAGTGACACTCCAGTTATGAGCAAACAATGAACCACGTCAATTGTGATACAAGTAAGGTTTTATTAACTTCATAAACACTTAAACTAGTCTAACATTCTACATAAACACTTAAACTAGTCTAAACTACTACATTATCTGGTCTACAATACACATACACACACACACAGTTTGTATAGAAAAGGGTTAAAGCTTAACCCTTTAAAGAGAAGAGAAGTAAGAACATTTTTGAAGTTATTGAACCATTTGCATATTAAGCAGATTTACAGCCTGAAGGAAACATAAGATTCTTAGTTCAAACACACCTTCGTAAAAAAGTGTAACTGATACTTAATATATCAATTATTAAGACTAAGTTTGATACTTAGCGAGACTCGGCGGTCTGAAGCAGGCTGAGCAATATGAAGGCTCACGTGGATCGTTGCGAAGTTGGTTGGGGGGGAAATGAAAAAGCAACAGGTTTGAGTCAGAGAATCTTGGATTCATGGAAAGGTCGAGGGGCGACAGGCCTGGCAAAGACTAGGATGCCTGGAGTGCGTTTTTTCTCACATCCTCTCAGAACTTCCAAAACACTGACTCCTGGGTGGGTCCCCTGGAGCGGGGCCCTTTCTGATCGGGAAGGAGTCACGGCCTCTCAAGATGGGCTGCAATGATCAGAAGGGCAGAAGAAAATTCAATGCGGGATGGTGAAATTGCTGGAGGGTTGTAGACCATTGTTTGAGGGCATGGTAATGTTGCAAATGTAAGTCGCTTGGAGTGGGAGGCAAAACTAATAAAGTTTAGAACAATAATAGGTTGCATTAGGCTATAATCACATACAATATACACCTATCACCCCCCCCATTAGATCCTCCGATATAATTAATAGATACAAACATGGTGGGTTATATATATATATTATATATAGATAATATATATATAGAAATATATATATTATATATATATAATACATATATAGATACAGTATTATATATCTCTATATATATATATATAAACCTACCAGTTTAGTTTTGCATTAGTATTCAATGATTAATGAGAGTGTAGTATTGTATGTTTATACCTAGCAAACATAGTATGTTCTAAGACTCTTTATTAGTTGTGCATCCACACTCCAAAGGCGAATTACAGTTGCAAATACCATGCCCCTAAACAAAGGGTCGGTAAAACCCTCCATATATTATAAATATCTATATGTAAGCTGACAGGAGTGTGTTTCGATCATAAGCCTGCATAAAACAGTATACAATCTCAAAGACAAAATACAAGATGACAATAATATACACAATGACCTGAAGGATATGTGTGTTCATTCAAAGAAAGGTGTTCCTATGAATTAATTAGTAGAAAAGTCAATTTCTACTGTGCATTTGCCTCCTGCTATGGGACATGCAGTGATTTTCCCTGATCACATTCCATTAGGTCGTAAATGTATCTAGTGTCAGGGTTGCCATGGTTTGGTGTCGTTGCAGACATCCTGGCATCCAGTATATTGGGTGAGGGGACTGTGACGATTAGTTAATCTAATGAAGAACTGATTTGTTAAATCAAATGAAAACTTGGGGTTTGATTGGTTCCACGACGCCACTTACGAGTATACTTGCTGTATAAAACTACTAAACTAGTAGTTTTCTGAGACTATACTTCAAAGTGTACTAAAAATGCAAGTATTTATTTAGTAAACTATCAGTATACCTATAAGTTAACTTTTAGTATAGTTGCAGTACAAACTAAACATTTTGATGTAAACTAGTGGTGTACTCAAAGTTTACTACTGTTATACTAAAAGTATGCTTAAAAGTATACTTTTATAAACTAAAAAGTGGGCCAATTTAGTCCCAAGGAGTATTAGAATAGTACACTTACAAGTATACTACTAGTACACTGATATGTATGCTTATACTAAAAGTATACTTAAAAGTATACTTGGACTTTACTTCTGAAGTATACTTAATAAAATAAACTTGAAGTATACTACTTTTTGGTAAGGGTCATTTATAAGATGATTTGTTGTCAGATGCTGATGCCCAGGGATAAGTAGGACCCAAGGGCTAGTCTTGTGGATAGATAGGGCTGGCGTCTATCTAGATAACAATAACTAAAATTGTTCAGCAAAAATGTGTAAGTATAAATAAAGAAATGTTTTAGACATAACATCACTTAAAGGCCACTGAATTGAGTCACTTAAAAATAACTTTATTTCTTTATGTTGAAATTCTGTAAACAAATTGTGTTTTCTGATAAAGACTTATTGAACTTAACTGAGAGAAAAACATTCTTTATATATGGAACTGATATACATGATTTTATCATGTGAATTCAAGCATTTTGTTCAGCGCACAACATATTTCTTCATTATGGTCTTGGGTGGTTTCTTGAATAGAGCACAGTTCAGGTTACTTCTGTTTCCAGAGCTTTTCAAAGTGAACACAGTGTCACACCAGAGATCTTTCTGCTGTTTTCTTGTCTTGACAGCAGTGACTTTAAACTTCTCGTATGGAGGAATCAGCACCTCTTTCTCATGAGGAAGCTTAGAGTATTTTGACACATCAGCACCTGTACAAGTGTCGATTTCAAAACAAGACACATTTCCAAAAACCTGTGCTTTTTTACGATCAAGAGAGGATGAAGCAAATGAGCCAAATCGAACCTCTTTGTTCAGAACACGCTTATTAAATTCAGCTTTGGTACCACGAAAAGTTGAATAACATTTCGTTTGTGTTTTCTTCAGAATCTGTATCGCTTCTGTTAACAGAAAGTGAAGTGAATACCATTTGTATCTCATTTGTTTGTACTTTTTTTTACCGGAACGAGTTTCAGGATTAAAAAGCTTATATACATTACTATCACTGTACACATAAATAGCAATTAAATTATTCTTCGTCAGGTTATCATTTTGGGTCTTGACAAAGTCTTCCCCTTTTTTCCAAGCAATTTTAAAATCAACTGAGTTTTTGATTTCCTTCTTTAGATATTTTGTCTTCACCAGATTTGCCATTTTCTCTCTACAGCCATCATATTGGTCATCAACTGAATTCGGTGTCATATCCAGTGGACATTTCTTTTCAACAGCAGCAGCAGCTCTGTGATCCTGCAGCAATCACAACGATCAATCATCAGTATTCATGTCTGTAATATTCATACTAGAACACAAGCTTACCTGTCCTAGAGCAGCTGAAATGAGCGAAGAGCTTTTTTTTTTTTTTCAATGATCAGCAGATCTTGATTCAGTCGAATCCCTCAGATGATCTAGTAGATCTAGTGAAGAGCAGATGATGAAAGACAACCAGAAACACAAAATCTTTTTCTCAAATACTAAACCAGTGACACTAATTATAATAGAAAGCAATATGAACATCGACCTTTAATGTGAACACCAAACTTACCTGAGAATATTGTTCTCTCTGTTGTCAGATTATGTTTTCCTTTGTGTTATTTTTCAGGAGTTCAGCAGCAACAGCGAGAGGAGGAGGAGAAGAGCAAAAAAGAGTGTATAACCCTCTTCAAACCAGGAGATGAGGAAAGTGGGTGTTTTATATACCTGATAATATGTGTGTGTGTGTGTGTGTGTGTGTGTGTGTGTGTGCTAAGAAATAATAGTGTGATTGTGATGCATCTAGCTCATCTAAATGGTTTAGATCATTAGCACTTGTGAAGATCTGGTGTTTGTGTGGTTTCACACCGGACACACTCTTGAGTTCCTGTCTGTCTAACATGAATGCTAGATTATTTTCAAAATGATCTCCTCAAAATATGTAATAATGGTACATGATGGACATTGTTGATGAAAATGTATATGTCTGGAGGATGTCCCATCCCTTCTCCAACCCCTAAACCCCTTTCTAATTCAAAAGAAATAAACATAAACAAAATGTACATTTATGAATGAACCAACTCATATTTAATGCAAGTTCACAGACAGAACAGTTAAGACACGTATCAGTATGTTTTTATAGACACTAAAATTCCTTTACACAACTAAGGGTTTTACTCCATATCTGAAAGACCATTCAATATATATCGACACATCTAAATTAAAAAACAATTGTCAAGGAGGTGATTCAACTGGCAGTGATGTGTACACTAACTATTAGCCATTAGTGTCCATTTCTGCTTTATGATCGAGAGAGAAGAATTACAACTTAGCCCAGATGAACCTCCTAGTTCAGACTCATATTTTTAGATTTGGGGTAACACAAGCTAAATTTTCACATTTAGAAATGTATTTCAGGCACTGTGAGATCAAATAGTGCTGAAGTAATCCTGATGCATCAAGCTCATCTGATGCAACACTTCTGTGTGGTTTCCAGCAGAACAAACTTTCTGTTACTGTCTAAGATGAGTAATAGGCTCAAGTATAAAACCTTAGGTATATTTCACATGCATATGCTCAAAAATGTTCATTTAACTTAAAGGGGTCATATGATGCTTTTTTAAAGATCATTATTTTGTGTATTTGGGGTCCTATCATCAAGAATATGCCTGACATGCTTTAAGGTTTCAAAACAACACACATTATTTTTCAAATACTGTCAGTCTTGCTGGTCTCTATGCCCGCCTTCTCTCAACGCTTTGTTTTCTACAAAGTTCTCCTTCGCACCAAGCGCGTCTGTCTGATTGGCCAAGCTGACCCAGGGCATTGTGATGGCGAACACCACAAAGCACGTGACGGAAATGTAATGCCCCTTACCATAATCGCGAACTTCATCTTTCAAAATAAATGTAAAGACAGTAAATAATGTAATTAGTTTTACCATCAGTTCAAGCCCGAAAGGGGAACAGACACAGTAATGATGCAGTACACAAGCTGCGGTTAAGACAGCTGACTCCACTTTGATGTGACGCTGTCTCTCTCTCTCTATCTCTCACTCACACACACACACACACAAACACCAAAGACACCACACACCACACACACGAGTGAGACAAAACTCGCATTTGTACAGTCAATAGCAAATAATTAAACTAGTAACAAAACATACTTACAGTAGCTGATTCAGAAGTGCCAGATTATCAAAGTCAGAATTACCTCCTCTCCCAGGTTCAAGAAACGGTGTCCATAAAATGCATTGCTGTTCGTTAAGTAATCGTAAGATTCCTAAATGCATCTACTTTGAAGGCCAATAAAGCTGCTTTGACCTTCCAGCTATCAGCAAAACACACGCCATCTCCGATGACATGCTGCTCAACAATAACTGCGGTTACTGAAAACAAACCTTCTTTCTTTGCGTGAACATTTGGGCGGCATTATGCATATATTTCCACATAGTGAGGTAGGTATGTGGGGTGTGTTAGAACGAGCCATTTTAGAGGGGCGTGGCAGAGTATTAATTTTGATAAAGAATATCTCTTTGGGTTTGTTTAGTCTTTGCAACTTCAGGGATCTTATCTATGCCAATCAGCTTGTAACACTCCAAAGAGAAAGAAAAACATGAAATCGCATCATATGACCCCTTTAATGAATTGAGGGAAGCTTTTCTATACACAACACACGTTTGTTTTATGATGTCTAGAAACACTTTTTTTTAAACAAATATCTTATTGAACAAACCTAATTAATTGGATTTCTCCGTTTTTTTACTACTGAAATTAATATTTTCCATTTATCTGCTAGATAGCAACATTTTTAAGTGTAATGGGATGAACACTTATGAAGAGACTCATCATTGCACAGATCTGAGTTACTGTAATAGAGCCGCCCACAACAAAACCAGCTTCTGCACAATGCAAAACACAAAAACTCCAACATGACAGAAACTCTTCTCAGACTCAACCATGACTAATGAAAAAGGAAAAATGAAAAAAGTAAAATTTATATTTAAAAAAATCCTTTGAAAAAACATAACATTCCAAATGAATCAAATACTTTTAGCAGTTAGTGTGCTATTGCTAGCATTTAGCTAAATAGCAAGCACTAAAATTGTTCAGTGACATGATACAAAAAAAAGATTTGTGTAAATGAAGTAATAAATTACAAACACATATAAAATGACTCTGAGGCCACTCAATTGGGTCACTTGAAAATAACTTTATTTTTTTTGTTATCATGTTTTCTGTTCAAATTGGTTTTTGTTTTTGTTTTTTTGACAAAGAATTGTTGAGCTAAACCAAAAGGGACAAATGTTGGAATTGGTGTACTATAAATTCATAAATTCAAAGCTCTTTGTTCAGAAGGCCTACTTTCATTGCCAGTCTTAGTATTGTGTTGTGGTCTTGGGTGGTTTCTTGAATAGAGCACAGTTCAGGTCACTTCTGTTTCCGGAGCTTTTCAAAGTGTACACAGTGTCACACCAGAGCTCTTTCTGCTGTTTTCTTGTCTTGACAGCAGTGACTTGAAACGTCTCATAAGGAGGAATCAGCACCCGGACCTGTCCTTAGACTCGTCCATTGCTTCTGCTTAGAAATAGCTTTGTGTAAGATTTGCCACCTTACAAGGTGTAGATTACAAAACAAGATTTATTTCCAAAAAATGTTGTTTTGGTATGATTAAAAGAGGAAGAAGCAAATGAGCCAAAACGAACCTCTTTGTTTAGAACACTTTCATTAAATAAACCATTTTGTACCATGCATAAGTGTTAACATCGCACACTCATTTTTGTGTTTTCTTCAGAATCTGTACCGCATGTGTTAACAAAAAGTGAAGTGAATACCATGTGAATTTCTTGTTTTGGTATTTTTTTACTGTTCTTAGAACAGCATTATTGATCCTCCTTATAAAATCGCAATTCTAAGGAGTTAGTCGACACTCAATGATGTGATGTAGTTACTTAGATCGAATGATTCTTTGTCAAGCTATCTCCGGGTGGCTTGTAATTCTTTTCAGCATGTTTCCAAGCATTTGCAAAATTAGATGGCATTTACCGTCGTTTCGCATGCAATATTTGCGTCTTCAACAGATTCGCACATTTCCCTCTCCCCCCGCGCAGCCACAGCCTCTCATAATTGTCATCAACAGAATTCTGTGCCAGATCAAGACGGGAAATATCATTTATTTGCCTTTCTTAGCAGCAGCTCTGGATCTGCCCTTTGTTTAGCACGCGTGGCTATTTAGTAATGATTCAATTCGTCTACGTGTATTTCATGCTATGTGTTTCTCCCAACTATCCGTATTAGAACACAAGCTTACTTGTCCTAGAGCAGCTAAAATGAGAAGAGCTTCAATGATCAGCAGCATCTTGACTCAGTCGAATCCCTCAGATGATTTATTAAAAAATTGTGAAGCGCAGATGCTGAAAGACAAAAAACACAAAATTGTCTCACAAATACTAAATCTGTACCTTGAAATATAATGGAAAGAAATGTTTACTTAGATTTGTACAATTAAAATGACCTTCACATATTCTCTTACAGATTTTTTTTTTTTTTTAACTGCTTTAGGCAGCAATTGGTACATTTTCAAAACTCTTTGTACTAATATCACAACAGATCATCAAAAGTGCCATTTTTTCAAACATTTCAGCCATTCTTTCAAGTGTGGTGTTGCGGGTACACACTACCCAACAATCAAAAAATTAATCATTTTCTATACACCCTAGACTAGTACGTGTTTCTCTACTAATGTTAAATGTTCATTGTCGATTTAACTGCTCTGGTGCATATGAGAAGCATATTCCTATCGCAAAACGTTTCATTTGCCTGACTTCTAATTCAGTTGTTAACTCTTGATAAGGGCGAGAAATCATTAGTTATTATTTAATCTTAATTTTTATTCTTTATCTTAAGGTAATCCATTCCCCCCCCCTATAGTGAAATCATAGATTGTAGGCTCTGCTGTATGTCCTCCCAGCCCCCCGCACTTTAATTTATTCTAGATTCAATATAGAATATTTGAGTTCTGCTATAGAACAGTTGATTTGGCCATTTCGCATGTTGCATACAAATGCACTGAATCTATTTCGCACACTTATGCCTAGATGTGATTATAGATCAACACATATTTTGTCTAAGGGTGCATGTAGGTGACGTTCAGCGTAAACCCCTACTTTAGGGGCGGGTTGACGGACAAAGACCACAAATCCCACAAGATGCGCCAACTGGTCCTTTTTAACGGGTCCAACTGAAGGAAAAATATTGTTTTAAGCTGCGTAGGTTTTAGAGTAAGGGTTGCAGTCTTACGGAGGATGACAGCTATAAAACCCGATTACCCTATGAAATGTCACCAAAAGATAGGAAAACTCGTGTGGTGTGTGTGTGTTGTTGTGTGGTGTGTGTGTGTGTGTTGTGTGTGTGTGTGTGTGTGTACACTAATACTGTTTTGCCGGACAAATTTGGCTACCAGAAGTAAGCAAAACTTGACAAAATCACCCAAAACCTTCCTTTGAGGACGTCCTCATTTGTAAAACCGTGTGTTTTGCTATTCGTGAACATACAGCAGGACACATGGGAGAGGAACTGATCAGAGATTGATCAGAGCTGTATCAGAAGAAGGGAGACAGATGGCATCAAATACAGCAATTTACATTACATTATGCCATGTGATACTGTACATAGAGGCATTACCATGGTAGAGACTGCACATTACGAGAACTCACCCCTTCATCTGAAAAATCAGCTCTAGAATAAAAAAAAAAAAAACATCAGTCATGTGGCACAGACTGAGGACTTGTTCTCGCACAAAACCTTATGAGCCTCCCCCCTTGCTCATAACCCATTTCATCAACACCTGGTTGTATAACACACTGGATAAATACTTTTACAAACCATGATGATTATGTAGGGGTGATATGCCAAGTTAGGTCAGAAAGTGATTTCTAACATGACAGTTATTGCTGTATTACTGTAATCATTTCAGACAACAAAGGTGAATTTGAAACATCGAATCTTGCCCATTGTTTGCCTCTTGACATGACCCCATTGTGTAAAGACTACTAAATTGTGATAGGAAGCATATACTGAATTGTGCTGTGCCGTGATTAATTACAAATGTTCTCAATACATATCAAATGAATCCTGTGTTTTGAACCAATGCCATTATGTGGATGAAAATATGCCAGCAACATACAATGAAATCATCGAGATCAGGTTTTGAAAGAATGATTAGTGGTGTAACAAGTGTGATCAGTTTAAAGTTTTATATAAGAGTTTTAAAATGTACACCTTACTTGTGAAAATAGTACCAAACCAATAAACAAAAACTGAAATACAGGTTTAAATTAATAAATTAATTTTTTTTTCTGACAGATAGCAGAAGTTTTTCAAGAGAAAAAAAATAACTTAAACCTGTGATGTTCACTCATATATTGACCTTTTATTTTAAACCCAAACTTACCTGAAAATACTGTTGTCTCTTTTTGTCAGATTCTGCTTTGTCTTTTCAATGTTTTTCAGCAGCTCAGGAGCAACAACAACATGAGAAGATCAGATTCAGAAGTTCATAGCCAGATGACAATGACTCTTCAAGCTAAGGGATGAGAAAGGTGCCTTTTTATATCACTGAACATCTATGTTAATAGCGTGATTGTGATGCATCTAGGTCATCTAAATGGTTTCTTCTGATTATCACTTGTGAAGATCTGGTCCAGCCTATGTATATGCTGCGGTGTTTCAACTCTTGCGTGCTTTTATCTGTCTAAGATGAATGCTCAGGGATACCCCCCCCCCCCCCCCCCCCCCCCCGATGTTATCAACACTGGATTAACCTGCCCATTTAAATTAGTTTAAATAGTTCTTGGCCAAAGAAAGGAGATGTGTAATTGCTTATACAGAGGGTTGCCACGAACTAGTGCGTCACTGACCTCCGGCTTTTTGCAATTTTTTTCAGATTGGTGGAACCTCAAAAGCTAATTTTCACATGGAGCAGAAACCTATCTTCAATGAGGAGCGACAGTATAGAGCTGAATTAGTCTTGTTGCCATGAAGCCCCATCTGATAAGACTAAAACTGTGAGGGCCTGTGCGTTTCAGTATTTTTTTTTTTGGACAAAACTATCAGTCTAAAGATGAGCTAAAGGGCCCCTGCATGTTATTAAAAGCTATACTCACCCCCAAAAAAAGAAGTTTTAATTAATTAAGAATTAAAGGAGCTTAAGTTAACATTAGCAAAGATTTCCCCCATCACATATTAAAGCGTCATATTAACGAAGAACTAAGTGAAGTGAAGAGATGTGCCCAAGTATGTGAGCCCATACCGGAATTATGTGCTCTGCTTTAAATACTTTATCAACGTGCACAACACACAGCAGTGAGTAGCTGGAACACACAGCAGTGGGCAGCCATGTTGCCGCAACGGCACCCCCAGGGAACCGTTGTCTTGCTCAAGGGTCTCACCTCAGTTGTGGTATTGAAGGTGGAGAGAGCGCTGTTTATTCACTCCCCCCACCTACAATCCCAGCCGGTACGTACTGTACCTTCGGGTTACAAGTCTGACTCTCAAACCATTAGGCCATGACTGCCTAAGAAGACTAAGTACATTTATTTCATAATTTCTCAAGTATTTACTACTGAGAACAATCTTTTTCTTTTTTCTGCTAGCTAGCAACATTATTGCTGACTGAGTGTAATGAGATAAACACTTAAGAAGAGACTCATCATTGCATCATCATTGTCACCTTGGTACGATATTAGTGTGGATTGGTAGCAGCATGCCCCCCGATCATTTAAATGCATGGCTGTTTATTAAATACACCACAACACAAAACGCATAAATTTGTTCTTCACTCTTCTGCACAATGAAAACCACAAAAACTCCAACATCACAGAAGCTCTTCTCAATCTCCAACATGACTAAGATGAAACATATTAAGTAAAATTAGTATTAAAACACTTAAACAAAAAGCAAACACTTTTTTTTGTGTTGATGTCATTGCTGCAAGCAGCATCACACTCAGGAAGTCATTCAGAAGTTAGTGTGCTATTGCTGGCAGTTAGATAAAAAGCACTAAAAATGTTCAGTAATGCGATACAAAAAGATAAATGAAAAAATTAATTAGAGACATATATAAAATCACTCCGAGGCCACTGAATTGGGCCACTTAAAATAGCTTTTCAAAACAGTTTCACAAATACTAAATATATGACTCCAATATGAGTAATTTGTGCATACATCTGCATATTAAAACTGTCTACCGCAATGCCTCACATTTTACAGTTTTACATTTTTAGTATATTTTGCCATATAGAAAACCCCTATTAAATGTGTAATTAAACCTGTGTTGTTAACTGGTATATTGACCATTTACTTCACCCTTAAAATTACCTGAGAATATTGTTGTCTATTTATCTTTCTTTTTCTCAGTAGTTCAGGAGCAACAGGGAGAGGAGAGGATCAGAAAAATAATTAAGGTGGCTTCTTTATATCGCTAAAAATGTCTGTGTGTGTTGTGTGTGAATTGTTTAGCTCTTCATAATGCAACACTGTAGAAGGTCTGGTCTATGTGTAGTTTTTCACACAGGAAAAACTCTGAGTTTGTGTCATGTTAGTGGCAGAAAACAGATTTGACATTGTGATGAGCAGATTCTGACCATGGAGATGTGAGTCTGTTTCTCCAAATTCCCGCAGGAGACAAAAATACATCATTCAGTTCATTCTTGATACTAAATAAATATCTTTAACCAACATTTAGATCTAAATACAGCTGCATACAACATATGCATGACATGCACACTGTTTTTTAAACACCTCCTGTTATGAATGAATGAAAATAATAACAGTTTTTGCATCAGTGTATGCTTGTTCACGCATTTTTTAAAAAGGCTTTATGAGACACTCGATCTCCTTCTTTATTACTGTCAGCATGATCTACATCTGTCATTAGTTATATACCCATCGCGGACCGACAGATATGGGCAACCACTACCTTGCACGTCCAGGTGGTGTGTCCCTCCATGGGTAGTAGCTAAGATGATATCACTAAAGTTCACGCCGCGTCCACGTTTGTTTATTTTTTGTTACAAACAGTACAAACAGAGATAATAGGCAGTACATCAGCTTTAAAAATAAATTTCCCATAATTCTTTGGCAAAGAGAGCACGCTGTGAGGAAGAGAAGTGATCGAGCGCTGCAGAAATAATGGAATCCCAGTAAAACACAGCTCAAAAACGTAAGTAAAGAGTTAGTTTTGTTTTAATTCAAGTCGTTAGTCATCATTATTATATGCAATGAAGAAATGACACGACACCTCCAGGTGATTTTGGTAGCGTGATAACTGAACTCGTGGTATTCTCAGTGAAATGTGGCTGTGAAACTTACAATGGGGTTTGTGTGAAAACAGGTGTAACGCTTCGTCAGAGTAAAAGTGAAAAAGGTTATGTGAAGTTTGAAGTTGCAGAAAGGTATTTTCTGTAAGGGATGAATGATTACTAAAGTATTATAAAACTATGTTCCATTTCAGTAAATAAATTAAAGTATATAGTTTATTGATGCTCTTCGGATAAAGAGGATAGGCACTTTTAAGTACCCACGCGCCCCCGCTCCAAAAAACCAAACGCGTTGAAAGCGCTGTTAGATTACATTGAAATAACTATGTGCTTCCCTTAAAACACATCGCTACGGTGTATCGACACGGCAATGGGGATAGCTTGGAAAACCCCAGCGCGCTAAATACACACGGGAAAAGGAGATCAGAGTGGCAAAGAGGAATTATTCTGAAAAAATAAGGACTCTGTTCACTTCCAGCGACTCGGCATCAGTGTGGAAATGTCTAAAAGAAATCACCAACTACAAGACACCATCTCCCAGCACTGCGGAGAATCAACAACTGGCAGACAATTTGAACGAGTTCTACTGCAGGTTTGAAAAGACACCCCACACCCACCCTGAACACCTTTCCACACAACCATTCACACCTCCTGCAACTTCCCCTCTCCCCCACACCTGCAATTCATATCAGCGAAGAAGAGGTGCGCCAGGTCGTCCGGAAGCAGAAAAGGAGAAAAGCAACAGGCCCAGACTGTGTTACACCAGCCTATCTGAAATCCTGTCCTGACCAGCTGGCCCCCATCTTCACAAAGATCTTCAACAGATCACTGGAGCTGAGCGAAGTCCCTTCATGCTTCAAACGCTACACCATCATCCCCGTCCCAAAGAAACCCAAAAATTACTGGACTTAATGACTACAGAACCTGTGGCTCTAACGTCTGTGGTCAAGAAGTCTTTTGAAAGACTGGTGCTGGCCCACCTGAAGGACATCACTGGAACATTACTGGACCCCCTGCAGTTTGCCTAAAGAGTAAATAGGTCTGTGGATGATGCAGTCAACATTGGACTGCATTATATTCTGCAACATCTAGACAGACCAGGGACTTATGTGAGGATCCTGTTCGTGGATTCAGTTTGGCCTTTAACACCATCATCCCAAACCTCCTCCTGCCCAAACTATCTCAGCTTTCCGTGCCCCACCTCCGTCTTTCAGTGGATCAACAGCTTCCTGACAGACAGACAGCAACTAGTGAGGCTGGGAAAATACACATCAAGCACCCGCAAGATCAGCACTGGAGCTCCTCAGGGTTATGTTCTCTCCCCACTGCTCTTCTCCCACTACACCAACGACTGCACATCTAAAGACCCCTCTGTCAAGCTCCTGAAGTTTGCAGACGACACCACACTCATCGGCCTCATTCAGGACGGTGACGAGTCTGCTTACAGACAGGAGGTCGAGCAGCTGGCTGTCTGGTGCAGTCTCAACAACCTGGCGCTCAACACGCTAAAAACTGTGGCGATGACCGTGGACTTCAGGAGAAACCACCCTGCACTCCCCCCACTCACCATCAAGGACAGCACTGTGACTGCAGTGGAGTCATCAGGTTCCTGGGCACCACAATCTCTAAGGACCTGAAGTGGGACACTCACATAAAAATAGTTAAAAAGGCCCAGCAGAGGTTGTAATTCCTTCACCAGCTGAGGAAGTTCAACCTGCCACAGGAGCTGCTGAAACAGTTCTACTCCGCCATTATTGAATCTGTCCTCTGCACTTCAATAACTGTCTGGTTCAGCTCAGCTACCAAATCTGACCTCAGAAGACTACAGAGGGTAGTCCGGACTGCTGAGCGAATCATTGGTACAACCCTCCCTTCTCTCCAAGAACTGTACTCGTCCAGAGTGAGCAAAAGGGCTGGCAGAATCACTTTGGACCCCTCACATCCAGCACACTCCCTTTTTGAACTGTTGCCATCTGGTCGACGCTACAGAGCACTGAGCACCAGAACGACCAGACACAGGAACAGTTTCTTCCCTCAGGCCATCCATCTCATGAACACTTGACAATAACTGTGGAACACACACTATTTATTCACTCATACACTTATTTATCTAACACACACACTCAGTCTACATTTCAATTTGCACATAATATACCTGTACATACAACTGTCTATTGTTATATACCTGTACATACAATTGTCGATTTGTATATTTTTATTCCTTAGTTACTTGTTCTATTTTTCTATTTTTTATTATCTGTGTTTTTGTTCTGTCACTGTCATTCTGTTACACTGTGGAGCTTCTGTCATGAAAACAAATTCCTCGTATGTGTAAACATACCTGGCAATAAAAACTCATTCATTCACAAATTTTGCATTAATAACAAAGTTAAAATGCAAATTAACATTGCACATGATTTTTTTTTTTTTACACATGAAAACACAGAAAACGCTTAACACAAATAATCAGTTATAATGGATCATTACAAACCTGAAAACTGGAAAAATATGCATTTTTATAGAATTTCACACTTCCAATAAAAATGTGGAAAATACTGTTAAATTATAATGCATTTTCTCAGTAAAACTTTTTTGTTTGTTTGTTTTCTTTTTTACAGATATAGCACATTTCAAACACAAAGGTAATTCAAAGTGCTTTAAATAGAAAGGTATTAAAATAATCATAAAATAATCACAACAATAGCTAATAAAATAGCTAATTGCCAGCAATGGCTCTGATAAAATCCAAACAATGATGAGTCTCTTCTTAAGCCTTCATCTCACATTACATTGAGTCACAAATGATGTTGTTTGCTAGATGTAAATGAAAAAGATGAAATTCTGTAGTAAATAACCGAGGACCTTAAAATAAAAAAGCCAACTTCCTCATGTCTTGGCTTAATGATTGTCATCTGGCTGTGAGCAATCGCCTTCACTGATCTCTCGTCACTGATCCTGAAAATAATGAAAACAACAATCCATTCCCACGACATGACGTGACCACGACAGCTTGAAGTTGTCTAATTTGGCACAGTCTCCCTGCTACACTAATAGTAGTAAGGCTTTCCTCTGTGTATACATATTCTTACAAGTACAATTGTAGCTTTATTATTTGTGTCCCCTTCAAAAATTGCTCTTGAGAAATTGTATGTTTATTGTCCCCCCAACGCCCCTGCTTATTACTAACCAGACTGACCATATTTCCTTCAAGCTGTACGTCTACAAAAGTTCTTATTTAGAATTAACATGTAAATGTTGTTTTATTGAAACTAATAGTTTGGTTTGCTGCAGGTGGGCACTTTGAAGTTGATTGTTCTAAATGTTATTGTTTTTAATGTTAGCCCTTTGGGCTCGTTTGAAGATCAGTCGTTGCGCGGCATTCGAATCTTGTAGAGGTTGATTTGCGCATGATGGAAGTACCGCAGAAGAGCGTGCAGTATAGTCAGTCTAGAAATGACAAGGGCTCCTGGACAAGAAGTTGGGTAAGAAGATGCCTGTTAGGAAGGGCCCGGTCTTTCTGATATTGTCCATGCAAACCTACTATGACCCGAGTGCAATGTTGGTCCTTCCAGGTTTGCTTCTCAATAAAAGATACTCTGAGCTGTGTAATGGCTTGACAATACAAGCTTCAATATCTTTGACCGTGTTGAAGATAATAATCGGAAACAAGATCTAGGATGCGTTTGGGGGAAACCGTGGCCGAGAGTGCTCAAGGCGCTGCAACTTAGGAAAACACATGCAAATAGCAAAAACGAAGAAAACCATCTTCATCAGGATACAGGTTAACTCATTCGAATATAATTCTGCTTTAATGTTCCATCTGTCAAGGGGGGGGATTTTTATGACAAATAATCTATCGATCTTCTTGCTCTGGACTGTGTATAGACACCAGGGCGATACAGCTTTCCTAAAATCACTTTGTTGATTTCTCGTCAGACTATGGCCTTACTGTGATAAAGCGCTAATTGTGGAGCTGTTAACATTCACGTCACCTAATATATACAATTAGTATTAGGACTTGCGTTTACTGGCCTAATAAAATCTTTTGGAGTCAAGCAAAATGTCACCGGGCCCACTCATCGTTTTAATCATATGCTAGATTTAATGATATCGCATGGAATCGATCTAACTGATAGATAGATATCGTACCTCAAAGTGATGAACTTACTGACCATTTCCTTGTATCGTGCAATGCTGCTATTACTGATTAACTATATGGCTCCGCGTTATCATCAGGGCAGAACTATTGTTCCAACCACCAAAGAAAGATTCACAAACAAACTGCCTGATTTATCTCAACTGCTCTCTGTAACCATAAATACATATATACTAGACGAAATGACTAGCAATATGGACACTATCTTCTCTAATACATTATAAGCTGTTGCCCCATCAAATTGAAAAAGGTTAAGAGAAAAACTTTCTGCGCCATGGTACAACAGTAATACCATTCTCTCAAGAAAAAAACTCATAGTCTTGAGTGCAAAATGGACCAGAAAAAATAACTTGGAAGTTTTTAGAATTGCGTGGAAAAACAGTATGTCCATCTATAGACAGGCTCTAAAAGTTGCCAGGGCCGAGCATATCCACAAAATAGAAAATAACCAAAGTAATCCAAGGTTTTTATTTAGCACAGTTAACAAATAACCAGATGCCACCCGATTTAAATATTCTCTCACAGTTTAATAGTAATGATTTTATGAATTTCTTCACTGATAAAATGGATAACATCAGAATACAATAACAAATTTTGATTCTACAGTCTAGTACTTCAGTTTCTTTCATCGCACCAAAAGATAAACTGCAATGATTTACAATTATAGGACAGGAAGAGTTAAATAAACTTATCACTGCATTTAAACCAACAACATGCCTGTTAGATCTGTACCCACTAAATTACTAAAAGAGTTACTTGTAGCAGAAGAACCACTTCTCAATATTATTAACTTGTCGTTATCTTTAGGTCATGTCCCAAAACCATTCAAGCTGGCGGTTATTATGCCTCTTATTAAGAAACCACAACTAGTTCCTAGTGAACTGGCAAATTACAGACCATCTCAAATCTTCCTTTTATGTCTCAAATTTTAGAAAAAGTTATGTCTGCTCAACTGTGCTCCTTCCTGCAAAAAAAATTATCTCTATGAAGAATTTCAGGTTTCAGGCCCCACCATAGCACAGAAACTGCACTTGTTAAAATTACAAATGACTTGCTTCTTGCGTCAGACCAAGGCTGCATTTCATTGCTAGTTTTACTTGATCTTAGTGTTGCATTCGATACTATAGATCATGACATTACTCATAGATCGATTACAAAACTATTCAGGTATTCAAGGGAGGCTTTAAGATGGTTTAGATCCTACCAGTTCGATCGCTACCACTTTGTTCATTTAAATGGGGAGTCATCACAATTATCACCAGTAAAATATGGAATGCCACAAGGATCTGTCCTAGATCCTCTGCTATTTCCGATATACATGTTGCCCCTTGGTAATATTATTAGAAAATACGGGATTAGTTTCCACTGTTATGCTGATGATACTCAACTATATATCTTAACGAGACCAGATGAAACATCTAAATTATCTAAGCTAACAGAGTGTTCAAATGTAAAAGATTGGATGACAAATAATTTTCTCCTTTTAAATTTGGATAAGACAGAGATATTAATTATTGGACCAAAAAACAGTACACAGAAACTCATGGATTCCAATTTGCCACTAGACGGATGTACTGTTACTTCCTACAGTCAAAAATCTGGGTGTTATAATAGATAGCAACTTGTCTTTTGAAAATCCTATTTCCCATGTTACAAAAACAGCATACTTCCATCTTAAACATTGCTAAACTACGGAACATGCTACCTGTTACTGATGCAGAAAAGCTAGTTCATGCAATCATGACCTCTAGACTGGACTACTGTAATTCACTGCTAGCTGGTTGTCATGCGTCTTCAATAAACAAGCTACAGGCAGTCCAAAATGAGGCGGCTAGAGTCCTTACCAGGTCAATAAAATATTATCATATTACCCCAATTTTAAAGTCTCTTCACTAGCTACTAATTATGTTCCGTATCAGTTACAAAATATTATTACTACAAGGCCCTTAATGGTTTAGCTTCTGCGTACCTAACTAGTCTTCTACCATGCTACAATCTATCACGCTCCCTAAGGTTGCAAAACTTTGGACTTTTGGTAGTTCCTAGGATAGTAAAGTCCACTAAAGGAGGTAGAGCTTATTCGCATTTGGCTCCCAAACTCTGGAAAAGCCTTCCTGATAACGTTATCAAATAATTGCATCTTCCATAATCTATGGACGCAGTTATACCGATCACATGTGCCTATTATTCTTTAGCTGGGGTTTTTTGTAAACAAATACATTTTCTTGGTTGGCAACAACAGCTACGCATAATTATTTCTCTTGCTTCTCTGTGTTTGCGTAGGATTTACACAAGCCATTCAGTGTCTGGAATGAACACCTGAGAAGAGATGATGCCAAACCCCTCAGAGTACCTCAGATGATGCAAACCCTGAAACAACAAACAGAACTACCAAATTTTTCTATAAGTTTGATTACAACATATAATAATTGCGTAATCGTGTTACGTCTGTGGACTCATAAGTCTTTAATTGATTTCCGTACATTATGCCATAGGTAATCAAGACATTCATTACCGACGAGAAGCTACTACTAAAGTACGGTTGATGAAGCATTGATATTGATTGTGAATGTGTGTGTCAGTTTGGCTATAGACTGGTATCGTATATAAAGTTGCGTCTGTGGTGATCTAAAAATAAACGGAATGAATTGTATTGAATACAGGGTTTTAGCCCATCTCTCTTAAATTGTTGAGGCAGTTATTTGTTTTGGCAAGATAGTTACCATATAACCTCAAAAGTTTTTCTTTGAAAAGTAAGATAAACTTAAACACAGCACATACGAATAGATTCATCCTCCATCATAATAACGAACGCGGCCTCACCCGCTTTTGGGGGTAAATATAAGGAATCCTGTAGTGATTCAATCGATCATCTGTAAAGGAAAAAATCTATCTTAAACCAACGGTTATAACCCCCATTTCTGGATCCCTTGACCTCTAACTGTCGTTCGCAAAAGCCTTTATGGGCGAATGACGTATGGACAGGATGCGTAGCGATTCGAGTGCATGCGGCCGGTGATAAATAGCTGGTCAGATCTAATTGGAGCTGCGGCAGAAACGATCGGGTAGGAAATCAAAAAGTACCGCGGACGCAGAAATTCAAAAGCATAAAGAGTCGTCTGATCTATTATGGCTGTCACGGGACTTTGATGTCATACACTGATCGTTCTGTGCAGCGCCGATGCATCTCGAACAAGCCTAATATGCTACTCTTGCGAGAACCATGTTTTGTTTACAGGATCAAAGGAAGCAAAGTTTCCTTATTTTCAGCAAAAGAAAACCAGTCTTCTCTTGGCGAAATCCTCAGAGATTTTTCTTTACAATCCTCGTTTTGTACTTCTAATTCGTAACGGTGTTTTGTTTTGCTTTGTTTGTCTCTCCTCTATGCTTCTGGTTCTTGTCACTTCTAACTGGGCATGCGCTAGGCATTATCTAATGCCACTACTGTTATTCATGTAATGTCCTTTAAATATGTTTAAACGCCGTTCCATGAGTGCGCACGTACAGGGAGAGTAGGAGAGAGCTCAAGTTTAGATGGTCGCTTTACCACTGTTTATTGTGTTCAATTCTGTTTTGTAGCGTCCACCAGAGTATTGTCCATTACGTATTAGTTGTACCTGCTCTTTTACAGGTAGTGATAGAGTGGGTTTTTTTTTTTTTTTTTTTTTTTTTTTGTGCAGCTGCATAAAGACGCGGGGACAACCAGCGAAACACTGTCTGATCTTTCTTTCCTCTACGCCTGTTCACCTCTTCCACCCGGGCAGGCTACCTCTCTGGCAGATGTGACAATACATCATCATCCGCCTGGAACGGCTTCCGCATACAACAGCTAGTGGAAGCTAGAGATTACGGTTTATAAAGTTTTAAATATGGATATTTGTCTTACAAAAACCGGGGCATAGATTACCCGGACGCCCGTGTGAGGCACTTTTATTACGATGATGAGCGTTATGGACTTCTTTTTTGACTGTTGAACCAGCCTACTGCCATATAAAATATAGTGATAGGAAGCGCGGCGGGCTTCATGAAATCAATGAAAAATCCCTGCGTTCATTCGGAAGGGCTCATCCTATGCTAATTCTGTTCAAAGGGTTACCCTCCGGACGTGCAGGCACTGCCAAAGGGATGAAGATGTACCCCCCCCCCCCCCCGGGGTCAAAAAACTCTTTAACGAGATGATCAAGGAGGCAACTTCGTTGTACATTTTGTATGCTGGTTGACCCCCAATCGTCTTTTACATTAAATATAATGTATATTTGTATATATAATGTAATGTAATAGCTTCTGTATGTACATTATGTGTCATTTGAGACCATTAATTGGACCGGATGAATTAGGCGTGCACGCCACCCTTTGTACAGCTCACCATCATCTGTTGTACAATTGTCTAACCTTATGTACGGTTTTGGGACCCTAATATTGTACCAAATCGACCTCTTTAAATATTATATTTTGGTCAGTAAGAATAACCTACTATACATACACCATTTATAGGTGAAGTCCAAACTCGCCTGACGTTCAATACTCTGTGCAAAAGGATCACCCTGGTGGGCGCTGAAGTGTCCATCAGTTGTTACTTCGAAACTTTCATTCCGAAGGTTCTTTGAAGTGGCCAGTTCTGAGCAATTCGTTTTGGAAAACCCTTCAATAAAGTGCCTTAGGATGGGCCATAATATCCCGTTTGGTAACGCAACGACAGTTTGACGCAAATGTGCCGAATTGGGTTCAAGGCTTCGAAACATCAGACACCTATCTCGCCACCTGTGGACACTAGTGGTCAGTTGCAGCAGGTTGATCTGTTTGTCCACATTTACGATTTACAAATTTAAGACTCGTTGCATTGCGAACCGCGCCTTCCCCTTTTTTTTAGTCACACACACTATTTAGTGTGTGGTTTGTCCAACCCCCCATTGCGACAACTGAGCGAAGGTGTACGGTGTTTGTATATGTGTTGTATTTGTTAATTGATGTGATGTCGCCCCCCGCACCCCACCTATATAATGTGTTGAGTTTTTAACATGTGTCTACACAAACTACATGTCTACAACTACATGAGCTTGGTTTTGTAACTTTAAGCTCCTCATTGTGAATTGTATGTGTTTAGGTTCGAGGTGTGAGTCATGGAACCCCGCCCGAACATCTAATGCCACACACCCGCGAATATGTTTAAGCCAATCCCAATGACCATGTTCACATTTGTTACATTGGAGGAGTATCTGATGAATTTGACGCCTGTCTTTTTTGGTCGAAACGTTTGTGCGAACCGCACGATACGCTTCACTCGTTAGCCCATTGTCACGTTGGCATGGGTGTTTTGAAACACCACTTCTTCCATTTTAATATACTCACCGAGGTGGATTCATTGACAATAAGAAAAGTCATACAACTAGGATGCCTACGTGGTGAGAAAGCCAATGGGTAAATCATTTTGGATTGCGCTTGACACTTACCCTTAATACAAAGTTCGTCATTAACCTATATGTTGTAGGTCAAAGTGTACACGAATTACTTAGGTATGTCCACACGAACGCGGTTATTTAAAACACAGCTTTTTCTACGCAGTTGAGCCGTTCGTCCACACGCAAACGCAAGCCCGGTACTGAAAATGAAATTTTGAAAACGCATGCCAGGGTGAAGATTTTCAAAACTCCAGTTGCAGTTTTGTAGTGATAGACAGTGCAAACGGAGTTTTTGGTTGTGCGTAAGAACCGTCGCTGTTTATCTCCACCTACTGGAAACTTTTTCAGTGCTTTGAGTGGCAAATGCTTACAGTAATGGACTTATATCGCCAATGGTGTTGCATGCTTATTGACAGGGCTTCATAGCATGCGTTTGCGTTTTCATGTGGACAGAGATTTTTTTTGAAAAACGGAAGAAGGAAAAACTCTGTTTATACAAATACTTGTGTACGTGTGGACATGGCCTCAATCTGATAAACACAATAAACAGCTTATTTTCATATTTTGGGCCCGGGGGCAAGCCTTTTTTTGAATTTTGGGTTTCGTTCACTAGTCAGTAAGGCATGAGCTTGCTGCTCAACATTCAAATATTTGGCTAGTGCTTGCTTTAGCAGTTGCAGCGCACTTCAGAAACATGATGAAATGCATGATTTCATGCATGTTATAAATGATGGTTATTGCATATGTTATTTATGCAGCAGCAGCATTTCTTATGTATGTTTACCTGCATTGTTTTTTCTGACTTTATTTATTCTCATGTTCCCAAATGAGTTTATTTTTTACTACTTAAGTGAATAAATAAAACAATAAAATATTGAAACAATATTTTTGTTTATCTTGCTTTATTATAAGTTCAGATTAAGACTTAAACAGTCACATAAACATGTTATAACATGCCTTAAGCTTTATACATTGTACGTTCACCTAGAGGATACAATGTGTTCATGAAGCAAGACCACATAATCATACCAAGTGTGTAATTTTAATGTAACATTTTTAAAAAACGCTTTTAAACCAAAGTGCATTTACACAAGTTGAGAAAAACAAAAAGATTAAATACATTTTAAGTTTAGAAAAGTTTCTTTACTCCCATCAGTACTACTAGTATCATACTGTACCTGGAATATCAAATTTAATTAAGCATGACAAGAAATTTAAAGTTTAGTAACAACGTGAAATGTAAAATATACCAGTTAGCAGGTAAACACTTTGCAAAATAATATTTGCAAAATTAGTAGAACATTAAAGAAAGCAGCATGGTTTCCACTGTTAAACAATGCACAACTCAGGTCACTTTTTCCAGTGCTGTTCAACACAAACACAGTTTCACACCAAAGATCAGGCTGATCTGTCCTGTTTTTGACAGTGGTGACTTTAAACTTCTCATATGGAGGAATCAGCACCTCTTTCTCATCGGGATACTTAGAGTATTTTGTCAGATTAGCACCTTCACAAGTGTAGATTTCAAAACAAGATTTATTTCCAAAACCCTGTATCACTGTTCGATCAAGAGAGGAGGATGAAAATGAGCTCAAACGAACCTCTTTCCTCTTAACATCAAATTTAACATTTGTACCACGATAAGTTACATAGCATCTATTTTGTGTTTTCTTCAGAATCTGTATCGCTTCTGTTAACAGAAAGTGAAGTGAATACCATGTGAATGTCCCCTCTCTGTATTTCTGTTTGTCAGTGTGAGTGGCACTAGTGAAATTACTATATACTGTAGAGTCTTTGTTAGTGTAAACATGAATAGCGACTGAATGAATCTGCTGCAAGTTATCCTCTGCTTTCTTTGCATTCTCTTCTCCTTCTTGCCAAGTCTTATTAAATTCAGCTGAGCAAGATCTTTCCTTCTCTAGAAATGTCTTCACCAGATTCGCCATTTTCATAGTACAACCGTCATATTGGTCATCAACAGAATTTGGTGCCATATCCAATGGAAATATCTGTCCTTCAACAGTTGTTCTGGGATCCTGCAGCAACAGGAATCATAATGATCAATCATCAGTATTTATGTATGTAATATTCATGCTAGAACACAAGCTTACCTGTCCTAGAGCAGCTAAAATGAGAAGAAGAGCTTCAATGAGCAACGGCATCTTGATTGTCAAATCTCCAGATCTAGTAGATCTAGCGAAGCACAGATTCTGAAAGTCAAACAAAGCAGGGTTTAACAAATGCTATATCTATTTAAATGGAAAGCAATATTTACATAGATTTTTACAATAAAACTGCTATATTGTCCTTTTAACTTAATCCCAAACGTATCTAAAAAAAAATACTTTTCTCTCTTGTTGTCAGATTGTGAGTTTTCTTTTTGTTATTTTTCAGGTGCTCAGGAGCAACGGCCGAGAGGAGAAGATCAGAAAAGTCAGTCGCTCACAGTCAGACAACAACGACTCTTAAAACCAGGAGATGAGGCTTTTGTATATTGCAGATTATCCGTGTCCATGTGTTCTGTGTGGGTCTGTGAGTGAGATAAATGATGCATCACAGTACATTGTTCATCCAGATGACTATTTGGAGAGTCAGTTGGAACAACATTTGAACAGGTATTTCAACAAAATGGTCTTTGTTGGCATAATTTCCTACTACAACAAACACTGTTAAAGCAAATTCTTAACATTAGTTAGGAGAACATTTTGCAAGTTTGATATTTTACAGTTTCGACTTAAGGATGTGTAAACTTAAAACTGAACCAATTTAATGCAAATTAAATTCATAAAACCTGCCTAGCAAATAGATAGATAGCAAGATCGCAAACCCCTATGAATTGTGAAATAGCACTTATTTTGTGTTTTCTTCTGAATCTGTATCACTTCTGTAAAAAAAACCGAGGGGAATTCCATCAGTATACCCTTTTTTAATGTTGGTTGAAATCACTATGGACTTTAGGGCTCCATGTCAATACATCAAAAATCTGACGTCACATCTTTTGAAGTCCACACACCATTTATTCATTGTGTCACATGGGAATGGTTGACTATCACAAAAGATGTGTTTGACTTTTGTCTGAAAAACATTTCACCCGAATTTGGGTTTATCTGTTGAAAGCTCTAGGACAAGTCTGAACAAGTATGTTTTCAACAATGTTTAATTGTGTTTTCTAGACCATTTATTATATACATTTCTAACACTGAAGGGATATTTTTACTTTTGGTGGTGCTATAGGGTTTGAGAGAGTGACAACAAATTTGGTCAGATGATTTTTCTGTGCCTGTCCTATAACTGTGCAAAATGTAATAACATTTTACTATACTTTTCTGCCTGTCTATGGAAAGGGAATAAAAAAAAAGAGAAAACAAATAGATTCAATAGATGCCAATGCAAGGTTGCTTTCCTCATTTTCTGCCGGAACCGGACGCATGTAGATCTGCAGGTGGAAACACACTCCAACTTTAAAATGCATCTGCATCTGTTTGTCTAACATGAATAAATGGCATTAAAAATGATGAATGCACCTGTATCACAACACACCCAGTCATGTAGTTGTGCTTGTTTGGTTTGTTCGTCATAATCCTGAAACATTGGGTCCTCGTATTCAAACTCTTTTCCATGAACATAGCTGAGATGATGGTGGAGATAGTGTCATTTACTGACTGGTTTGTATCAAATGGATTTCCTGCAGGAATTATGAAAATACTTAGAAGGTCTGAAGTATTTAATTTTAGAAATTTTAGTAAATCACACAAGAAGTCTTGAAACCTTGACACTTCTCAAATGCTTCCCACAGATAGCGTTTCAGCCACTTTTGTCTCTTCACTCAGTTGTTTGCGCATTACAAACAAGTCCACTTCACAGTACTAGCATCTCATGAAATATACTATAAGTGTGAATCCATTTTGATTTAATTTCACTGAATCCCTAAACTTCTGTATGCAGAGACAGTTGTCAATGCATCACAAAACCCCCAGTTTAACTGTGCATGTTTTCTGTAATCTGAATGTTTAGAAATTTCTAGATTTCTAAGCATTCTTATCTGTCTGTCTTCTTGTCCTCTGAGTTGTGTGAGTCTTCATTTACCTGCATTGGTTTTGCTGACTTTGTGTTGTTTGTTCATCCTCATGTGCCCACTTTCTTACTACTGAAGTGAATCAATTGCTTTTGACACCATATTTTAGTAAATCTTGTGTTTTTTATTATTAGATCACCTGTCACATGGACATGTTGTAACATGACTGTCGCTTTACAGTGTACCCTCTTTAGAGAGCAACCAACCGTTTTTTCAGTTTTGCAGAAATGTATTTAGAGGCACATATTTTGAATGAGCCTATGTTGGTTGTAACATTTCACAAAAAATATACAATGAGTTCATGAAACAAGACCACGTAATTGTACCAGATGAGTAAAGTAAAACTAAGAAGAAGAAGAAAACTGATAAATAAATAAAATTAAAAAGTTTAACAATCAGAAACAAATCTATATAGCATCTATTTTGTGTTTTCTTCAGAATCTGTATCGCTTCTGTTAACAAAAAGTGAAGTGAATACCATGTGAATGTCCCCTCTCTGTATTTCTGTTTGTCAGTGCGAGTGGCACTAGTGAAATTACTATATACTGTAGAGTCTTTGTTCGTGTAAACATGAATAGCGACTGAATGAATCTGCTGCAAGTTATCCTCTGCTTTCTTTGCATTCTTCTTGCCAAGTCTTAATAAATTCAGCTGATCCAGATCTTTCCTTCTCTATAGTATTTCTCCACCTTGGCTGCCATTTCATTTGTACATCCCTCATATTGGTCATCAGCAGAATTTGGTATATCTAATGGAAATATCTTTTCAACAGCAGCAGCTAATCTGTGATCCTGCAGCAACAGGAATCATAATGATCAATCATCAGTATTCATGTCTGTAATATTCATACTAGAACACAAGCTTACCTGTCCTAGAGCAGCTAAAATGAGAAGAAGAGCAGCATCTTGATTCAGTTGAATCCCTCAGATGATCTAATAGATCTAGTGAAGCACAGATGCTGAAAGACAAACAGAGACACAACAGGGTTTAGCAAGTACAAAATATTTCACAATAGGAACATGTACATACATACCAACATATATAAGTTTTAAAATCATATTCATTCTAGTATCAGAACTATTTGAAACAGGGGCGTAGATAACGCGGGGGACGTGTCCCCCCACTTTTAATATCACGTAAATTCGTCCCCCACACTTTTTCGGGCAAGTGTGTTTGCATAGAGGTTTTCAAGAGCCGGTGTGAATAAATATAGATTTAAATTCAAAGAGACAGGATAGTCTGTGCATGTGATGTTTTATTCGGACCCAGATTAAGGCGAGATGAACACCGCGGAGCGCAAAACACTCGTGCAGTGTATGTTTCATTCATACTCGAAGCCGGAGGGGCTCTCGCGCAGAAAGTCGTACGAGGAAATTCCTAATATGGACAAAAGCGTCCAGCTATCGCTGTATGAAAACAGTTAATTGTTTTCAGAAAAACAGAAAGTTTGGAAACATGAAGACATTAAACATACGATTGCGACAATATGGTTTATTTGTGTTTGTCAAGTCATCTCCAGGTAATAAATAAAGTATATGAACAATGCAGTGCTAACGGACATAGCATTTATTACAGTATTAGAAATTCTGATTTCTAAGTCAATTAAAAGCTAGAAATTAGAGAACAATTAAAGTTGCCTGTACACCAGTCAAAAGTTTTTGAACAGTAAGATTTGTAATGTTTTTTTAAAGAAGTCTCTTCTGTTCACCAAGCCTGCATTTATTTGATCCAAAGTACAGCAAAACAGTAACATTTTGAAATATTTTTACTAGGCTATTTAAAATAACTATTTCTATTTGAATATATTTAAAAATTTAATTTATTCCTGTGATTTCAAAGCTACATTTTTAGCATCATTACTCCAGTCACACGATCCTTCAGAAATCATTCTGATTTCTGCTCTGACTGCTCCAAAAAGCATTTTTATTATTATTATGATGTTGAAAACAGCTGAATAGAATTTTTCAGGTTTCTTTGATGAACAGAAAATTCAGAAGAACAGCATTTATCTAAAATAGAAATATTTTGTAACATAAATGCCTTTACCGTCACTTTTGATCAATTTAAAGCATCATTGCTAAATAAAAGTGTTCATTTCTATAATTTATTTTCCAAAAAAAAAAAAAATTATATTGATAAGCTTTTGAATGTGTAGTGTATAATGTACAAAAAGCGTTTTATTTTCAAAAAATACTGATAGTTGGATCCTTATATTCATCAAAACCCAGGGAAAAAATACTTCAACTGTTTTAACTATGATAATATATACTAAAGAATTAAAAAAGGTTTTTGAGCAGCATATAGAATGATTCTGAAGGATGTGCACTGAAGATGGAGTAATTGATGCTGAAAATGCAGCTTGATCACACGCAATAACTTTAAAAATATATTCAAATAGAAAGCAGTTTTTTAAATAGTAAAAATATTAAAAAATGTTACTGCTTTTGGTGCATTTTGAATCAAATAAATTCAGGCTTGGTAAGCAGAAGAGACTTCTTTATAAAACATTAAAAATCTTACTGTTAAAAAACTGTTGACTGGTAGGTTATATAGATTACAGAAATGTTATATTGTAATGTTATATATATATAACATTTCTGTCCCCCTCACTTCTGAAATGATGGCTATGCCCCTGGTTTGAAATAATCACATATATAGTGTTTTGTTGACCTTTTTAGTTTAACCCCAAACTTACCTGAGGATACTGTTCTCTCTTGTTGTCAGATTATGTTTTTCTTTTTCTTATTTTTCAGGAGCTCAGAAGCAACGAGAGGAGAAGATCACAGCCAGACAACAATTCAAACTAAGAGATGAGGAAAGTGGCTTTTGTATATCACAAATGTCATCTTGACGCATGTAGTGCATTTAAAATGTTTAGCTTACTTTGGCCCAACTCCAAGAACCCTCTTAAATTCAGAAAACCCGCCTGGATATTTAGAAAGAATGCAATCCTTTATGAAATTGTTCAGGAATGAGATGTAAAGATTCTGATGTGATGTGACAGAACCAAAACAAACCGCTTTGTTCAGAACAAAAGTGGTTAAAAGTGGCTTCTAGACCATTTATTACAAACTTCACTAGCTAAAACTGAAGTGGAATTTGAATTTTTGGTGGCGCTATAGGTTTGGAGAAACTGACACCAAATTTGGTCAGATGATTTTTCAGAAACTGCCCTAAAACTGTGCCAAATTTAATAGCATTTTACCATATATTGCTGCCTGTTAATAGCAAAGGAATCAGAAGAATAGTAAGAAAACTTATAGATACAATAGATGCCAATGCAACTTTGATGCTTGGCCTCTAATACTGCACTTTAAAAAGGCAAGATATTTGCTTAAATGCAGCATTTGCTCACAATATCATCAAAAAAACGAATCATACATTTGTGTAATAGGTGGAGACACACCAACTATAAAATGAATCTGAATCTGTTTCTCTGAAGTGACAAAATGGCATTAAAAAGTATGATAGTACCTGTATCACAACCCAGTCATGCAGTTGTGCTTGTTTACCTTGTTTACCATAATCCTAAAACTTGGGGTACTTACAGGTATATTCAAACCATTTTCCATAAACAACAGGTGAAATGGTGGACAAAATGCCATTCACAGTTGTCAAATCCTGGCATTTGTACATACAAAATTTATTTTATATATCATTTACTTTCAGTCTACTTTTAAAGGATAAGATTACAAAAAAATAAAATATAATTAAAATTGTATCTTGTGTAGTATGTTAGAGATAGATTATCCATATCTAGGTTTTCATCACAGGATAATGATTTTCCATAATTTTTCCAGTTGGTCACATTTATGTTCCCACCATAACATGCAGTCACAAAATGTTTTGTTATCAAAGAGAATTATGAGAGAAAATAAGGTGTCATTTTGAGAGATGTATGCCCCCACCCGTCCCCCCCCCCCCCCCCCCCCCTAACAGACCCCCCCCCCCCCCCAAGCTGAATGTGAATCTGATTAAAAAAAAAAAAAGCTTAAGCAACTCTATTTGTCTGTACAATCCAACAAATGCTGTAATTCAATATAACAAGACGATCAATGTTCAATAATAACAAAAAAACATGCAGTACCTACAGGTTAAATGGTTAGTACTTAAACACATAACAAAATAATGTTAAAATTACTATTAAAATTATTTATATTTTTTGTCCTGAACCGATGTACATTTGTAAATCCAAATAACTTTGGTCTGTACATATCATGGTACTTTGATGTACTTTATGGTCTTGGATGGTTTCTTGAATAGAGCACAGTTCAGGTCACTTTTTATTCCAGTGCTGTTCAACATAAACACAGTCTGACACTTGAGATTTTTCTGATCTGTTCTTGTCTTGACAGCAGTGACATTAAACGTCTCATAAGGAGGAATCAGCACCTCTTCCTCATAAGGAAGCCTAGAATATTTTGTAATATTAGCACCTTCACAAGTCTGGATTTCAAAACAAGATACATTTCCAAAACTGTGTGCCCTGCCAGGATCAACAGAGGAGGATGTAAATGAGCCAAAACGAATGCCTGTAAAATCATGCTCATTAAATTTAACATTTGTACCACAATAAGTTAAATAGCATTTATTTTGTTGTTTCTTCAGAATCTGTATCGCATCTGTTAACAGAAAGTAAAGTGAATACCATTTGTATGTCATAACTGTGTAGTTTTTTTTGCCATTACGAGTGTCATTGTTGAATTGAACATATATTTTAGAATTTGGGTCAGTGTACACCCAGATAGCAATTTTATGTTTTTTTTTTAATTTTCTGAAAATATTCCAGTTATGGGTAACATTCTTTTCAGCATGTTTCCAAGCATTTCTAAAATCAATTGAGTTATTGAGTTCCTTCTTCAGATAGTTCCTCACATGATTTGACATCTTCTTTCTACAGCCCTCATATTGGTCATCAACTGAATTCAGTGCCATATCCAATGGATATATCTTTCTTGCAGCAGCAGCTCTGTGATCCTGCTGCAACAGGAATCATAATGATCAATCAACAGTATTAATGTCTGTAATATTCATACTAGAACACAAGCTTACCTGTCCTAGGAGCAGCTAAAATGAGAAGAGCTTCAATGATCAGCAGCATCTTGATTGAGCCAAATCCCTCAGATGATTTATATTTATTTATTGCCAAACACCCTATTTGTTTGGATTTTTGCTTGATTTTGTGAATTGTGAATTTTGATCTAGCAGATCTAGTGAAGAACAGCTGCTGAAAGACAACCAGAGACACAGGGCTTAACAAATACTTCATATGTATATCACTTCAGTAAGAACATGCACATAGATTTGCCCAATGACCTTGACCTTGTACTTTACCCCCAAACTTACCTTAAAAGATTCAAAGTTTTCTTTTTGCTGTTTTTCAGGAGCTCAAGAGCAACGAAGAGAACATCTGAAAAGTCAGTTGCTCACAGCCAGACAACAACGACTCTTCAAACAAACAGATGTAGAGGCTGAAGTTGCTTTTTATATTGCTAATAATATGTGTGTTTTCTGAAATATAACAGCTGAAGTGTGATCTTGTTGCATTCAGCTCAGCTAAACTGTTGAGCTCATCTAGTGCAACACTTGTGAAGGTATGCGTGTGGTTTCACACTGGACTAACAAAGTCTAAAAAAACATTACACTTCAAGCAATTCTGACTCTATGAAAGTTACAGCTGGAAGACATTATCAGAATTAAACAAAAGAAATACAAATTACATTATTCCCAGTCCCAGCCTCCATCTCTTCTGCCCTGTCAATTCCTGTATCATCTCTACTGTCTCCATCTCAAAAAAGGCCTTACAAATACTATTTACAAATTTTGTATAAGACTATGAATGTCCTGCAAAACATGTGGAAACACTTAAAACAGAAGTTATCAATCAAAGCTGGCAATTTAGCAACTTTGTGAATAAATAGTGACTTTTATTCCTTTTAAAATGATTAGCAATAAATCAAGTGACTTTTTGGATTGCTAGTTAACGCTAGGTCAGTCACTATATATCATACTCGTTTTGTTTCGACAGAAAATATGTAAATAACAATAGCTTTATTTGACATTCACTTACATATTATTAAAATACAGTGCATGACATCATCTAGCAACATTTAATGACTTTTTGAGCAGGCTTTAGATACTTTGCATAGTTCACTGAGTCGTTGTTTCCCAAAATTATAGTTCCAATGAACATTTGCACATAGCTTCACAAAATTCTTGTTCTTGACCTGTGGTTAGAAGCATCTTGTTTGCATGACATGTGGACTTTATAAATCCTTACCTTGAGCAAAATAAGCAAGCTGACATTCAGTACAATCTAACACTGTAAAAAAAATTCCGTAAAATTTACGGTAAAAAAACAGCAGCTGTGGTTGCCGGAATTTTACCGTAAAAAATACGGTAGCAACGTTTTAGGTTTTACGGTTTTAACTTAACTTTACAGTTAAATACCGTAATTTCATTAACTGATATAATGTTAATATACCAACCTTATTGAAGTACTGAAATATGTTTTGTACCTTTGTAATACACTGATAACCACCAAATGCAGGTGGTGATGAGAAAGTCACATGATGAACCAAAGCCCATCACAAGCAGCTTTTAAATAATAACATATATAGAAGGTGCACAGTGTCATTCATACAAACACTAAACACCATCATGGTAACACACATGAAACTGAAATAATGCAATTCATTTAACAACATTAGGTGTAACACACAAACCTAATATACAAAACTGATAAGAAAAAACTAAGAAGAAACAGTTATTTCAACAAAAAAACATCAAATTTGAAATGTAACGCAGGGAATTCTGGGAATGTCAATTTACGGTTTTTCACTGTAAACTATACAATGACATTTTCTTTTTCACTTCCAAAAAACGGTATAACACCGTAAAATGAATGTCCTAGTAAGTCAATCAGTTTTTCCAGTATATGTAGGGGAATTTACTTTTTAAACGTTTTAACAGGATTTATGGTAGCATTTTTACAGTCTTTTACCATTAAATTTACGGTCATTTTTTACAGTGTAGCGTTAATTTGCATATATGTGACTCTGGAGCACAAAATCAGTCTTAAGTCTCTGGGGTATATTTGTAGAAATAGCCAAAAAAAACATTGTATGGGCCAAAATTATAGATTTTTCTTTTACGCCAAAAATCATAAGGATATTAAGTAACGATCATGTTCCATGAAGATATTTTGTACATTTCTTACTGTAAATATATTAAAACTTAATTTTTTATTAGTAATATGCATTGCTAAGAACTTCATCTGGACAACTTTGAAGGCGATTTTCTCAATATTTAGATTTTTTGCACCCTCAGATTCCAGATTTTCAAATAGTTGCATCTCGGCCAAATATTGTCCCATCATAACAAACCATACATCAATGGAAAGCTTATTTATTCAGCTTTCAGTATATAAGTTCAGTGTATAAATCTCAGTTCTCAAATCTCGAAATATTGACCCTTATGACTGGTTTTGTGGTCCAGGGTCACATTTACAAATTTCATTTATGTCTTTTAGTTTGTCAAGAAATGCGAGCGCCCAGTCAGATATATTTAGGTTTTCTGAGAAACTTTGCATCTGGATATGAAACAAGCATTTGGTTTCCCTTTTAGGCTCTTTGCTCCTGATTTCAATGCTTAATATCTCAGCACTTCTTACTTTCTGTACTTCTTTCTCTGAACTTTGATGTATTACAATTACTATTTTGTTGAAGTTGCCTTTTTATTTAGCTAATAATGTGTGTGTGTTCTGAGCTGAAGTGTGATCTGCTGAAGTGTTATCTTTTAGCTCAATGAAACTGTTGAGCGCATCATAATGCAATACTTGTGAAGGTCTGTGTGTGGTTTCACTCGGTATGAACTCTGAGTTCCTGGCTAGACATGTAAAAACAACCTTTACATGCCTTGTTAGTAGTTGTAGTTGTAATTCGAGCAGTTTTGGCTCTATTAAAGTTACAGTTGCGATACAGATTCTGAATTAAACAAATTAAATATAAAGAAAACTATGTGGTTCAAAAGTTGTAGGCTATAAGATCATGAAGCCACCTTTCTTTATTGGACAAAAGCATAAGTATTTCTGCTTTTAAAATCAAAACTTGTGAAACTTGCTAATTTGACAATATATTACTCATTCTGATAAGACAAAGACACATTATTCGGCCATGGTAAAGTTAAAGGGATAGTTCACCCAAAAATAATGTAAAAGTAATGGCTACCACTAACCGTTTGGTTACCCACATTCTTTGAAATATCTTCTTTTTTGTTCAACAGAAGATAGAAATTCATAAATGACAGTAAATGACAGAATGTTCGATTTTGGGTGAACTACCACTTTAAATGTCAGAAGTCATGTATACACTTTGACCAGTGGGTGGTGCCGTAACCAAACACAAACTTTAAAGCTGTATCAAGGTTTTTTTTTTTGTTTGTTTTTTGTGCCAAGTTTTTTTTATTTTTTCACAGTCAGCAGGGTTATAAAAAAAAAAAAAAAAGTGTTGATAACAAAGACCACAACAAAGTTTACGCTGTACTTACTTCAAGTTGCAGAATTTGCAAACCTCTTATAAATGAATAGAAAATTAAACAGCTTACATAATATTAAGGTTGATCATTTTCTGAAGCACCTCCTTTTACTGATCATTTGTGGAAAAAGACAAATATATATATATTTGTTTGAAGAGACCCATTGTCGTTCTTTATATTTCATTGTTTAGACTGCTTATAAAAATATGATAAAGTTTTATGTTTTTATAACAAGAATTACATAGAGAATAGAGTGTGTTTTAGAGTAATATAATTTATTCATGTAATTACAATACAATTTTTTGCCTACTCAGTTGTTTCCCCATACACAGCTTACAGAGTTACATGTTAAACTTGATCAAAAGAAGACAAAGCAGAAAAATTTGATGATTGCTAACTTTTATGACACTACAAAGCGTCATTACTGATTTAC
Source organism: Sinocyclocheilus anophthalmus (assembly GCA_018155175.1). NCBI lineage: Eukaryota > Metazoa > Chordata > Actinopteri > Cypriniformes > Cyprinidae > Sinocyclocheilus > Sinocyclocheilus anophthalmus. The sequence goes on along the minus strand of JADLZN010008497.1, from coordinate 54,719 downwards.
TTAAAAGCTTGTGAAGATTGTTTTTTTTTTATTTAGAATTAATCAAACAATCATATATTATAATAGAAGCAACGTTCACTTTGAAGAAACACAGTGAATGAAGATTTAAAGTTTGGCCCTGTCTTGAACTAGTTTCGCATCAACACCACAGTTCAGGTAACTTACTCTTCCAGAGCTTTTCAAAGTGAACACAGTGTCACACCAGGCACCTTTCTGCCCTTTCGTCTTGACATCAGTGACTTTAAACTTCTCATACGGAGGAATCAGCACCTCTTTCTGGTCAGGATACTTTGAGTATTTTATCACAGAAACACCTTCACAAGTTTCAATTTCAAAACAAGATCTAGGTCCGAAACCACTTGCTACTGCTTGATCAAATGAGGAGGACGTAAATGAGCCGAAACGAATCTCTTTGTTCAGAACATCCTTAGCAAATTCAGCTGTAGTACCACGATACGTTGAATAGCATTTAGTTTGTGTTTTCTTCAGAATCTTTGTTGCATCTGTTAACAAAAAGTGAAGTGAATACCATGTGAATGTCTTGTCTTTGTATTTTTGTTTCGCACTACGGACAGCGTTATTGAAACTACGATATACATCAGAAATATTGTTAGTGTACACATAAATGGCAACTGAATGAATCTGTTTCAAATTATCCTCTGGATTCTTGGCTTTATTTTCACCATCATGCCAAGTGTTATTAAATTCAGCTGAGTTACTGATTTCCGTCTTCAGATACTTTGTTTTCACCAAGTCTGCCATTTTCTCTGTGCAGCCCTCATATTGGTCATCAACAGAATTTGGTGCCATATCCAATGGATATATCTTTCTTGCAGCACCAGCAGTTCTGTGATCCTGCAGCAACAGGAATCATGACGATCAATCATCAGTATTCATGTCTGTAATATTCATACTAGAACACAAGCTTACCTGTCCTAGAGCAGCTGAAATGAGAAGAAGAGCTTCAATGATCAGCAGCATCTTGATTCAGTCGAATCCCTCAGATGATCTAGTGAAGAGCAGATGCTGAAAACAACCTATAAATAAACACAGTGCAATTAAACCTGTGACATTCACTGATGGAAGCATTATATTGACTTTTACTTTAAGCCCAAACGTACCTGAGAATACTGTTGTCTGTTTTTGTCAGATTCTGTTTTCAGTATTTTTCCGGAGTTCAGGAGCAACAATGAGATTAGAAGATCAGAAGAGTCACAGTCAGACGACAATGACTCTTCAACCCAAGAGATGGGGAAGTTGCTGTTTTATATCACTGATAATGTGTGCGTGTGTTGTGGGACATAACAGCTGAAGTGTGTTAAACAAACTGTTGAGCTCATCATAATGCAACTCTTGTGAAGGTCTATGTGCGGTTTCACACTGGACAAACTCTGGGCTTCTGGTTAGACGTGTAACAAGACTTAACACGCCTCCGGCTTTTACCCCAGATCAGATTATACTTTGAGCCATTCTGACTCTATAGAATGATATAGAGATGCAATACAGATTCTGAGTTGAAATTAAATTAATGTGATTCAGTTTAGTTTGCATCATCATTTCTTGATCTGGTCTAGAGAGGAGTTTCATCAGTTTTCATTCTCTTTTTCTGTTTATTGTATATCAAAGAGCAATACTTTGTTATCATGACAATGATGCATAGTAGGAGAAAATTTCAAGGACATAGATGTCTCTAATCCAAAGATAACGAACAAAGTCTATTTAAGGGGTGATCATTTCACTTCACCCTCTGTCTTTTAAATGATGAATAACTTCTTGTCCTTTTATGACTTTAAAACTAAACTTTGATGATTGTGTTCTTTTAATCTGTGCCCTAAAATGTACATATTTCATAACATACTGCATCGTAGGGTTACTGCGCAATTTAGAGAAAATATGCAGGGTATAGATGAAACACACTGTTTCAAATCTACCTGCAGTACAATCCTATTGTGTCAGACGCTGTCTAGGCCTTGACATTTAGGATGAAGTGATAAAGGCCACAACTGATTCTGACAACACAGCTAATAACTGAATAAGAGTTGATTAATGAGTATGTGAATGAGCTACTGTTTGTTTGTTTTTAATTTGAATGAAATTTGAAACTATTGTTCAACATTTTAGATATTAACTATTCCCAATTTTAATTTTGAATCTTAATTTGTCAGGGATTTACTAATGAACTGTGCATGGGTTATTTCACTTCTAGATGCTCTGCTATTGAATGGCTAATTATCAGATGTATATAATAAAGAACAGGAACAAAATGAAGAGCTGCAATACAATTATTTTTTGTAAAATGAAATCTTTTAAAGGGGTTACATGATGCTGCTAAAAAGAAAATATTTTGTGTATTTGGTGTAATGAAATGTGTTTATGCGGTTTAAGGTAAAAAACACATTATTTTCCACATATTGTACATTATTGTTTCGCCTCTATGCCCCGCCTTTCTGAAACGTGTCGATTTGTAAAAAGCTCATCGGTCTGAAAAAGCGAGGTGTGCTCTGATTGGGCAGCTATCCGTGATTGGCCGAATACCTCAAGCGTGTGACGGAAATGTTACACCCCTCACCATACTGTGATGCCCTGTCAGGCCGGAGCGACGAGACAAAAACATTAAAACCCATTATAAACGAGGCATTCGTTGCATCCAGTGGGGACATAATTACTGATTATAATCATTTATTATTTTAATAAGACTGTCTTTTTTACGTGTTGCTGTTTAGTTCTTCTGCCAAAACCGCGTAAACATAAATGTCTGCATTTGGGATCGGAGAAATGACAAACAACAAGCCCTATTCTACACTGCCCAAAAAACTCGCTTTCAATATATAAAATATAAAAACTCTTTAAATCTAAAAAAACGTACTAACGTCTTTTGAGTCAGAACGCCGGCATTGTAGTCTACTCTCCCAGAAAACAGTCCTCATCCTCCGTAAAATGAGCTGTACACATCTGAATATTTGGTTTTGAACTGTTCTGGAACAGTGTTGTAAAAACGTAACCACTGATTTCTAGTCGTGTACTCCTTTGGAAGGCCAAACAAAGTAGTTTAACTTTCACAACGAAACCTGCATCCACACGGCGGCCTACGGGAGCAGAGGCCAGGGGATAAAGGAGGAACGGCCGTGCGGGCTTGCGGTGAGCAGAGGCGGCGGCTATGAGAACGGTTGCGGCCGGCGATTCGACGAAGGAGTCCTAGAGGCTTTGACGGCAACCACATGTGACCGACCCCCCCAGCATACCGGGCTGTGACTCCCCCTCTCTACGCTCCACGGGGAAAGCCGATCTGGCGATCCACAGCGAAAAGTTGTAGTATTTCCTCAGCAACCAACACAGATCAGCTCCAGGCATGACGAAACAAATATCGTCCTCTTTTGGAAGACCAAACAAGTAGTTTCGCTTTCACAACGAAACACACAGCGTCTCCCCGACATGACGGCGGCGGCAACATTATTACAGCGAGAATAAAAGTTACGCTTTTTTTTTTTGCGTGAACATTTGGGCGGCGTTATGCAAATCTTCCCACATAGTGACGTAAATATGTGGGGGCGTGTTAGAACGAGCCGTTTTAGGAAGGCGTGGACAAGTCTTACCTTTTATAAAGAATATCTCTTTTGGTTTAAGACTTTAGTCTTTGCAACTTCAGAGATCTTATCTATGCACAATCAGCTTGTAACACACTCCAAAGAGAAAGGAAAAATTTTAATCGCATCATATGACCCCTTTAAGGAATTTTAAGAAAGGAATTTCTTATCGAAATTACTGTAAAAAAAAGATTCCACCTATTTAAATTTTAAAACTTAAGTTCAGTTGCTGTCTTAAAGTTTTAAGTAATCAGCTTGGTTGTAAAAGTCATTTAAATTTAAATTACATTAAACTATGGTGGCCGAGAGAGCTCTACGCGCTGCAACTTCAGAAAACACATGCAAACAGAAAAAGCACCAGCAAATTAAGAAAACATCTTTATCAGTTTGACAGCCATGTGCTGCAAATCAAATAAAGAAACACGCTGCAAATGCTCACAACACAAACAAAGAAACGCGCTGCAAATGCTCACAACCAGAGCCGGATTTACCTCTTTTCGTGACATAGGCAAAACAACATTTTTGGGCCCCCCTTCCCTATTAATATAATAGGCCTAATATTACCACCCAAGCAAACAAAAATATTTCTTAATCAGTGGAAACCATTACAGTGTTTTCTATCGCAATAAGCGCTTGCATTCAGTCAATAAAAATCGATTGTAGTTCTTAATTTGTTTGAGAACTGAGAAAGACATTCCATTAATAGGTGCGGCGACGTGGCCACATAACCACTTCGGGTTGGCGAGCCTCCCAGTCTAAGAGCCGAAAAGGAAAGAAGAGAATTCACGTTCTGTTGAGTGATCTGTGCCTTGTCTACCCTCACAAGTGGAAATCATTTCAGCCTTATTGGTATTTCTCATCGATTACCTCAGCGTTGCACAGAACTGATTTTTGCACTACTGAATGTTTACACCATAGACAATTGCACATGTTATACAAAGATCTTTTGCATTTTTCATCATTTGGATCCATAGGATTATTTTCTTTGCACACACACTTGAACTTTGTTCCATTGATTTGAGAATGGTTTATCCTCAGTGAACTATTGACAAGTTGTATTATTATTTTTGTTTTCTTAATGTGATCTGTTTATTGGAGAGTGTATATTGTGTTGTGGGTTAAAGGCTTTAATTTAACCAATTTAATAAGAAACAAAGCTCCAAAATTAGAGATTATAAAGTAACACCAAACTAAAATTGAGTTTAAATCAAATTAAACACAAATTAATATACCAGGAAGGACGATCTATAAGCCAAAGAGACAAACATAATATGAATATGAACAATATATACTATAATTAGGTTAAGTAACTATAAAGGAGCTCAAACCCTAAATGTTTTAAAGGGGAAGAGGTGAAAGGGACAATTTCATTGTTATACATTTTTATTGTTGCATTGTCATTTTCAATTCATATGTACATTCATTTAAATCTTCCTAATAAGTAAATGAAAATCAATCTTGGTGGAAGTTATTCTCACTGGTCTGTCTGTTTCTTGTTAATGTGCATACTTTTATTCTTGCCCTCTGTAGCGAACCTAGCATTCTGGTCCAATTCAGTGTTTCTAATATACTGATAGCATTACCTGTTACAACTGCTTCAAGAACCTCGCTACTGAAAAACGCGCGAGTGCATGTCTGTACTGTGTGTACGCCTGTGAGAGAGTACGGGAGAAAGAAAGCGTGATTTCCGTACATAAAAAAGGTTGAAGACATGGAAATAGTTTGTCATTTTTACCCTATTGTTTGTTATATTTATTTGCTCAATATCTTCTGGGGTTTTAGTTCTTTTACTGTTGTAGATAGCCCATAGTATAACAAAAATATGATATATCTCTTCATTGTGTTTGGGCCCCCCCTGGATGAGCAAGCATAGGCACGTGAATCGTATGATCAGGATGTTAAAAAAAACACAAATCTCACCTTTCAGAGCAAACATTGATAAATATCTCCCAGCCATGTTCGTCACTTTGCAGTTCCCTTAAACATTTCTGATGTGGTCTGTGCCTATTTGCAGCGCGTTTGTTTATTTGGTTGTGTTGTGAGCATTTGCAGTGTGTGTGTTGTCAAATTGAAGAAGATGTTTTCTTAATTTGCAGGTGATTTTTCATTTGCAATGCATTGAGCTCTCTCGGCCACGGTATTAGACCAACTTAAAAAATCAAGTTGAATTTCATATAACATAAAGTGTAAACAAAAATGTAACCTTATTTTGATGAGTTAAAGTAACATAAAACATAAGTTTCTATGGATTAATGGTAATAATTTTTAGGCTACTTTAGAGCATTAAAGATGAGTATTTCAACTGACATGGGTACAACTGGAACAAATGTACTTCTTGACTAATTATGGAAAATATTAACTTTGTTGGTATTGATCTTAATTTATTTTGTAGACAAATAAATGAAACATGCGTGTTCTAGCTGTACTACAACCACAACAAATGTGCAGAATCTACAAATGAACTGGTTAGATGGTAAACACTTACAAACAAAATAAACGAAATGTGAAATTTAGTAAAGGATGAGACATTATACAGAAAGCAATCATAATGATCATTCTTCAGTATTCATGTCTGTAATATGCATACTAGAACACAAGCTTACCTGTCCTAGAGCAGCTAAAATGATAATAAGAAGAGCTTCAATGATCAGCAGTATCTTGATTCAGTCGAATCCCTCAGATGATCTAGTAGATCTAGTGAAGAACAGATGTTGAAAGACAAGAAACACAACAGCATTTTACAAAGAATAAATATATGACTCCAATAGGAATATGTACACAATAAACCTGTGTTCACCACATCTGACATAATACACTTTTAAATTTATGGTATTTTCTGTTGAATAGCAAATTCATATCAAATAATCACTTAAACAGTATATATGTTCACTGATATACTGAGTCTGACCTTTTCATTTAACACAGAACTTACCCGAGAATATTTTTGTCAAATGACACATCATCAAGGAAGTAATATTTCTCTGTTGTGTCTGAGGAGGTAGCCCATGGAAGCGTAAATGAAAATAAATACCACTTCTCCAATATTGTATGCACAAAAATGTATTTAATTTGCTTTGATACATCTATAAATAGCTGATGTGTAATCGTGATGCATCTAGATCATCTAAAATGTTTTGCTCATCTAAGATAAAGTGATCAAAATGACTGACAAGGATAACCTGATCAACCGGTCGATATACTATGGACGTCACTGCCATAATTGAATCGTTAGCAACAAAGAAACATAAAGTCAGTGTCTATTTTTAGTTATAAAGATCATCGTCAGTCATTAATCCATTTTTTATATTTCATCGACATTCACTATTTGGTTGGTCCACCAAAATTCAAACTAATAACTGGAATCTTAAAAATAAGTTTTATGGGTTATGGTTAGGATTCTAACATATGTGCTCATTTTATTGTCTTCACACAGTCGTTACAGGCAAGAAAAGCCACCAAAGCAGTCACATGCTTTAAACTTTCCATAAACAATAGCTGATATGATGTTTCAGAAAGCATCATTTACTGGGTCATGTCAGATGGATTTCCTGCAAAACATATGGAAAGATACAAGGTATAATTTTAGTAAGCCACACAAACAGTTGCTCTTGAAACCTCTCAAGCAGGTATCACAATGTAAAGATGTATCGCATGTTTTACTTTTGACTAAATGGTCCCTTATGAAGGAATCCTCATGCATATTCACAAAAGTTTGCTCATTCAGTTATTACACATTTTCAGGACACTGTTTGGTTTTGCATTCCTCTCCCAGGACCTTTACATCCATGCCATATCCAGTCAGATATACTTAGATTTTCTGAATGTTTGCAGCTGGATGTGAAACTGCACTCATGCAAAATCTATTTTTAAATAAACAAGTGGTTCCCTTTAGGCTGATATCCAGCTTTATATCTCAACGCTTCTGTATTTCACTGAATTTAAACGTTGATACTTTTCGTAAAAATATTATTTATTTTACTTCACTGTCTCTGAAGTCCTACATGTCTGCTGATTTTTTTGTGCATCACCATTTTTTGTTTTGAAGAAATCCCAGTATACCCCCATGTAAATGCTTAAAAGCAGAAGTTTCTGTTCTTGAACCCCTTTGATTACAGACATAATCTTGGAGTCATTAGAAATCTAACATTTTGCTCCTCAAGCCTCAGAACTGCTCTTAGTGACGAGTATCATCACTGGAGATTTTAGTATTGTAACAATTGGCATGTAAAAGGGGTTCAATGTAAAAGTTTAAATTTGGGCATTTTATATTGGCTCTGCCGGTGGATATAACTGCATAACTGTCAAGCAAAAGCCACCTTATTTCTGTAGGTCACCACTGGGGTGAAGAGTGGAGATTTGCTCAGTTTGAGGGCAGATACAAACTCTCCACCTGCACATTCAGTTATATCCAGAGCACAATTCAGAATTGAAGAACTGTCTCCCTTTCAAATTTACCACAATACAGGAAGTTGAATCAGTAATTTAGCAATTCTCAGTTCAATTCAAGTTCAAGAGCCACTGCAGAGGCTCATTTTTTCCCCAAACACAATGTTATGCAATATTGTAGAAATATCTTCCAGCAATGTCAACCTTAGCATGCTTTATATTTCAGTCATGTGACACAAAACGGTTATGCATAACTGAAGAAATTAATCAGAGAAACATAATCTGTCTGATTCAAAGCCATTTAACACTGCATTTAGTCCAAAAACAAGTTAAATAGCAAAAATAAGCTTTTTATTAGCAGTTTATTGAAGAATCTTCATCTGACCAGCACAAATTCAACAAATATCAAAGCAAAGGCAATGGAAAATAACTACTTCACAACAATGTCCTCTGATGTTATAAGCTTAAAATGAAGACATTTCGTATCTCTAACTTACTTGTGGAGACAATACTGGACACAACATTACAGTATCAGAAAAATAATAGAAAATAAAAAGCAATAAGTAAATAACTATATGTGAACGAGTAGATAGAAAGATCCTTAAAGCTTTCAATTATGTATTATGAAAATCATGCAAGGAAGTAAAGTTAAAATACTCAACATACATTTTGAAGTATTACTGTAGCTCAAACTCTACAGCAGCAGCGTCGTTTCTGACCACTATGACCGCCGGTGTGAGTTCCTCCATCAGTGAGATTGAGTCGGTGTACGAGCATCTGACTCTGTCCTAGACAAACACATGGTCGGCCTATAAACCGACTGTTTATATGGCCTTGACTGGCCATTAGCTTTCGATAAAAGCATCTGCAAAACGCAGAAGTGTTAAATGTTGATGGATTTTTAAGGAACTTGGTTGGTTTCTTGAAAGCCACTGCACAGTTCAGGTCACTTCTTTTCCCAGAGCTTTCCAACCTGTACACAGTATCACACCAGAGATTTCTATGATATTTTCTCGTTTTGACAGCAGTGTGTGACTTTCAATTTTTGGTGTCTGGCTTCTCATATGGAGGAATCAGCACTACTCTTGTTCTGTTCGGATACGTTGTATTTTGAATACATCACACCTCTCACAGTTTTGATTTCAAAACAAGATTTATTTCCAAAATCTTGTGCTACTTTACGTTCAAGAGACGATGATGTAAATGAGCCGAAACGAACCTTTTTGCCTGATACCTTTTGTAAAACTGTTTTTTTTTTTCCCCCCCAAACCCCCTGTAGTACCCTATAGTCTGTAAAATTGCATTTTCTATCTGTTTTAAGTTCACTATCTTTTATCGCATCAGTTAACAAAAAGTGAAGTGAATACCATTTAAATGCCTGGTTTGTGTAGTTTTGCTTACCGTTACGAACAGCCGTATTAAAATTGCGGTATATGTTAGAATTAAGGTTGGCGTACACGTAAATGGCGATTGAATGATTCCTTGTCAAGTTATCTTCTGGTGCTGTGGCATTCACTTCACCTTCTTGCCAAGCATTTCTAAAATCAGTTGAGTTATTGATTTCCTTCTCTAGATATTTTGTCTTCACCAGATGTGCCATTTTCACTGTACAGCCATCATATTGATCATCAACTGAATTCGGTGCCATATCCAATGGATATATCTTTCTTGCAGCAGCAGCTCTGTGATCCTGCAGCAACAGGAATCATAATGATCAATCATCAGTATTCATGTCTGTAATATTCATACTAGAACACAAGCTTACCTGTCCTAGAGCAGCTAAAATGAGAAGAAGAGCTTCTATGATCAGCAGCATCTTGATTCAGTCGAATCCCTCAGATGATCTAATAGATCTAGTAAAGAGCAGATGCTGAAAGATAACCAGAGACACAAGTTTAATTTACAATAGAGTAATGACAGTTAAGATAAAACATAACACAAAACCACTTAAGAGGAATGAAAAATGTTGTGTCACTTAAACTTGTTATGTTCACTGATGGACACAAAACTTACCTGAGAATACTCTTATCTTTCTGTCGGCTTCAGGAGCAACAACGAGAGGAGAAGATCAGAAAAGTCAGTCACTCACAGCCAAACAACAACAGCAGTCTGAGAGATGAGGAAGTTTTCCCTTGTTTTTTTAACATTGCTTGTGTGTGTGTATTGGGGGAAGTCGTGGCCCAATGGTTAGAGAGTCGGACTTGTAACCTAAAGGTTGTGGGTTCGAGTCTCGTACCAGCAGGGATTGTAGGTGGGGGGAGTGAATGTACAGCGGTCTCTCCCACCTTCAATACCACGACTGAGGTGCCCTTGAGCAAGGCACCGAACCCCCAACTGCTCCCCGCAGCATATATGGCTGCCCACTGCTCCAGGTGTGTGTTCACTGCTGTGTGTGTGTGCACTTGGATGGGTTAAATGCAGAGCACTAATTCCAAGTATGGGCCACATGTCACTTCACTTCACATTCTGAGCCTCCAACATTAGAAAAATTAACACAGGAGACAAAAGACCATTTTTTCAATCCGTTCTTAATCACTCAATGTCCAATAAATGCTGCCTGTCCAAGACTTCTGTGTGTATCTTTTTTCTGCTATCAATGAGAGACATTTGCTGTCAGTATACTTACTCAAAAGGCATGGGAATTTAGCATCATCAAATTATATTTGAATGGATGTCAGTGGAGGAGAGACTTCATAACACTGCCTTTCATGAGGAAACATGTGGCAACATTTCTACAAAATATTACCTTGCTTCTTTCCTTTACCCTACTACAATATCTACTTACGTTGGACAACATTGTACGGTTATTTGAAATGTTCATGAGACTGCTGTTTTTCTTTTGTCATTTCACTCTCAGGTCTTCATTTACCAATTTCTTTTTTTTTTTGCCAGATATATTTAGGTTTTTGGAGAAGCTTTGCATCTGGATGTGAAACTGCACTTGTGCATATTCTTAAAGGGGTCATATGATGCAATATCAATTTTTCCTTTCTCTTTCTATGTGGAGCGTTACCATGATGCTCTGGTCCATAAGTATCAGATGCTATTCGTAACATCTTGCAAAGATTAAAGTCTCGAATCCAAAGAGATATTCTTTATCAAAGTTAAGACTCTTGCCCCCCTAAAATGGCTCGTTCTAACCTGCCCCCACATATCTACCTCACTATGTGGACATTTTTGCATAATGCCACCCAAATGTTCACGCAAAGAAAGAAGGCGTACCTTTTATTCTTGCTGTAGTACTGTTGCCGCTGCCGCCATGTCCTGAAGACGCTGTGTGTTTCGTTGTGAAAGTGAATCTACTTTGTTTGGTCTTCCAAAAGAGGACGATATCCGCTTCGTCATGCCTGGAGCTGATCCGTGCTGGTCGCTGAGGGAATACATCAACTTAGTGCTGTGGATCGCCGGATCAGCTTTCACCATTTTCACCGCTCCTTCGCCGGGACCGCCGTTCTCGACCTCGCCACCTCAGCTCACTCTTGCCCGGCCTCAACTCACTCTAAGCCTGTCTTTCGTCACACTAGGCCGCTTTGTTTTTTCATTGTGAAGCGAAACTACTTTGTTTGGTCTTCCAAAAGTGGACGATATCCGCTTTGTCATGCCTAGTTGATCTGTGCTGGTCGCTGAGGGAATATTTCAACTTAGTGCTGTGGATCGCCGGCCCATTTTATGGAGGACTGTTTACTGATCCTGGGAGAGTAAGGTTAGACTAAAACGCACGCAGTTCTGACTCACGTAAGTACGTTTCATTTAAAGGATTTGCCACTTATGATTCAAACGCGAGTTTTGGGCAGTAGAATATCACTTGTTGTTTGTCATTTCTGTGATCACAAATGCAGACAGGGTTTTAATGTTTCTGCGTCCCAATGTGCTGCAACGCAACACGTAAAAAGACAGTATACGTCATTATAATCAGTAATTATGTCCCAACTAGATGCAACCACTGTGCCCCTTTTGGGTAATGGGTTTTCATGTTTATGTCTCGTCGCTCCGGCCGGGACACGGAATCAACAGTATGTGAGGGGCGTAACTTTTCCGTCTCACGCTTGAGGTATTCGGCCAATCACAATGCACTGGATAGCTGGCCAATCACAGCACACCTCGCTTTTTCAGACCGATGAGCTTTGTAAAAATCGACGCGTTTCAAAAAGGCGGGGCATAGAGGAGAAATAATAATGTACAATATGTGGAAAATAATGTGTTTTTTAACTTTAAACCGCATAAACACATTTCATTACACCAAATAATGTTCTTTTTAGCCGCATCATATGACCCCTTTAAACAAACAAGCATTTGGTTCCCTTTAGGTTTCACATTTCAGTCCTTCATTTTACTTTCTGTAAAACCTTGATACTCCCTTTAAAAATTTTATTTTCAGTATCAGAAAAGAACTTCTCAGTATCAGAATGAGGATACTCAGAATATTTTGTCAAATCAACACCTTCCGAAGTGCAGATTTCAAAACAAGTTTTATTCAAAATCCTTTGCTTCTCTATGATCAAAAAAGGATGCAAATGAGCCAAGATGAACCTCTGGGTACAGAACTTTTCTAACATCATATTTATCTTTTGTACCAGTTGACATGCCTCTTTTACTTTACCTCCAAAATTACCTGAGGATATGTTTGTCTTTTTGTGAGGTTCTTCAGGTGCTTGAGAGTAATGATGGAAAATATCAGAAAAGAGTCAGATGACAACAGTAGTATTTAAAAATATCTATGAAAGATTGAAAAAAAAAATCTAACTTTCATGTAACTTCAGACAAATTTAAAATGATTAAATATATTCATTCTACTGTCAAGACCTCTTTAACCATCTATTATTCCATAATCATGGATATATTTAAATATTCTGATAATATTTTCATCTTGATATGAAATGTCTCCAGGTTACGCATGTAACCCTACACTCTAAAAAGAGATGGTCCTTTAAAGATTCTTTACATGCATTATTGGTTTTAATTAGAACCATAGTATTCTGAAGAACCCTTTAATAATGAAATGTTTTTTTGTGTTGGAGTTTAGGGCTCTTTATTCCCACCCTTTTGTTTTTCAAATCTGTAACTGTCAAAGCACCTCAGTACTGATTTTCTGGAGTTCAGTGATCCAACTACACAGACTGTCAACACACTCTCAACTGGTAAATTATGTCATTCCTAAATTTAAATACTAATTTAACTTTAAAATTGTAACTGGTTTCCAAACAAACATGTTCTTATTTTTTGTTATTTTTTATAAACACTATCCCATGACTTTATATTCCTTTTAACATTGTGAAGTGCTCACATACTACTTCAGGCCTTCATAAACAATTTTCACATAAACAAATGAAAGGAGACAAGCTGTATAACTAAACTTATAACTTAAACAATGTGCATTTCAGATGCTGTCACATCCTACAACCTCATCATCTGCAGAGAGAAACTGCCATTCAATCCCACCAAAATATACATAATGATTAGCTTAAAGGCATCATAGAGATCAGAGGACTCATAAGCAATAGAAATGGCATCCACTATCCACCGGCTGAGGGTATGTTTTGAAGCAGGAAGACCTCTCTTAGGGGGACCGTAGCACACAAGCAGTTGGTCCGTCCTTCTCCACAGGGCAGCTCTGTGGATATATGTGTCCAGTGCGAGGCTTCTGCTGGTCAGGTTCCCGGAAGGGAGGAGGACAGAAGGCCTGGAGTATGACAGGCCTTGGTGTAGAGGAGGGAACTTTAGGTACATAACCCGCTCATGGGTAGAGAAATGCTTTGGCCAGACCGGGCACAAAGTCTAGGTAGGAAGGGGCCATTGAGAGGGCCTGCAGATCCCCAACTCTCTTTAGAGAAGATATCACCAGAAGGAAGGTAGTTTTTATAGTGAGATGGTGATCAGAGATCTCCTCAATAGGCTTGAATGAAGGCTTGCAGAGAGCTTCTAACACCACAGCCAGGTCCCATGGGGGGACACGAGTTGTACCGGAGGCCTCAGCATCAGCGCACCGCGGAGGAAACGTGTAACTAGGGGGTGTCTGCCAACTGACTGGGGGGGCCACCAAGAGGGGCATGGTAGGCCGGAATGGCCGCCACGTAGACCTTCAGGGTGGAGTGGGTCAACACTGCAGAGAATCGGGCCTGCAGGAACTCCAGCACTGTACAAACTGGGCAGTAAACTGGGTCGAGCTGGCGGTCTCCGCACCAAGAGTGAAAAGCTGCCACTTCAAGGCGTACCAGTTCCTCATGGAGGGAGCTCTGGATTGGGGATGGTCTCAAACAAATTCAGGAGGAGACTGGAAGCTACGAGTTGTGCCCCCTCAGAGGCCACACCCACAGCTTCCACAGCTCCGGGAGAGGGTGAAAAAATCGAATCTCTCAAGAGATTCCGCATCGTGGGAGGTCGGGAGAAAGAACGGCAGGTGGAGGGGCGACTAGACCGCAGAAAGCGTTCAACCAGCTTGCTTTCTGCGGCTCAGCCATTTTCTTGGCAGGCCAATCGATGTTCAACTTGGCCACAGTGCGAGTAACCACCTCCAATAGCTCCTCATACTGGGGCAAATGAGGGGGCGAATCCTCATCGACGCCCTCCGCGTCAACCTCCTCGGAAGAAGACAGGCGGAACATAGGGTCTGCTTTAGACATAATGGAGCTTATCAGTGGGACAAACAACACTAACACACAAAAACACTTTTATAGCTTCCTGGTCGCTACGTCACCCACAACATGACGTCTTGCCCATCCATTAGACTGATTACACACGTGATTCAGAGCATGGTGACTCTGAAGGCGTTCCCATAGCGTTTTCCAACACAGCTCGAGTTCCTGAAGAGGAACTGCACTTTCATATTCTCAAACAAACATGTGTTTGGTTCCCTTGAGACTTCTTCTATCTCTGTTATCTCAGTTCAGTGGTGGTCTTTTCCCACTCCGGTCCCATTTTATCTCTTACTTGTTGCCTGGCTCGTTTCAAACCGCCCTATCAAATTAAGCCAGAAAGGCCAAGAATTTAAAATAATTTCTTTTATCAGAACTTTACTGTTTCTGATATGATTAATTGATTCTGCTGAACAAATTTTCTGTATGATATAACAAATGCTAAAAAGCAAAAGTTTCTATTCTTGAACACCTTTGACACAATTTTGGACTCTTTTGAAAGGTAACACTTCACTCCTCAAGCATCAGAGAACAATGAAGACTAAAAACTCTGGAAATGTCAGTTTTGTAATGCTGACCAGGAAGAATGTCTGTTATACAATATAAGTGGGACTCCAGTATTGCATGGTTCAGGTCACTTATTTTCCTTACAGGTGTCAGATAAGAAAAACGGATACAAATGAGCCATAACGGACATATTGATATATGCGGATTTTAAACCACAATCATTTAATTTCCATTTCCACAGACTTTAATCTTCTTCAATTACACTTCTGTGTCTGGAGGAATATCATTCATTGTCTGAGACACAAATGTTTCCAGTTAATTCTGAATGTTAAGATTATGTATTTCTGTTTTTAAATGATAATAGTTCCTAAAATTGTTTTATTGCTTCAATCCTGATAACTCTGCAAGTGTAAACTGAATAGTGAAATCACATGCCTGTTAGAATATGAATACATTTCATGAAATTGATTACAGAGATGTTTTTTTTTCTAAAAATGTTAGAAAGTCCTAGACAAAACAATAGTTGGCGGTCAAGCACACACTCTTAAGCACACTCTCATACTTTAACGAAGTATGCAGTACTAAGTATTGAAAGTATTTCTCTGTGGTCTCTGATTTGTGCACAATATACACTTTTCAGGAAAATTGCATCATTACATCATGTTTCATTATGCTTGTATTTGGTCAGTGGCATACATTAAGTCCCTCATATACTGTATAACAGATGCTCTTACACACAAAATTACATATCTTTTATTTTTCTTCTTTCCATTTCATTGTCCCTCTCTGAGGCTTGAGGAGTGAAGTGTTTGCTTTCAAAAGAATCAAGATCGTGTCTGTAGTCAAAGGGGTTCAAGAACTAGTATTTATATTTGGCCACATCATGTTTGTGAATTTGATCCACATGAGAAGGGTAAATCTAGGACTTTCTATTTACTTTTTTTATTTATGTACTCTTTTTGTTTTCTACAGTTCTTTGCCAGCTTGCAGAATTGAGAATGATGAAAAACTGTACTGCTTCATGTAGTGATGGGTCATTTGGTCATTTCTTATCACACATGACGTCTCAGAACACACACAGCTTAGATCCAATATAAAAAGCCAACTTTCTCATCTCAGTTTGAATTTCACCTTTGTCGTCTGGCTGTAAGCAACTACATCTTCAGATCTTCTCTTGCTATTGAACACCTTAAACTACAAAAACAAAACTCAGAATCTGACAAGAGACAACAATATCCTCAGGTAAGTTTGGGTTAAAGTAAAAGGTCAATATATCACATTCATCAGTGAACATTGCAGGTTTAATTTTGAAATAATTTTGCTATCTTCCTTAAAATACCACAGATTTAAAACTGTATTACATGTACAATGTAAGACATTGTGGTGAACACAGTTTTGTTATGCAACATATTCCTATTGGAGTCATATATCTAGTATTTGTGAAATGCTGTTTTGTTTCTGCTTGTTTTCAGCATCTGTTCTTCTCTATTTCAGCTAGATCATCTGAGGGATTTGACTGAATCAAGATGCTGCTGATCATTGAAGCTCTTCTTCTCATTTTAGCTGCTCTAGGACAGGTAAGCTTGTGTTCTAGTATGAATATTACAGACATGAATGCTGATGATTGATCATCATGATTCCTGTTGCTGCAGGATCACAGAGCTACTGTTGAAGGGAAGATAGTTCCACTGGATATGGCACCGAATTCAGCTGATGATCAATATAAGGGCTGTAGAGTGAACATGGCAAATCTGGTGGAGACAGAATATCTAAATAAGGAAATAGCAGCATTTAAAACGTTTTGGCAAAGAGGTGCAGACTATGTCAGTGAACCAAAAGATCACTTGAAAAATAATAATTTAATCGCCATTTATGTGTACACTGATTATGGTGTATATGATGATTTAAAATACGCTGTTTATAATGATAAAGAAAAATACAACAGAAGCGATACAGATTCTGAAGAGACTACAAAATAAATGCTATGATACTTATCATGGTACAAAAGATACATACATATATGATGATAAGGACAAAGAGGTTCGCTTTGGCTATTTTACATCCTCCTCTCTTGATCGTAGCAGAACTAAATTTTTTGGAACTAAAGCTTGTTTTGAAATCCACACGTGTGAAGGTGCTGATATTACAACATATTCTAAGCTTCCTCATGAGAATGAGGTGCTTATTCCTCCATACGAGAAGTTTAAAGTCACTGCGGTCAAGAACAGAGCAGATCAGCCTGATCTCTGGTGTGAAACGGTGTTCACTTTGAAAAGCTCTGGAAAAACAAGTGAGCTGAACTGTGCAGTGGCACCTAAGGATACAGCCAAACTTTAAATATACGTTCATTTTAAAAGATGCTTGAATTATAAATATAAGATATGATAGCTTGATTCATCAATGTTATAAAATGTTTAAAGCAAATAAAAATCAGCCTTCATATTACGATGAAGTTTAGCAATTTTCAAATGCAACTCTGTACAATAATTTGGGACATGTCAAAATACAGCTAGAACGTCTCTAGGTTACGTATGTAACCATGGTTCCCCGAGGGAACGAGACGCTGCGTCGAAACACTTTGGGAACGCCCTTGCGTGACCGCGTTCTGAAGCACGTGTAAAATCAGTCCAATGGACCAGCGAGACGTCACGGCAGGGTGACGTAAGCACCAGAAAGTATAAAAGTGCATCCGGCAGAGCGCAAGTTAGCTTTGATGAAGTAGTGCCTGGAGGGATGCAGGGAGTATGGAAAAGAGACGCAGCGTCTCGTTCCCTCTGGGAACTAGGGTTACATATGTAACCTGAGGCGTTCCTCTTCAGGAACTCGAGCTCCGTCGAGAATCGCTTTGGGAACGATAATACCCTCTGCGCCATACTACCAAGTCCCTGTCTGTGTGTGTATCCTATGAGCACATCTCGAAGAGAGAACTTGGGAACCTGGGGGAGAAGCCAGGTCTAGGTTGTAAAAGGGGACAAAAGTGTGAGGAAAGGACCAGCCCGCCGCAGCACAAACGTCCTGCAAGGCCACACCCAAGCTGAAAACCTTGGAGGCCGCCATACTCCTGGTCAAGTGCACTCCGACTCCCATAGGAGATGGGAGGCCAGAGGAATCTTAGGCTAGTGAGATGGCCTCGACCACCCACCTACCCATAATATGCTTGGTCGCCGGAAATCCCTTCTTTGGCGGACCAAACCAAACAAAAAGCTGATCTGCCTTACGCGACGGGGCAACTCTGTGTGCGTAAGCGTCAAGTGCTCGAACTGGACAGAGCAGATTAAACCTTTATTGGCCTACTTCCTGGAACGGAGGAGAACAGAATGCCTGAAGTACTATGGGCCCCATGGTGCGCTGTACCGGCCTCAGCCTCATGGTGCCACGGAGGAAACGAGTGACAAGTGGGTGTCTTCCCAATGAGTGACCACCCAGAAGGGTGTGGTAAGCAACTAAGGCCGCCACGTACACCTTCAGAGTGGAGGGAGATAACCCTGAGGAGAATCGCTCCTGCAGAAACTCCAGAACTGTACCAATTGGGCAGTTGACTGGGTCCTGTAGTCGCTGTCCGCACCATGAAGCGAAAAGTTTCAACTTCAAGGCATAATGTTTCCTAGTGGCGGGAGTTCTGGACTGGAGTATAGTCTCAACAACTCAGTTGAGAGACCAGATGCTAGGAACTGTGCCCCCCTCAGGGGCCATGCCCACAGCTACCATAACTCCCCGATTGAGTAGGAGAACACCGAGTGTTGTCTGTGGGACAAACACATGATTGCCCTTAGGTATGGAAGGAAGTGTGTTCAGGAGCTCGAAACACGGCCCGCATTCCCGGGCAGTGATGTGCCAAGAGCTGATGGCCTTCCACCAGAACATGGGCAGAGCGGTCCCAATCATGACCGCTCCAGCCCATGAGGAGAGGCATCCGGCGTTCGCCTTCGCGACGGACAAGCGCCCCTAACGTCGGGCCTTGAAACCAGGAACCAACTTTATTAAACATGTTATAAGGCAGTAAGCATAGCCCCCCCCCACGCGTGACCTTGATCATGCAAAGAGGATTCCCCCTCGGGGAAAATCCCTTGGTTCTGAACCACCACTGCAAGGGTATCATGTACAGCAGGCCAAAAGGTATCACGTGGGACGCCGCTGCCATCAGGCCCAACAGACTCAGAAACTGTTTGACAGTGAGTGACTGGCCTTCTATTACCCTCGTGACTGTCGTGAGGAATGAATCGATTCGAGCAGGAGGACAGACGTGCCTGCATCGAGGTTTTGAGTCAACACCACGCCTAAATAAGGGGTGCTCTGTAGTGGAGAAAGAACACTATTCTTGGCGTTTAGTCTTAACCCCAGCTCTTTCATATGGGTGAGGACAACATCTCGATGCCAAGCTGCCAATTGCTCTGATTGAGCTAGTATCAACCAATCGTCTATGTAATTCAGTATGCTGATGCCCTGGAGTCGCAACGGAGCCATGGCTGCATCCACACACTTCGTTAAAGTGCGGGGTGAGAGTGACAGGCCAAAGTGAAGAACTCTATATTGGTATGTTTTGCCCCCGAAAGCAAACCTCAGGAATTTCCAGTGTTGAGGGAGGATGGAAACAAGAAATAAGCGTCTTTGAGATCTATCATAACAAACAGTCCTCGGACTGGATCTGAGATACAATCTGCTTGATAGTAAGCATCTTGAAACGAAGCCGTTTGATAGCGCGGTTCAGAAAACGGAGATCTAAGATCAGAAGCAACCCCCCCATACTTCTTCGGAACGATAAATTAACGGCTGTAGAACCCAGACGCTCTCTCTCGAGAGAGGAGGAACACATTCTATGGCCCCCTTCCTCAAGAGAGTATATACTTCTTGTTCCATTACCAGAGCCTGATCGGGGCCCACTAGTGTGGGGATGACACCGTTGAAACGAGGCGGACGAGAACGAATGATTATTAACATTCTATAAAATCTGCAGACCCATTTTGAGATATTTGTAGAAGTTTTCCACGCTACCAGGAACAATATAATAAGGGAACCAGCTCTCGAGGCGGGCGTCGGGTATTTTCGAGGAGCCAGTTCGGTTTGCCTAAGCGGATGACCGGCAGGGAGGTTACGACAGACGACGCGTAGCACCCTCACTGAGGGGGCGCGAGCTCCCCGTGCCGTACCGTTGCCGGGGCGGGCAGATGGGAATTTTGCTCGTTCGGAGCTCACTGAGCCCTGAAGCACGAGGGTGGCAGGGGTATCAATAAACCTCCATGAGGGCACTGAGGGAATAACCGACCGAGTGCCTGTAGCACCCTTCACTTGAGGGACGGCTCTCCCGTCCGTACCGTTGCAGGGCGCAGCCGGGAATTCACTAGTCGGAGCTCAACTGAGCCTGAGCACCGAGGGACGCAACCCCCCATCCTTCTTCGGAGCGATGAAGTTACGGCTGTAGAACCCGGACGCTCTCTTTCGAGAGGAGGAACACGTTCTATGGCCCCCTCCCTCAAGAGAGTATCTACTTCTTGTTACATTACCAGAACCTGCTCGGGGCCCACTAGTGTGAGGAAAACCCCTTTGAAAGGCGATGACAGAGCGCCGAACTGAATGCGATAGCCTCTTTCTACAGTCTGCAGGACCCATCTTGAGATATTTGGTAGAAGTTTCCACGCTGCCAAAAAATCTACTAAGGGAACCAACCTCTCGAGGCTGGTGTCTGGATTATTGGGAGCCCGTCGGTTTTCCCTGACGCGGATGACCGGAAGGGGAACAACTGACCCGACTGCTGTAGTACCCTCATTTGAGGGGGCGAGCTCTCCCGTGCCGTTCCGTTGCCGGGCGGCAGCTGGGAATTCGCTCGTCGGAGCACACTGAGCCCTGAAGCACCGAGGTGGAAGGGGTATCAATGAACCCCCATGAGGGCACTGAGGGAACAACCGACCCGACTGCTGTAGCACCCTCAATTGAGGGGGCGAGCCCTCCCGTGCCGTACCATTGCCGGGCGACAGCTGGGAACTTCGCTCGTCAGAGCTCACTGAACCCTGAAGCACCGAGGTGGCAGGGGTATAAATGAACCTCCCTGAGGGCACTGAAGGAACAACCGACCCGACTGCTGTAGCACCCTCACTTGAGGGGGCGAGCTCTCCCGTGCCGTACCGTTGCCGGGCGGCAACTGGGATTTTCGCTCGTCGGAGCTCACTGAGCCCTGAAGCACCGAGGGTGGCAGGGGTATCAATAAGCCTCCGTGAGGGCACTGAGGAGGATTGGGCACCGTATACTGAGGTGTTATCCTTTCCTCGCCAGGTGGCTGCCCTCAGGGACCTGACAATGGTAGGACCACTTAGCCGAGGTCCTCTTAGACAAAATAACAGTCCGCAGATCCGTTTTCGGTCTATAAGACCCCAACTGAGAGCATCGCCCCGACCCCCGATCTTTCTGTGGAGGGGTGCGGGTTGCAACGCTCTATTTTGAGACTGGCGATATGAGGAGCTTTATGACTTGGGCTGCTGCTCGCTCAGCAGCCCCACCCCTGAGCAGGTCAGCCTGGTATGCTTGTAACACCGCCATGGTGTGCAAACATGCGCCAGCCTGACCTACCGCCGTATAAGCTTTCCCAACCAGACTCGATGTAAGCCTAACGGGCCTGGTGGGAAGCTTCGGGGCCTTCAGGGACGATGCTGAGGATGGGGAGAGATAGCTCGAAAGCGTCTGCTCCACCACTGGCATCGCCCCATATACCTTATCATTCAGCCCCAAGATGTTCTTTGAATATTTCGAGACTGTGGGGCTGTAATACGGGGTGAGTATGGTTTCTCCCACGATCTTGGCACTCAGCATGGAGATCGGGAAAAACGGAAGGCCCCCGTCGTGAAGGCTGTGATCTGGATTCAGAACATGCTCGTCTAATTATTTTTAGGACGAGCGTCCTGTTCTAGGCTGGCCAAACAATATTTTATTTTGGCGCGAAACACCCCCCATAATCACGAATCACACCTCATACGCGAGGGAATGTGGTGGCGATTCCACAGTCTCCTTTGTCTCGACACTCATCACATCCACCTACTCGGAGGAAGATAGATGAAGCGTCTGGCTCTTTCTCTCTCGCGGGGGGGGGTGCGAGAGAGAGAGCCGCGGATCTAGCTGGTGAGGACTGAGAAAAGGACGAGCCCGTCTCGGATATCTCCGCTAAATCCACCCGCGATCCCCACGACAACAGTCTGCGCTGTGCCTCGGCAACAGCGGGACCGCTGCCAGCGGGATCGCGAGCCTGGCCGCTGTCATCAAACGCAGCCAGGCGAGAGCGGAGCGTGCGCAGCGAGAGCTCGCAGTGATGACAATCATCTCCTCGAAAGCTGACGTGCATGCTCTGCTCCTAAACAAACAACACACAAATCGTGTGTATGCCCCGCCGCCAGATATCGTGGGCAGGGAGAAACACAGCGTTTGTAATGCCGTTCGCTCGCCATAGCTTTCTCATTGTTTTATATATATATGAGTGCTTGTGCGGACAGACAACAGTAAATAGACAGACACATACACAGAGCGCTACTGAAGAGCAGAAGCTGGTTTGCGCCCGGCCGGATGTGCTTTTATGCTTTCTGGTGCTTACGTCACCCTGCTCGTGACGTCTCGCTGCTCCATTGGACTGATTGTACACGTGCTTCAGAACATGGTCACGCAAGGGCATTCCCAAAGTGTTTCGACGCCGCAGCGCGGTTCGAAGGGGAACCCGGTTTGTGATTTTGTATTTTATGCGTTTCTCGCCAAAACTGGAGGAATTCAGGCCATTTTATGAATCCAAACCTGTATGCACTCAAAGAAGAAGAATTCTGCTGCATGTTCATATTACTGATTAAAACAACGTTGATGCAACAACAATTCAATGTCATTTCATTAGGTTCAGCCAAGGTATAAGACATCACTCCTAAAGTCTTGTATATCAGTTATCAATGCACTCTCTGCACGTTAAAATCTGTCTTATGAAAAGCAGGCCAACCTTCTGGAGAGAAGATATTAATGTATTGTTTGATATGAATGGGTGTTTTCCACAGGCTCGTTACCGAGGGAGATTCATGGTAGTATGTTGGCCAGTCTCTGAATGTCATGGCATCTGTGTAAAAGGCAACATATAAAGCACATAAACATGTTCAGCCCTCTCCCTGAGAAGGGTATAACTGCAGCCTGGACATCTCCAAATGGGGGCGGGAACTCCAAAACGGGGTGGGAGCTCCAAAATAGGGCGTGGCTTCCTCCCATTGACAGACAGGCACATGACACGCAAGCACAATTTTTTTTCCCAATCCACTTCAGTGCAAACTCTGCCCCACTGCTGATTCTAAAGATTTTATTGGTTGTGTCAATTAAAGTGTTGATTTCCTACACTATGCTACAAAAAAATGAAAGCTAATGCTTAAACCTACCCCACACCTGGCCCTAACCTTAACCAGTGAAATTGACTGCACGGCGGGATTGGCGCTGAATAGCGTGGTAAAGAAAGTTGCAGTTCAGGAGATAAACAGCTGTGCGCCACATTTTTCGGCAAAGGGCTTTCTCCAGGAGACTTGGGAAAGCACGTATCCAGTGAGTCCACAACATTAGCAGATTTGGCATAAGTATGCATACGTTTAACACTCTCAGATTTCGAGATGTCATCCACCTCCATTCTGACGTCCCACCGCAATTCTAGAAGCCAAACACGTGCTGTAGCCTATCCAGTGAATAGTCGTTGTCGAAAAGAGGAAAAAGCTCTCAAAGATATATACAAACTCACTAATCACAGTACAATAAATATATGGAGAGCATAAAGTGTATAAAATCAACGCATTAAAAAAAAATGAAGTCTTCGGGGAGGAGGAAAATCAAGTTTTGCACAAGATTCAAGTAAGAGCAAAGAAAACGCGACCTACACCGACGCCATCTTGAAGACGCCTACAGCTCGAGTTCCTGAAGGGGAACTGCACTTTCATATCCTCAAACAAACATGTGTTTGGTTCCCTTAAGACTTCTTCTATCTCTGCTTATCTCGAGTTCAGGCTGGTGGTCTTTTCCCACTCCGGTTCCCTTTTACTCTCTTTACTCTGTTTCCTGTCTCGTTTCAAACCGCCCTATCAAATTAAGCCAGAAAGGCCAAGAATTTAAAATAATTTCTTTTATCAGAACTTTACTGTTTCTGATATGATTAATTGATTCTGCTGAACAAATTCTCTGTATGATGTAACAAATGCTAAAAAGCAAACGTTTCTGTTCTTGAACACCTTTGACTATACAGACACAATTTTGGACTCTTTTGAAAGGTAACACTTCACTCCTCAAGCATCAGAGAGCAATGAAAAATAAAAACTCTGGAAATGTCAGTTTTGTAATGCTGACCAGGAAGAATGTCTGTTATACAATATAAGTGGGACTCCAGTATTGCATGGTTCAGGTCACTTATTTTCCTTACAGGTGTCAGATAAGAAAAACGGATACAAATGAGCCATAACGGACATATTGATATATGCAGATTTTAAACCACAATCATTGAATTTGCATTTCCACAGACTTTAATCTTCTTCAATTACACTTCTGTGTCTGGAGGAATGTCATTCATTGTCTGAGACACAAATGTTTCCAGTTAATTCTGAATGTTAAGATTATGTATTTCTGTTTTTAAATGATAATAGTTCCAAAAACTGTTTTATTGCTTCAATCCTGATAATTCTGCAAGTGTAAGCTGAAAAGTGAAATCACATGCCTGTTAGAATATGAATACATTTCATGAAATTGATTACAGAGATGTTTTTTTTTTCTAAAAATGTTAGAAAGTCCTAGACAAAACAATAGTTGGTGGTCAAGCACACACTCTTAAGCACACTCTCATACTTTAACTAAGTATGCAGTACTAAGTATTGCAACAAGTATTTCTCTGTGGTCTCTGATTTGTGCACAATATACACTTTCAGGAAAATTGCATCATTACATCATGTTTCATTATGCTTGTATTTGGTCAGTGGCATACGTTAAGTCCGTCATATACTGTATAACAGATGCTCTTACAAACAAAAAAATACATGTCTTTATTTTTCTTCATTCCATTTCATTGTCCCTCTCTGAGGCTTGAGCAGTGAAGTGTTTGCTTTCAAAAGAATCAAGATCGTATCTGTAGTCAAAGGGGTTCAAGAACTAGTATTTATATTTGGCCACATCATGTTTGTGAATTTGATCCACATGAGAAGGGTAAATCTAGGACTTTCTATTGATTTTATATTATTATTTATGTACTAATTTATGTACTTTTTGTTTTCTACAGTTCTTTGCCAGCTTACAGAATGAGAATGATGAAAAACTGTACTGCTTCATGTAGGGATGGGTCATTTGGTAATTTCTTATCACACATGACGTCTCAGAACACACACAACTTAGATCCAATATAAAAAGCCAACTTTCTCATCTCAGTTTGAAGATCACTTTTGTCGTCTCGCTGTAAGCATCTACATCTTCAGAACTTCTCTTGCTATTGAGCACCTTAAACAAAACTCAGAATCTGACAAGAGACAACAATATCCTCAGGTAAGTTTGGGTTAAAGTAAAAGGTCAATATATCACATTCATCAGTGAACATTGCGGGTTTAATTTTGAAATAATTTAGCTATTTTCCTTAAAATACCACAGATTTAAAACTATATTACATGTACTATGTAAGATATTCCTATTGGAGTCATAAATCTAGTATTTGTGAAATGCTGTTTTGTTTTTAGCTATCTTTCAGCAGCTGTTCTTCTCTAGATCTACTAGATCATCTGAGGGATTCGACTGAGTCAAGATGCTGCTGATCATTGAAGCTCTTCTTCTCATTTTAGCTGCTCTAGGACAGGTAAGCTTGTGTTCTAGTATGAATATTACAGACATGAATACTGATGATTGATCATTATGATTCCTGTTGCTGCAGGATTGCAGAGCTGCTGGTGCAGGATATCCATTGGATATGGCACTGAATTCAGTTGATGACCAATATGACGGTTGTAAAGAGAAAATGAAACACCTGGAAAATCTAGGGAAGGAAATGTTTCTCAATGACCTTAATTTGGATTAGCAAGAAGGTGAAAAAAATGCAACGAAACCAGAAGATAACTTGAAAAATATTCATTCAGTTTCCATTTATATGTACACTAACAATAATTCTGATGTATATCGTAATTTCAATAATGCTGTTCGTAGTGAGAAACAAAAATACAAAAACGGACCATTCAAATGGTATTCACTTCACTTTCTGTTAACAGATGCGATACAGATTCTGAAGAAAACACAAAATAAATGCTATTTAACTTATCGTGGTACTAATGTTGAATTTGGTAAAGATGTTCTCAACAAAGAGATTCGTTTGGGTTCATTCACATCCTCCTCTCTTAATCGTAAAGTAGCACAAGATTTTGGAACTAAATCTTGTTTTGAAATCGAAACTTGTGAAGGTGCTGATGTTATCAAATACTCGAAGTATCCTGACCAGAAAGAGGTGCTGATTCCTCCATTCGAGACGTTTAAAGTCACTGCTGTCAAGAAAAGAGCAGATCAGAAAGATCCATGGTGTGACACTGTGTACATATTGAAGAAAACTGGGAGAAAAAGTTACCTGAACTGTCGTGTTGATAAGTGATAGATGAGAAAAGTGGTGCAAGTAGTCATTCATTACATTTCTTCAGATTGAAAGTTGCTTCCATTATAATTATAACATTTGATGGCTTGATTAATTCTGAATGCTTATCAATCTTTGCAAGTTTTGAGTAAATCAACAATAAAGCTTTGTACTGTGATATGGGGTAACAGTTAGCAATAATCTATTTCTGTTTTTGAAAAATAACACTTTTGTGCAGTAATTGGTAATATGCTGTATTTCCCAAAAAATAATTGTCTTTACCAGTTTTTACATGTAACTTCTGCAACTTCTGTCAAAAGCAGGCGTTTTAACTACATGAATAAATTATATGAAATGCATATATGTATGTATATTCTCTACTGTACTGTCCCTATCTTCTGATTTTAAAGTTTTGCTCAATAGCTCACCTCCCAAAGGCTAATGTAGTTTTTCTTCAGGTCAAGCATGTGCAGGTTTCCCCAGCAGTGGCAGTGGTTTGGGTCCTGGAGGACTTTTTTTTCCCCCTCATCCTGAGAGCTAGAGCTGATAAATAACCAAAAACAGCAGCACAGCAGCAAGTGAAGCTCCTGTGATGGACACATGAGAAGTGTTTCCACTAAAGCCATACTCAGAGAGATCTCAACAACAATCACTCAGATCACTAGTTTAGGATTGCCATGGGTCATATTGTCTTGCTGTTAAGTACTTTGTATTTTTTAGCAGGAGGAGCCAAGAGGTGACACAGACCTAATATTTTAATTAAAAACAGGCATCCAGGTTTAGTTCCAAATAAGGAAAATACATATATATATATATATTTATTAGTGGATCCTGGCCTGAGTCAGACCATCTGAAAAAAAATATACATAAATAGAGCAGGAAAAGCAGCTAAGACTAGCAAACCTGCTCAGACTGGTTTAAGATTTTTACCTGCAGGGATGCTTGTTCTTTTCCCCTTATACTCTTCTGAAAATACTATGCTTTCTGCATAATTTATACTATGCCCATAGCTATGCTATGCTTTCTACCAGTGTTGGGGGGTAATGCATTACATGTAATGCAAGGCACTTAAACAGATTACTTTTTTCAAGTACCTAGTAAATTAACACATTACTTTTTAATCTACAAGAAAATAGCTGAGTTACTTTTTCGAATAAGTAGCACTTTGTTTTCCCATTTATTGACTGACAGCTCTCCTGTCCCCATGCTCAGAGAAATCGGGAGTAAATGGAGAGGCATTGTGTGCACTGTGTGAACATGATGCTTACTATAGTTCCAGACTATAAGTGAACATGCATTTACTCATCTCACTTGCACAAAACAGATTCAGTATTCCTCAAAATAAATAAAAACAGTGAAATGCAAACTCAGAATACGACGCAAACCAGCAATAATTAAATGATAAATTACACAAATATCCTTTGTGTATTTAATCCCATTTTATCAACCAGTGTCTTTGCTGCTGAACTTCAATGATCCAATTCAACCATACTAATAAACGAAAATGACCTTAGATAAACATAACATTAATTTCACTTTTGGTGGGAAAGAGTTTTTACATTTGAACTAAAATCAGAACTGAAAACAAACTCTAGATGAAAAACAAATAAACTCCCAACAAATGTCCAAACAGCGATTCTATCACAGCATTTATTGTTATATCTTGTGCAATGTTTACATTTAGCATTTGATATTGTTGTAGGAAACATTTGAGTTACTTATTATTGTCATCATACCAACTGAGAATTTATTGCAATGGTTTTAAATTCAGTTGAGGTATCTGACATAATCATGCACTCCTACACCGATATATTAAGCAAAATCATTTCTGACAGTTAACATAATTTATAACGTAATTATAGTACATCATCATAACGTATTAATTATGCATGCCGCACGCAGTTAAAATAGTTTTGCCATTTATGTGCTCTTAAAGGGTCATGAAACCCCCGTTTCAGCACTGGTTAGTTCTCACCAGTTTTAAAAATGCTAAAAAAGTGGGCGTGGTGCGCAGCGGAGCGGAGAAGGGGGAAGTGGGGAGACAGACAACACACACAGCTTAGCGTTCGGACAGTTTCATTTCATTCTTATCGAGTTAAAAACACAAATAAATGCACTGCCATTTGCACTCTGCATTGAATATGAACGCGCTGTTGCACCTCTGATAACTTTTAAGGCTTATTCTGTGGCGTTTATATAAGCCTTTAGGCAGGTTGTGTCACAGAGCTATAAAAACGGTTACACTCACTAAGTGAATTAATCGTGTTTGTGCCGAACTCTTATTACAAATCACTTTTAGAAAACACTCTTAGATCCATGAACTTTTCTCTCAGTTATTGTGTGCGATGTCATCTCACAGTCTGAAACGTCTGTCATAGCAAATCAACGCATTAGTTTTTTGTCGTTCATTTTGAACAAATCTTTAATGTTACTCGGGAAGAACGAGTCGTCTCGGGAGGTGATTCGTTCAGTCGCGCATGCGCAACATCCTTTAGATTCTGTCTAGAATTAGTCAAGTAGTTCACCTGTTTCGAGTCTTCGGGTTTTTCGAGTCATTCATTCACGTGACCGACTCTTAAGCTTACCTATTCAGTCTGAAGCCGGAAAGAGACTCTAATATCCACTCCTTTATTACCTTTTTTACAACATTCTGTTATGGGAAAGAACCTCATGACAGAATTCACACATTTATACAACTAAAAGTAAAAAGCGACAATTGAGACCAGAACGCATCAACTAACTGGTAAGAGTCATCCTAATTATAAATAAATGATTATATAATAATAATAACAACTATGCAACCCTTTTGTAAGGAAGCTTGTAATTACTAATTTCTCTATCCAATGCGTCACGTCCCGTGGACAAAGACGAACGATTTGAAAAACTCGAGAGATATTAATAATAATACAAATTTGTTGCATTTATATAGCGCTTTTCTAGGCACTCAAAATGCTTTACATTGTCAGGGGGTATCTCCTCATCCCCCACCAGTGTGCAGCATCCACCTGGATGAGGCGACGGCAGCCATAGTGCGCCAGAACGCCCACCACACACCAGCTCATTGGTGGAGAGGAGACAGAGTGTTGAAGCCAATCAGCAGATATGGGGATGTTTAGGAGGCCATGATGGTCAGAGGCCAGTGGGCAAATTTGGCCAGGATGCCGAGGTCACACCTCTAATCTTTTCGAAAGACATCCTGGGTTTTTTAATGGCCACAGAGAGTCAGGACATCAGTTTAACGTCTCATCCGAAAGACAGTGCTTTTTTGACAGTATAGTGTCCCCATCACTATACTGGGGCATAGGACCCACACAGACCACAGGGAGCACCCCCTGCTGGACTCACTACACCTCTTCCAGCAGCACCTAGTTTTGCCCAGGCTGTCTCCCATCCAGGTAACTGACCAGGCTCAACCCGGCTTAGCTTCAGTGGGCAACCAGTCGTGGGCTACAGGTGATAGAACTAATCAATTCTCTTTCCGGCTCAGACTACATTGGTTAAAGGGGTCATATGATGCAATTTAAATTTTTCCTTTCTCTTTGGAGTGTTACAAGCTCTTGGTGCATAAAGAAGGTCTGTAAAGTTGCAAAGACTAAGTCTCAAATCCAAGAGATATTCTTTATAAACGTTTAGAGTTACCACGCTACCTAAATGGCTCGTTCTAACCCCCCCCTACGTCTACTCACTGTGTGGAAAGATTGCATAACCCCGCCCCCAATTTCACACAACGAAAGACGCGTAACTTTTACTCTCACTGTGTATTGTTGCCGCTGTCTGCCATTCGTGAAGACGCTGTGTTCTTCGTTGTGAAAGCGAAACTACTTTGTTTGGTCTTCTAAAAGAGGACGATATCCGCTTTGTCTTGCCTGGAGCTGATCTGTGCTGGTCGATGAGGAAATACATCAACTTTGCTCTGTCGATCGCCGGATCGGCTTTCACACCGTGGACGAAGGAGAGTCCAGCCCGGGGTCTTCACATGTGGTTGCCGCTCATTCGTCAAATCCGCCGGGCGCGCCGTTCTCGACCCCACCGCCTCTGCTCACTCTAGCCTGGCCTCAGCTCACGCTAGGCCGCCGTGTTTTTTGTTGTGAAAGCGAACTACTTTGTTTGGTCTTCCAAAAGAGGACACGACTACAAATCAGTGGTTAAGTTGTATTTAAAACACTGTTGCAGAACAGTTCAACCCAAATTTTCAGATGTGTCCAGCGCATTTTATGGTGGACTTTTTACTGATCCTGGTAGAGTAGACTACTATGCCGGTTGTTCTGACTCACAGACTTTAAGTATGTTTTCATTTAAAGGATTTTCCACTGATGATTCAAGCGCGAGTTTTGGGCAGTGTAGGGTAGCACTTGTTGTTTTGTCATTTCTCCGATCACAAATGCAGACGGTTTTATGTTTACGCGGCGCGATGCAACGTGTAAAAAGACAGTATAAGTCATTATAATCAGTAATTATGTCCCCACTGGATGCAACAAATGCCTCGTTTTTATAATGGCTTTTAATGTTTTTGTCTCATCGCTCCGGCCTGACAGGGCATAACAGTATGGTGAGGGGCGTAACATTCCGTCACACGCTTGAGGAATTCGGCCAATCACAACACTTTTCACTTTTAACCTTAAACCGCATTAAACACATTTCATTACACCAAATACCAAAATAATGTTCTTTTTAGCAGCATCATATGACCCCTTTAAGGTGCGTTTACACTTGAACACCACTTACAGACGGCAGTCAATGAGAGTAGCCGCTTGCAGTAGGGGGCGGAGTTGAAAATGGAGCCGTCAAGCCGGACAGTTAGTGACGCTCGTTAGTGACGCTGATATGCTTTCATCAGTGTTTTATGATAAACGGGACTCAATATAACATTGCTACTGCAGTAAAACAAAAATAAAAACTTTTACTGTTCTAAAAACACAGATTTTTGAGCAGTATTGGAATTGAAGATGTTAGAATAAACCCGAAACACACGTGAATCACGTGACGCGGTGAATCTGGCCAATCGTGAAATGGCTGTCGTCATCAACGCTCCTGCAGCCGCTCTGGAGAAAACTCCCGAAACACTCTCGAGGTGCTTTGATGCCACACGTGACAGTGACGTAGCGTCGGTGCCGTTTCAAGTCGGACAAAATTTCTAACCGCCATGCACTGCTTCAAGTCAGATTGCGATCGATCTGCACAGTGCTGCATGAAGTCAAACGCACCTTAAAGCTTATGGGGCTGTCACGTGATGAAGAAACGACTCAAACCCGAAAAAAGAACCCCCCCTCGAGAGAGATGAAGTAATCAATTCTCTTTCCGGCTCAGACTGCATTGGTTAAAGAGTATGGGGCTGTTCACGGTGATTAACGATGACTCACACCCGAAGACTTGTCAGATAAGAGGTGGTGAGCTAATCATAGACTGAAGACCCAGGTAATCAATTAATTAATCTTTTCTGTTTCTTATATCAGTTTTGTATTGTTTGTAGTAATAGTGTTATCAACGTTTTTGTTAGTAGACGTGTTAGGGAAGTAACAAGTAATATTTTAATTATATTTTGCTAAAATTAACGAAATGACTCGAAAAAAGATTAGTTCATTTTGCTGAACGAGACTCAAAGGTCAGAGTCGGTAAAAATGATCCGAACTTCCCATCACTACAACACATACTGTTGTGAATAATTAAGCAAAGCGTATTCTCATAGGATAAGAACACGCAGTCTCATGAATAATTTAATAGACACCGACGCGTCGATGTACTATTAGTCCATTGCCACGTCACAAATTGTGATGTCAACACAATGTAGATTTTAAACCCGGAAGATGAAAATAGCGCAAAAAAGCATAAAATTAACTAGTTTTCTTCAACAGTTAAAATTATCGGATGCTAACATTGTCTTCTATGATGTGCAACACAAAACACCTCTGATAAAATTTCAGAAAAAGTAGTCTGGGGTTTCATGACTCTTTAAAGTATAATTTCTAAAAAATGTGTGAAAAAAAGAAAATTATCGGGCTCAAGGCAGGAAGCGACGCAAAGAAGAGGAACAGAAAAAATATCAATATAAAGGTAAAAATCACAAGTTTACGACTGTGTATTAGCCTGTGATGTTTATGTAGTATTTTGAAATAGCCTTTTTAGAACATCTTAACTGGCAACACTGACACCGTTGGATGTTTTTGCTTGAGTTAACTGCTTATTTAATTTTACTTTATTTTCTTTAAAATAAATTTAAGCTTCTGTAATGTTGTTTTAATTTCAGTTACATTACTGATTGCTTTTAATTCACCAAAAAGTGTCTAAATGTCTTTTGAAAAAGACCATGACTAGGACTATAATCTAGCATTCATAAAATGAAATAATTAAGTTTAAGTATGTAATTTTCCACTGTATGCACAAAATTGAAATGAAAGGTATGGGTATGCTAATTAGACTAACTAGCTAGCTAGCATCTACAAATAAATTACAAAATGTTGCCTTCATTTTGTTGCCTTTGTTGTCTGTTAGACTATTTTAGGCATTTCATATTGCTCATATTTCTCTTTGTTGTAATAAGTACTTGTCACTGTAGGCATAGTTGTGGGAGCAACATCTCCACTTATTTATTAACAAAATGTATTTACTACTTATTTATGTTAATACTTATCAGTATTTATGTTATGTTATATTATAGTAAAGTTTTGAAAAATCAGCATTTTCAGAATTTCAGCCTGGGCCGGCCCTGCATGGGAGACACCATGATGAAGAAGGTGGTTCACCCAGGGCGAGGATAGGCCATTGCACTCCAGCCATGCTGACCCCCATCTTCGGGGATGTGCCGTATGGAAGTGCAAGTGATCCGTAACGTGATTAGACGGTCACTGGCAAGTTATTGACCTATCTGTTTGTGTTTGTTTTGGTTTCAGGTGTCCATGGAAACCCGGGGGAAGTAAAGGAGCCATCTGTTTATTTTACCTGTGTGTAGCATATGCACAGTATGTAGGATGTAATCCTTTTAATGCGTTTTAAAATGTATCATGCTTATACATTAATTCATTTTACTATTGTTGTAGAATGCTTTATTCATAAATTCTGAATCTATTTACAGTTACATGAAAAGTAATATTGCAGTTACATAAAGTAATGTTTTTATATAAACAATGTGCATGAAATGTATAATTAGTGGTATGCAATAAAATATATGAACTAAACAAAAAAATTTACATATTATACATTTGTAAATGTAGGCCTATATAAAAATAAAAACGATATTAAACTCTACTGTTACATGAAAAATATTAGAACTATTCAATGTAAACTTAAAACAAAAATGACAAAGTTCACTAGAGTGCATTGACGACTGTGGTGAAATGTTCGTAACTGCTGTACACGACTGTATCCAATCCTGCGGACGTATGCATCATTTTCACAGGACAGAAAGTCTTCTTTTTGTATTTTTTGTGTCCCTGAGTTGGTTGCTTGCACAGTCTACAGATCGGCAAGTTGTGTACACATGATATCTTGGCTCCGACTGGAGTAAGATTTTCTGTGTATTTTCTTTTGTACATCGTAGCTCGGGACCAGGCTCTCTGTGATGACTTTTTGATTGTATTTACTCCCGTATGTGACGATGAATGAGCGTGTTGTGTTTTCATTTACAAATGAACTACGTGAATGATTAATTCCTCAACGAAACACTATAGTGTTTATAATTATAGTCTATTAATTAGCCGAAATAAAATGAAATATATGTTAAATTCAACCTTTAAACTGCACTTCCAGAAAAAAGTCCAGTCATAAAGCATAATCAAAGCTTTATTGGCATGTCAAGCATTTACAGTAAGCTATTATTTACAAAACTATTCAGAACGTTAAGAGATCGAAATGAAGGGGAAATAAATCAAATACATAACGAATATAAAAATATAACCAAAAATAATAATAATAACAATAATATACAAATATTAGGAAAAAAGATGATCTGTTAATGGACGTACAAGACTGTGGGATGGATAAAAATGTTTTCTTGAAGGCCTATTTTATTTTATGTACTTTATTACTTTATGTAACATTTATTCATGATAAACTTCATTAGAATGCTGTCTACAACGTGTGCAAATGGTAGCCTAGGCCTATGGTTAATATTATGCAATGGCGCCGCAAACGGCAGCCTCAGTGTTTGGCTCTCCAGTGTTTGTACTGTTTTTGTTAGTTTTTCCTGTTTTTTGTTTCTCAAACACGATCAGTTTTACCAGGGATGAGCTGCTGAACATTCGGCAGAACACACCACAAAATCTTCTACCGGATTTCGATTATTCAGACGTTTTGCTGAACGTTGTACCTGGCGAAGCAGCGGCACTGATCAAGCGCTTCAGAACGCGCAGACGGGGGAAGAGAGCCGGCGCGCTCGTGAAGCTCAGGAAGTGCGGATTCAGAACGCCGTTGCCGAGCATCCATATGGCGAATCTCCGCTCTCTACCCAACAAAATGGACAAACTTCTTCTGCTCTCCTGAATAAATAAGGATTTTTCAAACTCTGTTGCTCTGTGTTTCATGGAAACCTGGCTGAAAGACGCCATTACGGACAGCGTGTTGAGTCTCCCGGGCTTTCAGCTGTTTAGAGCAGATCGCGACGCAGAATCAATGGGGAAATCACGCGGCGGCAGGACATGTTTTTACATCAACGAAAGGTGGTGTACAGATGTTACAGCGTTAAAGAAGATGTGCTGTTCCGATCTAGAAGCGCTTTTCATTAACTGTAAGCCGTTCTATTCGCCGCGGGAGTTTCACTCGTTCATTCTCGTGAGTATTTACATTCCTCCGCAAGCACACGTGGGCCTGGCTTTACAGAAACTCGCTGATCTGATCACAGAGCCAGAAACAACAACACCCGTACTCTGTTTTAATCATTCTCGGGGACTTTAATAAAGCAAATCTTTCCCGTGAACTGCCAAAATACAGACAGCACATCACATGTCCCACCAGAGACAGTAATATACTGGACCATTGTTACTCCACAATAAAGGATGCATATCGCTCGGTCCCCAGAGCAGCTGTAGGACTCTCTGACCACTGCCTGGTTCATCTTATACCGACTTACAGGCATAAACTTAAATCTGCTAAACCTGTAGTAAAGTCTGTAAAGAGATGGACCAACGAAACAGAGCAGGCATTGCAAGCCTGTTTCGACTGCACCGATTGGAGTGTTTTTGAAGCAGCCACCAACGATCTGGACGGAATCTGTAACATCATATATCAGTTTCTGTGAAAACATGTGCATCCCTACCAGGACTCATTTAACATTCAATAATGATAAGCCATGGTTTACAGCAAAACTTTGTCATCTTCGTCAGGCCAAAGAGGACGCCTACAAAAGGGGGGACAGAGTCTTGTACAATCAGGCCAGAAACACACTGAATAAGGAGATTAGAGTGGCCAAGAGGAACTACGCTAAAAAACTAGAACACCAATTTTCTGCGAATGAGCCTGCATCAGTGTGGAAAGGCCTGAAGGACGTCAACAACTACAAGACACCATCCCCCAGCACTGAGGCCAATCAACAACTTGCTGAAGACCTGAATGAGTTTTACTGTAGATTTGAAACTCCCAGTCTAACACCCCACACCCGCTCTGAACATCTCTCCACACAACCATCAACACCTCCTGCAACCCCCCTCTCCCCCACTCCTACGTTTCAGATCAGTGAGGATGATGTGCGCCAGGTCTTCATCCCCGTCCCAAAGAAACCCAAGATAACAGGACTTAATGACTACAGACCTGTGGCCCTAACGTCTGTGGTCATGAAGACATTTGAGAGGTTGGTGTTGGCTTATCTGAAGGACATTACTGGACCCTTACTAGACCCCCTGCAGTTTGCTTACCGAGCAAACAGGTCCATGGATGATGCAGTCAACATGGGACTGCACTTCATCCTGCAACATCTGGACAAAACAGGGACTTATGTGAGGATCCTGTTTGTGGACTTTAGCTCTGCTTTCAACACCATCATCCCAACACTCCTCCAGACCAAACTAACCCAGCTCTCTGTCCCTAGCTCTATCTGTCAATGGATCACCAGCTTTCTGACAGATAGGCAATAGCTAGTGAGAACTGGTAAATTCACATCCAACAACCGCACCACCAGCACTGGCACCCCTCAGGGTTGCGTCCTCTCCCCACTGCTCTTCTCCCTCTACACCAACGACTGCACCTCTAAAGACCCCTTTGTCAAACTCCTGAAGTTTGCAGATGACACAACAGTCATCGGTCTCATCCAGGATGGAGACGAGTCTGCTTACAGACAGGAGGTTAAAGAGCTGGCTGTCTGGTGCAGTCTTAACGACTTGGAGCTGAACACCCTCAAAACTGTGGAGATGATCGTGGACTTCAGGAGGAACCCCCCCTGCACTCCCCCCACTCACCATCATGGATAGCACTGTAACGACAGTGGAGTCATTCAGGTTCCTGGGCACCACTATCTCTCAGGACCTGAAGTGGGACACTCACATTGATTCCACTGTTAAAAAGGCCCAGCAGAGGTTGTACTTCCTTCGCCAGCTGAGGAAATTCAACCTGCCACAGGAGCTGCTGAAACAGTTCTACTCAGCCGTCATCGAGTCTGTTCTGTGCACTTCAATAATTGTCTGGTTTGGTTCAGCTACAAAATCAGACATCAGAAGACTACAGAGAACGGTTCGGACTGCTGAAAGGATTATTGGTGCCCCCCTGCCTACCCTCCAAGAACTGTATACATCCAGAGTGAGGAAAAGGGCTCGGAAAAATCACTCTGGATCCATCACATCCAAGCCATCTCCTTTTTGAACTTTTGCCATCTGGTCGGCGTTACAGAGCACCGAATACCAGGACAGCCAGGCACAAGAACAGCTTATTTCCCCAGGCAATCTACCTCATGAACAGTTAATGTTCTCCCATTGTGCAATTAAAGTACAGTATGTGCAATAACCTTATAATTATTTATCACCCTAAACCCTAGTACATCCCTACAACTTATTTTATTTTATTCCATATATAGCACACCTGTACATACAATTTATTCTTTTTTTGTGGTTTATTTTTATGCATGTGTATTTTATTCACATCTAATTTGTATTATCTGTGTGTTGTTGTTGTCTCCGTGTACTGGAAGCTTGTGACACTATAACAAATTCCTTGTATGTGCAAACATACTTAGCAAGAAAGCTCTTTCTGATTCTAATATAATAATTTAATAATGTAATAATTTCTATATTAATTAATATAATAATTTCTTAATTCAAAATAAAATATTAATAAATCCAACTCTGATAATCACAGGTTGCTATGGTCACGCATTTTGTTTACTCACGTTGGGATATGATGATGTCATTACCTTGACAAAATGATCCAAACGGGATATATCGCCCTCTGAAGGGCACTTTGGAGTGAAAACAATCATGGCCGCCATATTGAAGGGTCATTCCAAACCGAAGTGCTCAAAACTGGCCACTTCAAAGAGCCCTTCTGAATGAAGGATTTTGAAGGGTACAACTGATGGACACTTCGTGCCCCCATGATCCTTTGCACAGGGAAGTTTTTATGCGTATTTGGTGTATAGGTTGTATGGCATATTTTAGAACTACATGGCATGAATTATACATAGGCAAAATTTATACATTTAAAACCAATTGCTTATGAAGTAATATCCATTGGCCTTGGTGCAATAAACCAAAAATATATAAATAAATAAACTAACGGAAAACAAAAGGCACAGCTTGCACAATCTACTCGTCATTCCGAGTGTGTTTTTTGGGGGGTCAACCAGCATACAAAATGTGCGACAAAGGCGCCTTCCCACCTACAATCTCTGAGTCTCGTACCGGCAGAGATTGTAGGTGGGGGGAGTGAATGTACAGCGCTCTCTCCCACCTTCAATACCACGACTGAGGTGCCCTTGAGCAAGGCACCGAACCCCCAACTGCTCCCCGGGCGCCGCAGCAACAAATAGCTGCCCACTGCTCCGGGTGTGTGTTCACGGTGTGTGTGTGTGTTCACTGCTGTGTGTGTGCACTTTGGATGGGATAAATGCAGAGCACTAATTCCTTGTATGGGTCACCATACTTGGCCACATGTCACTTCACTTCACTTCATCACTTGATTGTTTTGTTAAGATGACCCAGCAGTGCGTTAAAAAAAGAGTATTTTTGGCCCCTACACCCTTTATCCCTCTGAAGCCCTCACTCCAGAGGGTAAACCCTTTGAAGGGATATTAGGGCATAGGGATGAGCCCTTCCGAATGGAACGCAGGGTATATCACGTTCCCACGAGTGTATATGACATGGCCACGACAAAACTACGTGAACCAAACATGTCCCCTCCTGGCCACTGTAGTTTTTCGGCTAACTTGGACTTTGGAGAAATCTAATCTCGTGAAGTGTTTGAACACACTGATTTGTTATTTGCAATGCACATGGGTCTGTTATTATTTAAGCCTTTACTGTGTTTCACTGTTGTCCCAGAAATACAGTTCAGTGTTCCAAGTGTATTTTGGACCCAAGAAGGTTATGAAACAGTGGGAAGAATCTGTGGATGATTGTCTAATTTTGTTGATGGTAAAATGTTCATTTATGAAGATTGTCACTTATCCAGGTCATAGAGTTCCAGTAATCTGTCACAACCAGGATAACCGACAGACTTAATTTAGTTTTTGTTAATGTTTGGCTCATGTTCGTATCTGCTCAAGTCAATAAAACATATTATGAACAAGTTACAATTTAAAGACGAATTGGAAAATCAAGACAAAGCTCTTTTTGTTAAGGGAGGTCACCCGTTCAATTGATAAATTAACGGCTAGTTAAAGAAACTGAACTACTATAGTATTAATTAAAAATAAGCTGACTCTAACAATCAATCTTTTGCTCTCCTTATGTTTCAACATGCATGTTAACACAATTCAGCAGCAAATGAAGACTGAAGTCAGGATGTGGTTTTCCAAAAAACTTTTTACTTTTTACAGTTTAATAATAATTGAAGTTACATAAATCACTATTTACACAACTCACTTATATTACACTGCTCATTTACAACATTACTCACTTATATTACACTGCTCTCTTACATTAGACTGCTCACTTATATCACATTACTCACTTATATTACATTGCTCCCTTACATTAACTTCCCTTACCAAAAAGTAGTATACTTCAAGTTTATTTTAGTAAGTATACTTAAGTAAAGTTCAAGTATATTTTTAAGTATACTTTATGTAGTCAGTATACAAATATCAGTGTACTAGTAGTATACTTGTAAGTGTACTATTTCAATACTCCTTGGGACTAAATTGGCCCACTTTCTAGTATATAAAAGTATACTTCTAAGTATACTTTAAGTATAACAGTAGTAAACTTTGAGTACACAACTAGTTTACATCAAAATGTTTAGTCTGTACTGCAACTATACTAAAAGTGAACTTATAGGTATACTGATAGTTTATTAATTAAATACTTGTTGTAGCATTTTTAGTACACTTTGAAGTATAGTCTCAGTAAACTACTAGTTTAGTAGTTTTATACTGCAAGAATACTCGTATGTTTTCTTTAAGTGAACTTTACATCATACTTTAAGTATATTGCTATGTCCTTATTTAGGTATTAATTTGTATATATTTTGTTACATGAATATCTGAACATACAAAACATCAAAAGAACAGGGTATCTGCTTGTAAACAAAAACATTTTATTCTAGCTTCATGTTGATATTAGATGTATATTTGTAGCAATAGCCAAAAAAACATTTTATGTTTCAAAATTATAGATTTTTCTTTTATGCCAAAAATCATTTGGATATTAAGTAAAGATCATGTTCCACGAAGATATTTTGTAAATTTCCTACCGTATATATATCAAAACGTAATTTTTGATTAGTAATATGCATTGCTAAGAACTTCATTTGGACAACTTTAAAGGCGATTTTCTCAGTATTTAGTTTTTTTTGCACCCTCAGATTCCAGATTTTCAAATAGTTGTATTGTCCTATCCTAACAAACCACACATCAATGGAAAGGTTATTTATTCAGCTTTCAGATTATATATAAATCTCAATTTCGAAAATTTGACCTATATGACTGGTTTTGTGGTCCAGGGTCACATTTCATTACACCAAATACACCAAATAATGTTCTTTTTACCAACATCATATGACCCCTTTAAGGTTTTGCAGAAAGAGTGATTTATTTGACAAATTGGTTTATGCTATGGAGAATTTAGTTCAGAGAATGGGATTTATTGTCTTAGCAAATGTGAAAAACTGTAATAATATATGTGGGATGGATAAATCCATCTCTGATAATTGCAGGTTGCTATGGTCATGTGGGTTTGTTTCCGCATTAAACTCCTGGCTACAAGAAAAATGTCGTTCCCTCAACATAAGAAGTCGTCACACGACTCCACATCGCGTGGACACAACATAAGGATGTCGTTACCTTGACAAAATGATGGCCACGAAAAAACTAAGTGAACTGAACATGTCCCCTCCTGGTCACCGTAGAGCTTGGTCTGTAGGAGTAGCTAGGTTTATAATTTTTTACCGAGAACAAGCTATTGATATCTTGCAGATCATTTAGCTATCAGATGTTGATTCAGTAACCGCTCTTCGGACTTATTCAAACAGAGTCGTTAATCGGGCTACACTGGTTAGAAAACGTTTGTGCAAGTTGGCACTCTTTGACTTTAAATGTGAGCTGAACATGACCCACTGATCATAAAGATTGTATCATTGACACAATATTCATTGACTATGTTGGCCAAGAAAATATAATATTTGACATTTAGTTACTGGCACTTCTAGGCAGTTAAATCTTAACTAGTACATAGATAATCAGTCATATACCAAATCGACTTTTACAAACAACTGATTTTAGTTTAACCAGATCCTGATTTAACTGCTATTATTATTAAATAGTATTAAATAGGCATCTGCCAAATGTGCAAATGCAAATTTAAAAACCAAAATGACACCAAAAATGTGGATAAGTTTATTTATTTATGTGGTGATTAATCTTTTCTCAATCCTCATCTTTTAAAAGGAACCATCTGTAGGCAACTATTACTTTACATTGTTTCCAAGTGTAAGTACTATCATCAGTTTTACCAACAATATTTGCATGATTTTAAAGTGACATTTACATATTTAACATGCTTTTATACTTAAAAGCAAAAGCACTATAGTTACTGATCTAAAAAGTAATAAACATTGAATGTGTTTCCAATGGAAATCTAAATGAATAAATGCAATATACAAGCGAGAGAGAAAAAAAAAAGTAACAGACATTCGACAGCATATATATAACTTTAAGATCGTTTGACTGCACACAGTTTGTGGAGGGCCGGGTTCAGAGTGAAGCCCACGACTGGTGTGAGATCCAGTTCATCTCCAGACACTCCTGGAGGAGGAGTGAAGCGGAAATGCTGAAGGAGGGAGGTGAAGAACAGGAAGAGCTCCATCCTGGCCAAACTCTCTCCAGGACAAACCCTGCGGCCTGAGAACAACAATAAACAAAGAATTAACTAAAAGCATTTGCGATGGCACAATATAAGTAGTGAATTTGAAGTCCACTGCACCTGCAGAGAAGGGCATGAAGGCATCCCTTTTGACAAAATGTCCCTGCTTATTTAGGAAATGACTTGGGTTGAAGCTGTCAGGAGTTTCCCACTCATTTTCATCCCTCAGTACAGATGCCAGTAGCGCCCACACACTGGTACCCTGCACAAAACAATGCAAAAGATCAATGTTAAATGGTGCAAACACATAATCAAGAACACTGCATGTTCTTACTGGAGCCAGACCTTCTTGATGAAGTATCCATTCAGGTGAACATCACAGGTGGTCTGATGAGGGGAACCAAGGGGTACTACGTTTGCAAATCTCTGGGTTTCATGGATCACAGCGTCTGTATATGATAAGTTCTTCCTGTCTTCCGCCACTGGCTGACGTCCACCGATCACTTGGTCAATCTCATCTTGAACCCTGCCTACGTTAAATGAACAAGAAAGACCACAGCATGAGAGTTTATAACATCATTACTGAATACTTGACTGTGGTTGACACTTTGCATGGGATATAATTAGATTTGCAGACTTGCATTATTCAAATTGTTATAAAATAATGCAATACTCCTGCATTTAGATGCAGCCATACCTTGTATTTCAGGGTATTTGGCCATGAGCAGAAGACCCCAGCGTAGCGTTGTGGCCGTAGTGTCGATACCAGCACCAAATAGGTTGTTGATTGTACAATATAAATTCATTGAATTATACAAAGAGTCTGTTTTGCCAGATTCCTGCAGAAATCATGACGGTGAAAGCCAAGAAAAGGAGATGTCAGAATGTAATAGCAAATCGATTTAATTTAAAACTACGGGCAGTACCTCATCTTTTTGTTGTCGTATCAGGAAACAGTCAGCGATTCCTCTGGGGTCCAAAGGGTTCAAAGTCTTCTTCAGACCATTTATTATTTCCTCGCTTTGTCTGAACGTTTCTTTGACATTGTTAACAATACGTTTCTGATTGGCCACAAAAGGACGAATCCAAGGAAACATGTTGTAGAGCTGCAAACAAGCAAAACTGCATAATGTGCCATTGAACAATGTACATACAAAATAAAGCATTAGAAATATCTGGGTACCTGAATTGAAGTAGATCCAGTCATCCTCATGTTTTCGAAAGCTCGTTTGACCATGTGATATAACTTGGTGTTGCTATACTCCAATCTGGTGCTGTAGATGATGGCAGAGATGACATTTGAAACAGCCATGGCCGTTAGCAGA
Source organism: Sinocyclocheilus anophthalmus (assembly GCA_018155175.1). NCBI lineage: Eukaryota > Metazoa > Chordata > Actinopteri > Cypriniformes > Cyprinidae > Sinocyclocheilus > Sinocyclocheilus anophthalmus. The sequence goes on along the minus strand of JADLZN010008497.1, from coordinate 11,276 downwards.
GTTGTTTCAAATGGTTTTCCTGCACATGGGTGAACATGATGTTAATACTCAAATCTGTTTCAGTCACAGCATCGTCTTGTTTTTGTGTTTTGCAGTCTTACCTTCAAACTTCTCAAATTCCTCTTTTAAATATTGCGTTTCTTCAGTGATAATCTGTTCACTTCTTTTCTTGCCCATTCCAAAGTCTCGCAGATTGGAAAGAGCAAAGCGTCTCATTTCCCTCCAGTTTTCACCATTGGAAAACACAATCCCTACAGAGCAATAATTTATCCATTACTCCAAAGAGCTGAATTAATTTGACATTTACATCTACGGAAAAACAAGGTGTTTATTAAATGATCATCTGAAGTCGTGAAAGCCTTCTTACCATATCCCTGGTTGAAATCATGAAATATGGGTGTAATATCTCTTTCTCCAAACTCCTCTGAAAGGTTCACTAGTGCCTGTTTGACAGCCTTGTATCCTGACAATATCACCACTTTTTTGGGGCCAAAGTGCACTGTGTAAACTGACCCATATTGTTTTGACAGCTGTAAGACAGAAAAGATGGCGCTATTGAAATATATAATTTATCGGCATCATGTCATCTGTGGTCTGTCTGATCACTTTATAGCAGAAAGTATTGTTAGAACACAGGATTCAGACAGCTTGTCCCAGCTTACCTTCTAACACAATACTCTCTACTTTTGTGCATTTGCCTGCTGGCACGACGCCCATCTCCACGGTCATTCATTACCATTGACTCTTACCCTAGTCCGTATGAGAACTAGGTGACCTATTTGTCATTTTTGAACACTGTATGTGTGCCAGCGATTGCCTACTTGGCATGTGTACCATTTAAGCAATAAGGTACAAGAGGAAACACCCTATCCATCTATATTTTTTCTTTCTTTTTTCATTTAGCAGACGCTTTTATCCAAAGCGACTTATAAATGAGGACAATAGAAGCAATCAAAACCAACAAAAGGGCAATAATATGTAAGTGCTGTGACAAGTCTCGGTTAGCCTAATGCAGTACACGTAGCAAGGTTTTTTTTTAAATAATATAATAAATAAAAATAAAACAGATAGGATAGCTAGTGTTTAGGTGGCTTTTTTATAATAAAGAAAATGAAAACAAGAAGATCGAATAGAAATACTATGTTAGAGGCTCTTTTTTTTTTTTTTTTTACAAAGAAAACAAGTAGTAAGAATCAAAAAAGAATAGAGAGTACAAGTGTTAGAGAGTCAAGAGTTGTTGTTTTTTTCTTCTTAAAATTAGAATAGAGAGTGCTAGAGTTAGAGGGTCGAATGAAGATGGAAAATATGTGTTTTTAGCGGTTTTTTGAAGATGGCCCCCCCAAAGGAAAAAAAACCCCCCCCCCTTTCCCCCCCCCCCCCCCATTGTTCCATCTGATGAACAGTTAGGTAAAAGTCGTGAGGGATTTTGTGCCTCTTTGGATGGCACAATAATACGCCGTTCACTGCAGAACACACGCTTCTGGAGGGCACATAAGTCTGAAGTAGTGAATTTAGGTAAAGGGGTGCAGAGGCAGTGGTGATTTTGTAGGCAAACATTAATGCCTTGAATTTTATGCGAGCAGCTACTGGTAGCCAGTGCAAATTGATGAACAGAGGTGTGACGTGTTCTTTTCAGCTTGTTAAAGACTAATCTTGCATCTGTCTATCTATCTGTCGTCTGTCTGTCAATCTCATTTTGGATAATGCCTGAGATCCATCCATAGCCTTGATCTAAATCTATGCCTGTTTACTAGTAAAAGTTAGAACACTATATCAAATCATCAAAAATAAAATCAGCTGTCTGAAACATTTTTGCTTACCTCACAAAGACTCATGTAGGTTTTCTTGAGGTTGAGGGTGTGCAGGTTCCCCAGAAGTGGCAGCGGTTTGGGTCCCGGAGGATATTTTTTTCCCTCATCCCGAGAGCTGGAGCGGATGGAGAACAGGTAAATAACCAAACACAATAGCAGAGCACCTAATACTGTACCTGTGCCAGAGCCCTGTGAGAGTAATGCTTCAATTAAAGTCATAGTCAGACAGATCTACCATACACATGCACAGATCAGTCACTCATTTAGGTCTGATGTGGGTTGTAATCCTGTTCTTATGTACTATTTATAGGAGGGGGCATAAGAAAGAACAGGGTAACCTTTGCACAGAAACAAGGCATTTGGAATCAGATCCAAATGAGGAAACATCATATTAGAGGTCTGCAAGCCCGTCGGGTCCCGTTACATGTGACTCACTTAAACCAAACACTAATAAACATGTGTTGCATAACTCTTGTAAGAGTTTTCTTACACTCAATCTGTATTTCTGTCATCTAACTCAATACCTTCTTCCTTTACATCACAATATATTACAGTCTCTCGTGTGTGCAAATGACCACTGTACCACTGTATAATCAACCACTGTATAACTGAATAGTTGAGTGAACCATTGGTTACACAATATGAACATTTAAACTGAATTACAATATGCAGAATATACTTAATCAGAAGAAAGATTCTAACGCTCAGCCTAAATAAGGCAGGCTACACAAATAGAATTTGTTCTGTTTACCTCTTAATTGTGGGGTTGAAGGAATGCAGGTACAAAAAATGACTACCAAAAATAATAAATGCCAACCCAGAGTGTATTTCACAAGAAGACAAAAAAAACTATATGTACAATCAATGTATGAGTGTGTGTGCGTACTGTCCTTGAAAGTCCAATAGTATGTGTGTGTCAGGGTGTGTGTGGGTTCATTCTTTCAGGACCTCACCAAAAAACATAGCACCGGTGAACTGGTATAGTGTCCGGGAGCACGTTGAGGAACAGCACTGTCCCTGTCAGCAGGAACACAATCCCAACTCAAATAGTCCAACAACAACTATTGACCCAGAGCATTCCAGGCCCGTCTGCGAATTCCCACAAAGTGTTGCACAGCACATACACAAGCACAGCTCATAGACGATCGATCCTAGTGTATCCAAGTGAGCACATTGAGCGTAGCTCATGATCGGACGTGTCAAATCATATGGTCGATGTGACGTCACGGGGATTCCCTGGTGCGTCGCAAGCGAACTCTCGCGAGAAGAAACAGGGTCCACCACACTCAAAAGGGCAATACAAACAAGATACATCAATCTTTGTTCAACACAACATCTGTGACACATCAACAATCAAATTGTATTTAATCAACACGCTTTTAATATATCCCTCTATGTGGCCATGCATAAAAAGCCAACTCCAGACCCCCCACCCAGCCAATGGCGTTGGAGATGAGCATCCATAATAACACTTCAAATTAACCACATTCATCACGTCTGTTTTTGGTGGGTTGCCCCAGCACACAGTGTAATTACAGCTGAACCCTCCCACTTGGGCGCTAGCTTGGCAGATAATTTGTTAGAGGCATTGGAAAGAGGATGGGTTTTTAACCAAACTAGGTCACCCGGTTGAAACTGCGCATTTTTTCTACGGTAATTATAATACCTAGCTTGTTTGGCTTGGCTCATCCTCATCCTGTTTTTCACCTCCTCTACCATAATGTTCTGTCGTTCCACCAGGGAATACGCAGCTTGATCAGGTGAAGGTGGTTGGTGGATTAGGCATTCCAGAGGTCCCAGCACTTGCCTACCCAGCATGATCTCAGCCGGGGTCTTCCCTGTGCTTTCCTGCTGGGCGGTGTTGATGGCATAGCGGAATTCTGGTAGCCACTGGTCCCAGGTTTGATGTTGCTGTCCCACATATGCAGCAATCATTGTTTTTACAGTCCGGTTGATTCTTTCTGTTAAGTTTGCTTGTGGGTGATAGCTTGTTTGTTAGTCTCTGAACACAACCCCATTTCTTGCACAGATCGCCCAGAATGCTGGAGGTGAACTGGGGATCCCTGGGGGGGGGGTGGCTCCCGGTCAGATACCAGGAACTTAGGGACTCCCCAGTGAGTAAAAATCTCCTCCCTGATGATTTTCACTATTTTCAGGGTCTTGGCATCCCGAAGTGGAAACATCTCCACCCACTTCGTGAAATAGTCCACAATGACGAGGAGGTAAGTGTTCCGTTTCTTACTGGTGAGGAATGGACCCATTAGATCAATCCCTAGAGTGTGTGATCTGGGAACTTTGTAAAAGTCCAGATGGTTTTGTATTACTTGGTTTGTATTTCTGACATACCTCACAGCTTTTTATGTACTGCCAAACATCCCTCCTGACGGACGGCCACCATGCCACCTCCAGGATTTTCAGCAGGGTTTTTAGCTGTCCAAGATGACCTCCTAGGGGATTATCATGGTAATAGTGCATGAAGTCAGCTCTCAGTGTCTGTGGTACCACCAGCTGATATTTTTCTTTGCGGTACCACACACCTTGGTGGTCTTCAAAGGTGATGGGCTGTTCTTTGGGTGAGCGAGGTTGGTCGCTAGACTGCAGGTGAGTGATGGTATGATCCACACCTTGAGCTTTAGCAATTTCTTCCAATGAATGTGGTAAGGTAGATGAGTGATGAGATGTTATGGAAAGACATGGGACGGCATGACTAGAAGGTGGCTCGCATATCCTGGACAAGGCATCTGGCCCCATGTTGAGGCAGCTTTTCCTGTGATGAACCTGAAAGTTGAATTGTTGCAGCCGGTCCAGCGTGTGAGGCGTGAGGAGGTTTTGGGGCAGTTGAAGGCCCAGGCGAGTGCAGCATGATCCGTAAAGACATCAAACGGCCTCCCCTCCAGGTAATGCCTCTACTTTTCAACAGCCCAAACCACAGTTAGACATTCCTTTTCAGACGTACTATAATTTCTTTCTGCACCTGTTAAAGTCTGTGAGGCGTATGCCACCACCTTTTCTCCTTCCACAGAATGTTGAGTGAGGATAGCACCCGGTCCTAGATCACTCGCGTCCGTATGCACTTGGAAGTTTTTGTTGAGGTCTGGTTGGATGAGTACAGGTGAGCTTTGTAATGCTTGTTTAAGTGCATTCATGCTATCTTGACATTCTGGAGTCCATTCCCACTTAACTCCTTTCTTTTTAAGGTGGTCAATGGAGCAGACTGAGTGGCAAGTCAAAAGGGAAGGCTATTTATGGCTATACCCACCCGGAGCCAACCAGGAATCGTTGCGAGCTCGGAGTGTCTTTTGCGGATTATGAATCCAGCCACGGCCTTGGTCTTCCGTGGGCAATCTCCCCTCCCCCTGCGGAGACTATATGGCCGAGGAACTTAAGCTGTTGCTTGAAGAAGTGGCATTTCTTCATGTTCAGCGTCAGGTTGGCTTGGGTGAGATTGTGGAGAACAGTATTAAGGTCTTGGATGTGTATCTAATGTTTTTGAATAGATTATAATGTCGTTGATGTAGACGAAACATATTTCCCCCTCAAGTCTGCCAGAACTCTCTCCATCAAACGCTGGAAGGTGGCTGCAGAGTTTCTGAGCCCATATGGCATAGACTTGAACTGAAATAGCCCTTTGGTGGTAATAAAAGCGGTCTTCTCTTTACTCGCCTCCTCCATCTCCACCTGCCAGTATCCGGACCGCAGATTCAATGCACTGAACCAGGAGGCGCCTTCCAGGGATTCTAGGATGTCATGAATCAGAGGCATTGGGTAAGCATCGGGTACGGTCTTACTGTTTAACCTTCTGTAATCCATACAGAACCTGAACGATCCATCAGGTTTTGGGACCAGGACCACGGGTGACGACCAAGGTGAGAAGGAGGGCTCAATGTTGTCCTGGATCATCTGGTCAACTTGTTCCTTGATGATCTGTTTTTTGAGGGGTGAAACTCTATATGCCCGGGATTTGATAGGTATATCGTCAGTCAAAATAATCTTGTGTTGTACTACTGATGTTTTACCCAGGATGTTCGAAGTGGTGCATGGCCAGTTGGAGATCAACTGTCTCAATTCTTCCTGATTGTCAGAGTCCCATTGTGTAGTCTCTGGGGTGAAGGACATGAGTTCGGGAAGTCTGCCAGTTGTTGGTATGGCGTAGTATAAATTCAACTTGGCATCTGTGAGGAAATTAGCTTGACTCAAGGGTGTAGACAGACTTGCTGGCACCTGTGCAGACAGGAAATGGTAATATGTATAGTCTTTTCCAGATCTTAAGCCATATCTGCTTTGTCCCACTTCCAACACAGCTCCATTGGCATTCAGGAAGTCCAACCCAGCAATAAGGGGAAAGGCAAGGTGATTGTCTTTCATGATATATGTATCCAGCAAGCACTCTTGATCATGCCAGTGATACAGAAACTTTTGCAGGTCTCTGGATTGGTGAATCGTTCCATCTGCCATTATGAACCTCTGCGGGGCCAAAGTAATGACTGGTGGACTCTTAGTCTTTAGCTGTTTCCACAGGCTCTCCTGCATCAGGGTGTAAGTGCTTCCTGTGTCTAAGACCGCCTTCACCTCCTGTCCATTCACCCTTACAGGAATGACGAGGAGAGATGTGACTGGATGGGGTTGTGCCAGGGTCAATCCGGCCAGGTTTTTGCTGTTTGTACGCTCTGCAAGCTTCTTCGTTTTCTCTTTGCTCCCTTGGGTACCAACTTTTTGAGAGTAGTCCTTCGCTCCCATGCAATCCCTTTCCACCATTGAATCAACCTTCACCAGCTGCTCCACGGTGTTCACTGTCCCCCGTAGGCATCCTGCAACCCACGGGTTGATGTTGTTTAGGATGCGGTTGACCTGCTCCTCTTCAGAGATCTCTGGCTTCCATTTCAGACAGAGAGCCCGGTAATCATAGGCAAAGTCCCTCAGGCGTTGTCGCGGCTGCTGGACCAACGTCCTCAGCTTCTCCTCCACCTACGAGAGGTAATCGTCTGAAAGAAAAGCCGCCATGAATGCCTTTTTGAAGGACTGCCAATCTTTTACCTTGGCCTTCTCTGCTTTCCACCAGCTCAGAGCGGGTCCCTTCAAGACTGTCCGCAGAGTTCCAATGAGCTCAATGCTGCGGAGAGGCCTGATCTCCAGAAAGTTCTCACATTGCTCGATGAAGTTAAGCACCTCTGCTGTCTCACAGGAGTCGCCAGAAGTGGGGAACTCTAGGTGGATGGGAGGCCGAGCACAAAATGAGGATGAACCAGCCATAACTGAGGAGGTAAGCACATTATGTGAGTGAGTAAACACAGAAGGATTTACATCATAAGTAGTATTTTGAGCTGGATGAGTTGGACCTTTCTGTTTATCCTTAACAGGCATTGGGGTCTGTGGACAATAGACCAGAGAAATGTGGGAGGAAGCTGGTGAGTAGGTCTGTAATCTGGAGAGTGTGGGAGTACTTACTTTATTAATTTGACTTTACCATTTAGCATCTCTCCTAAGAAAACTATCTGTTACAGCCTTTTCTAATTTTTCCAAGGAGTTTAGGAAATAGTCCTCCAACCCAGCCAAGCTAGGGTCCACGGCCTGCCTGAAACTGGTCTCCCGGTTTACTGTACTGTCTATTGACTGTTTAAAATCATGTTCTATATTTTGTACTCTTTTATTTAGGGCCAATAAATCCACCTTTACTTGTGCCATGTCTGCCTGCATTGTCTGTACTATTTCACCACTTAAAATATTGCTCCCTTCATCATCATTATCATTAGATTGATCAGAGTCAGAAATGTACAATGACCTTATTTATCATAGATGTTATTTCAGCAGTAAAATTGCGCCTAGTTACAAATGGGCCTGCTGTAAAATCCACATCTGGCTGTTCAAGAATCTCTTGGTCATTTACAGGTGTATTTAGATTATCGGTATGGTACCCTTGCATCGTTCCCAGTATTCACAACTATACAGTTGACCATCAGGACTCCACTAAGGCCTTCAGTTGTCAACACTAATCCATAATTATGACATAGGTATTCACACGAAAACCGATAGCACAACACAAACAAATACTTCCCCCTATCGACGGAATCTCAGCACAATTACTGAGTAACCACGATGATTAGTCATGCGTCTCCATACAGTGATGGGCACGGATGAGCACATGCCACCCTTGGACTAATGATAGGGTTGAACTGGACAATGACAAGGTTCAAAAAAAAATACTACCGACCTACACAAAACCAAAAAATAAAGAAAAAATGCCAACCCTACTTGTCATCCGCTCAAGAGTGTTAAGTAGCTTTCACAAGAAGACAAAAGAACGATATATACAATCAATGTATGAGTATGTGTGTGTACTGTCCTTAAAAGTACAATAGTATGTGTGTGTCAGGGTGTGTGTGGATTCAGTTCGGCCTCACCGGTGAACTTGTATATTTTGTATACCCTTTTAAACATTTTAACTTGACTCAGGGAATGTATATCACCCTCCTGAAACAACATACACACGAAATCGACATATTCTGTTATGTTTTATGTCCTAGGTGATCGATTTCACCCACCTGTTTAAATAAACAAAGAGAGACACTGGCTGCATCCGAAACCGCCTACTCAATTAAGTTAAATTAATTTCATTAAGTACTTACTTAACGAGCGCTAAAAGAGTAGGTACTCTACAACCAAATCTCGTTGAGTATGAATGCGATCCAGGCATCATCCGCCATGACGACTATCACGTGATCTACTTCACGAGTTCACGCTTACATATAATTAGCTGAAGTATGGTAATGCATATTTGGCGTGCTGTCCGGGGAAGGGCTCCGAGCTCGGGAATGGCCCGAACCTAGAGTACCCCCACAAAAAGCAATTGAGCAAAGGACAGCCGCCAGACTGAAGAACCCCCCCAAAATAAGCACTGAGAACTGGCGGGGGCTGATGTTTTGAGAAGTCGCCTGGTTGGCAAGCCGGAAGAGCCTACGTACTCCGGTGAGAGCAATTTATGCGTTGGAAGGGTAGGCCCTACCTGCTGTTGGTATTGGACTATGTGGTTTGGGGCGCCCGGTCAGGAGGGCTCGAGCCGATGCTCAACGGGAGCTCACATCGTTGGAACGGGTGAGCCCTACCGGCCGATGGGGGAGGAGCAGCGTGATTGTATAACCCTACCAGGAAGGCCCGAGTTGCCTCGACTGGAATAGCTTGTGGTGTCGGCGTATGGGCCCTACTGGCTGACAGGCCCCTGCTAATCAGTGGGCAGAGGGCAAAATGGCTGACCGAGAGGGCCCATGAATCCTCCGACTGGAGATCAAGACTCAGGACGACGGACGTGTGGGTCCTCTCGGTTTGGCAGATAAAAAGACTTTGGGCCATCCGGCAAGGAGGACTCTTGCGACACACGACGGGAGATCAAGACTCATGGCGTCGGATGGATAAGTCTCGCTTGCGGGTGGCAAGTATAGAAGCCCAACCGGGAGTACTCTCGCCGACATCTGATGGGAGATCAATACTCGCTGCATCAGACGGGTAAGCCTCGCCGGGCTGGGAGAGAGAAAAGGAAAACCCGACTGGGAGGGCTCTCGCAGCATCCGATGGGGTATCAGACTCAGAACATCGAAAGGGTAAGCCTCGCCAGGCGGGGGGAAAAGACTTGAGGTTAGCTGAGAGGGTTCTGACAGCGTTTCGGCGGGAGGTCGAGACTCATGGCGTCGGACGGCTAAGCCTCGCCAATCGTCGAACGGAAAAATAAAGTTATGTGGCCGGGAGACTCTCGCCGACATCCGACGGGAGCACACAGCATCGAACGGGTAAGCCTCACCGACCGTAGGATGGAAAAGGTAAGGTTGTCTGGCCGGGAGGCTCTCGCAGCATCCGACGGGAGATACACAGCATCGAACAGGTCGCCTCGCTGACCATCGATGAAAGGTTGGTTGTCTGCCGAGGCTCTCGCCCGACCGTCCTACGATCAACTCATACTCAGCATCGAACGGTTAAGCTCTCCGAACAGTAAGAGGAAAGGTAACGTTGTCTGGCCATGAGGCTCTCGCTGACATCGCGACGATCACACCGGCAAATCAAATGGTGAGCTTCTCGCAGACCGTAGAATGTGAAATGTCAGGTTGTTCTATTCAGCGAGTCCGCTCGCTGCATCCGATGGAGCTCAATACTCACGGCATCGGACGGGTAAGCCTCGCCGACCGTAGGATGGAAAATGTAACCCAGATAATTAATCTAGGTCACTAATATTTAATTAAAATTTTATCTAATTATTATTGCTATAATATTTAGAAAGGAAAGATAAATATGTAGAAAGATCACTCAAGTAAAAAGGAAAAAAAAAACTTCCTGAATGATTCTTAATTGGGGAGGTGAAAGGTTAGCTCCACCCCTTTTGGGTGGTAGCACACGAGCAGACAGAACAAGAGTGAACTTGAAAGAGAGAAGACTTAGTAGCACGAATTCAATGAAAATACAGTTTAATAATCCAGCAATATATTATTAACAAATTAAGACCCAAATTAGTGAGATATTAACTCTTAAAAGCTCACGCTTTGAGAAAGACACGACAAGAAACCGCACTGAAAGAGACGCAACAAGAAGCTGATGAAATAGAACTTAATCAGTATTTCTTCTGAGGAATACTTAATTTATTTTTTCTTTGACACATTTCTCCTTGGTGAGTACAAATTTCGTTATAAGAAATGTATTTAATTAAACTTAATGTGAATACTGTGATTGGAGATTGTAAGTTAACCAGGAATGTGAGTTAGTAATGTAAAAATATGTCAAAAATGCTTCATTTTTGCTTCAATACAATCTGTTAGTGTATATAATTGTTCAAGTTGTTGAAGGGTGTTTTATTTGTGAAGATGTGATAATTTCTCGAAGTGAAATGTGTTTCATGTGGTGCTAGCTTTGCTAACACTGTGCATAGACTCTAGTGTTTTAATTGAGCACATGGCGATTAGCATATGTGTTGCGTATTTGCAAATAATTGAAGCAGACGCTTTAGTCATTTGAAATGGTTTATTCGAACAAGTTACTGATGATCGTTTTTGGCTTTGTTTTTGTCAAGGCCGGGGTTTTTTTTTATATTTTTTTGTCTTTGTTGAGAATTGTGATCCTGAATCCTGTCCCTGCTGAATACTCGTTTTCCGGTTTGGACTGGCGAGCCATCCCATCATTTCGTGCCTTGAAATGGAGAAAGAGTGAAATTTGTCGATCTGGTTGGACCAAACTATATTTGTTTAGAGTTTTTCCAAGTTTTGCTGCCTGTATTTTCCCTGGATCAAACAAAAAAAAAAGTCCCTTCGTGGACTGAATTTTTCCACTTTTGATGAACATTGCTATATTTTTTTTCCTTTTTTTTTTTTTAAACTGAACTGGACATTGAGACTTTTGACTTTGCATCTGAAACTTAACTGGACATTGAGACTTTGAATTCAAAACTGAAACTTGAAATTGGGAACTTGATCTTGAATCTATAAATCTCAT
>JADLZN010008496.1:0-33576 GCA_018155175.1 Sinocyclocheilus anophthalmus | reverse complement strand
AGTTCGTTCGTTAATCTCTAAGGATTTTCGGGTGGGGGGCCCCGCGCCTGGAACATGCGACAGGTACTGATTCGCACGGACAACATGTCTGTGGTCTCGTACATAAATCACCGAGGAGGCGTACGTTCCAGGGCTTTGTGCAAGCAAGCAGCGAATCTCCTGCTATGGGCGGACCGTCACTTTCTCTCCATCAGAGCAGCGCACATCCCCGGTCTCCTGAACCGCGGGGTGGACATGCTTTCGAGGAAGGGGATTCCTCAACTGAGAGTGGAGGTTGAACCCCGAGTCGGTTCGGATTATTTGGACCCCCTACGGGAGAGCGGAGGTGGATCTGTTCACCACGAGCGAGAATGCGCACTGCCCGCCGTTCTTCTTCCTGTCTCACTCCCACATCCCCCTGGAGGGGGGGGTACGCTCTACAGTCGCACTAGCGGCCAGCAGCCAGGCTGTAAGGCTCGGTTTCCTCCATCGGAAGATATTTCGCCACTGGTGTTATGCAGATGCATGGAGGTGGGCTTCGTGATCCTCATCTCCGGCCGAACCGTGGCCGAAGCGCGAGCCTTGGTTTCCCCCGACACCTGACGAGCTCTGTAGTCGAGCGCTGCCTGGCCGATCCCTAATCAGGAGGATCTGCTGGTCCTCAAGCAGCGTGCTCTTGGGGTGGCACGACCGGGAACCCGAGTGTATGGCCTTCCTTGTGGGGCTGCTTCGGGGATTATCAATTACTGAATGCTCTGCATTTCCCGTCTGCTCGACACTCTTCTAGCTGGGAGGCACTTGGCGCCCTCCCTCACGAGGCGGTTTAGTAATGACTCTCGACTGGGAGTGTTTGTGAAATGGTGGCCATGGATGTTCTATCGACCCGGACTGCTTGCTGCGCGTCGGTGTGCTAGCTTATTTCACAGGTAAGCTGATAGTGATCTCTGCCTCAACACTGAAGGCTCTGTGGCGGCGTATTGCCGGTCATTTCGTTCCTGGGCCCGCGTGTAACTGTCAATCCTGATCGGCTAGGCCACTCGCTGGTGGTGATTTTCCTGGGAGAAACCTTCTTTTTCTTCAAGGGAGCGAGGAATTGCCTCCCCCACTTTCCGCCTTCAGTCCCGCCCTGGAACCTAGAGGGGTGGTTAAGAGCTCTTTCAAACAGCCACCATTCGAGCCTTTCAGCATCCGTTGATATGAAGGATACTATCCCTTCCAAACTGCACTTCTTCTTAGCCTCCGCTTCTTCTAGCGTCATAGGGGGATTTACAGCTTTTCTGTGGTGCACAGTGAACGTATTGCATTCGCACCCCGGGCGACGCCAGCGTCACTTCCTTCCGAGGCCGGGCTATACGTGTCCTAATCCATCTACCCCCTATAGAGCGCAGACTGTTTCGCTGTCTGCCCTTTCTTCTGAGTCATCGACCTCGCGTGATGCAGACGCTCAGATTTCGGTGTGTCCCATCAGGGCTTTGAGTATTTTCATTGACCGTTCGGCCAGCTTTCGACAATCTGACCAGTTTTTGTGTGCTACGGTGGTTGTGCGAAGGGTCGGGCCTTGTCAAAACAGAGACTTTCCCACTGGTTTGTGGACGCTATCACGGCTGCTTATACAAGTCAAGGCTTTGAATGCCCCTTTCACATTAGGGCCCACTTAACAAGAGCTATCGCCTCCTCCTGGGCTTGGTCGAGAGGTATGTCTATTCAAGATATCTGCTTTGCACAGGCTGGTCTTCTCAGAATACCTTCGCCAGGTTTTACAAGCTGGACGTTCAGTCCTTAGTCTCCCGAGTGCTGTCGGTGAGTGACTGATTGACGTTTATGTTACCTCTATTCGTGTGTTGCTGCCTCTATTATTATGTTATGTGTTATGCTGCTTAACACAGTTATCTCTGTGCAGCCCCCCTCTCAATACTGTTGTTGTTTCTGCCCTGTTCTCAGCGCAGCTTGCGTTATTACTGGCCAGATATGCAAATTTAGTATACCTGGGTTTTAGATGCTCATTGGCTTATCTCCACCTATCTGCTGCGAGCCCGCCTAACAAGCGTCGTTATTGGTTGGGAATTGTGTGTGTTCTATTTTCGCTGAGTGTGTAACTTGTACAGGCTATTCGTAGCCTCTCTCACGGCGGGATTGCATATCGTTCCCATAACGGAGAAATATCTCCATGATGTCTCGTGAAAGCTCGAGAGAGAACTCTTCCGGGTTTACTGTCGTAACCATCGGTTCCCTATATCGGGAGACGAGACATCACGTGGAACCCCGTGTTCGCTACTACTCTATTCAGCTAGAGCTGCGTTCATTCACCGAGTCTGACGTAATTTTTCGGCGTCACCGCCTCTTTTATACTGCCCAAGAACTTGGCTCGTCAGTAATTTGCAATGCGGTTGCAATACTTTCGCGTCAATTGGCCAGTCACGTTACTGGCGGGAAGCCAATAGTGTACTATCAGGAAATCGTGGAATTGGGACCTAAGTGGTGCACTTCTTCCTCCATAACGGAGAAATATCTCCTTGATGTCTCGTTCCCGCTCTCAGGGAAACGAGGTTACGACAGTAACCGGAGCGTTTTCCGCTCTTTATATAACGTTAGTCCGCTCATCAGCGCCGTTAAACACCGTTAAATGCCGTTACATCGCCGTGACGTCACTGCTAATGGAGCCGATCCGGTCCGTTTGAGAGACGCTCTTTCGTTTCAGAGTTATCGGTCATGTTAACGTTACTTTAAAAGAGACCAATTATACAATTATTCTTAATATCTTCATTATTCATATTTGTATGGGAAGTAGTGCGTCGTCACAGGTTTGACCGCAAGCGCGTGCGCCTAGAGAGAGAGACGAGACACCTTTATAGATTAACGTTAGAGGAAATCGGTCATCCCTCATTTTGTAACAACCATAATAATACTTGTTGTTGTTGTGATTCTCAAGAATGAAAACGCATTTTACTGTGGTTTATTTGTTAGTGGGCTGTAAGGTCTCATCAAATACATTGCATTCTTCTCATCTTGCATTATCAGACAATATTACACATATTCATCAGAGCCTTTATAAACTTTGGGAATTTATAGACTACCATGCAAATAATTATTATCTTCTCTCTTTTTTTCCAGTGTCGATTGATTGTTGTAGGTGAAAATAGTAGCAGTCAACCGGCATTTCAGATTTGCCAGTTTTATCATAACATGCTAATTAATCAATAATCACTGATGAAACTGAAAACATTTTAATTTGTACAGACATATCACATTCATATTTGTTCTTCGTCTCTCTTTTGCTTGTGTCTACAGCAGCTACACACACCACAAAGGCTCTTTTAAGAGCCACATCTCGAGAGCGTCTTTGGCTTTGTAAGTATGTATTTTGAAAGACCACTCAGTATTTGGGTTTAGATCAATTAAAGCAACATCATGCAGCATGTTAGTTATGTCTTAATGAAGACATTAAAGGGATAATTCTTAAATAAATAAATACTAGCATCCTGCATCTCTGATTTGCCAGTTTCATCATAACAATTGAATTCTTGATATCAGGAATTCAAATTTTTACTAGTAACAAAGTAATTATTGATATCAAAAGGCAGTTGTAATCCGAAATAACCCATTGGCAATAGTGAAAATAAAATATACGGAGTATCTTAAATATATTTTAACTAGAGAGCTAGGGTATGATTCATGGAATATTATAATGAGATCAGGCTTTTCCCATATCTTCTTTTTAGAGTCAGTGAGGCGAAACGATGGAGAAAGAACATCCTACACAGAAAAGCCCCGCCCCCTTTATTTATTTTTTGAGTCATGAACAAAATGATATTATGGTCAGAAACTTTTTTTTTGTATATATATAAATATTTGTTATTGTTTTAAAACAGCATTTCATCCCGTTTCTTATTTATTGGCCACCATCCTTTGATGATTAAAGAGAAAACAAATGAAAAAGGCCCATTGGATTCAAACTCCACCATGTCTTAAACCATCTTGGTAGCAGAAACAAAAATCCCTGAAATTTAAAAAGGAATTAAATAATAATAATAATCATTAGGAAAAGAATTGGGCCCTGCATAAGAAGGCCCTAAAAAGACTAAACAATTGTGTATATACACATAACTATAAAAGATTATTTTGTATTATTCTGGGTCCATCTTAAAAAATATCTTTCAAAATTTGTTCCGATGACACTCACTGTCTCATGACATTAAATTTTGGGCAGATCAAAAATATATTTTTACATTCAATATTGACATTTTGGCCATTCTTAAGAGTTTAGTTCTAACCCTCATCCAACAATCATCAACTGGTTGGAATTAAGAGATAAAGTTTTCAGGTATCGAGCCCTCCAAAAAAAAGAGGTTGACAACCTCGCCCTTAAATTTTAGTCACAACAAAGTAACTAGTTGAATTAAATGGATAAACTTTATCTAAAATAAGTGACCACACATTTATTAAGTTTTTGCATGCTATTTCTAGGCACACATTAGGTCCAATACTTTAAACACAATGACAAAACTGACATTACCTGTTATATTGCTTCCCCAATTACAGAAAGTTCTCTACAGTCAACCACACTCACTCAACGACGATATCCACAGTTCACACTCTCGGTCAAAACCAAGGTATGCGTATTTATTGTTATAGAATTATTAAACATTACGCCAGTGGTTCTGAATTCCAATCTTGGGGACCCATAACACTACACATTCTGGATGTCTGTCTCATTTAACATGCTCTATTCGGTTTTTAAGGGGGTCTTCTATTATATGATGGTTGAATCCATGTAAAAGACCTCCCAAATGTGCAATGCAGGGTCTTCTAATCCTGGAGTTGAGAACCACTGCATTTGGCTTAGCAGGTTGGTGCAATGCATTCTGTGTGTGTGTGTGTGTGTGTGTGTGTTCGTGTGCCAGTGTGTTAATATCTAGTACCATGGATTTCAAAACCAGCTTACTGGACATTGAGAAGCAAAGCAAGGCTAAGGGTACAAACACTCCATTCAATGGAAGCATTATCAACCATCATCATGGAGGGATATGGGTGGCTGCACAGTGACACAAGCAGCACCGTTGATGACAACAATGACTTTATGGATGGTTTGTCCCATATCGATGAGCATGAATGTGTCACCATGGCAAGTGCTTCACATAGCAGTGAATCTGACACAGACTCAGACACAGATTCTGAACTGCATCCAAGTTCCCTGAATGATGACTTGGCAACCTGGGCTACAGAACATAAAATAACACATGTGGCACTAAATTCATTACTTAATATCCTCCGCAAGCACGATCTGAATTTGCCAAAAGATGCCAGGACACTATTAGGAACAGTGCGTTCAAATAGAACTGAAGTCCAAAACAAGGCTGGTGGCCAGTACTATCATTTTGGTCTACTGGAATCCATTTCGGGTGTACTCTACAACAACATGGACATTTTGCAGAACATGAGCAATCTGAAGCTCCAGGTGAGCATTGATGGTCTGCCTCTCTACAAGAGTTCAGCAACTCAATTCTGGCCCATTCTTGGAACTGTGCAAAATTTGGTGCAGGAGGAACCTGTGACAATAGGTTTATTTTGTGGTGACAGTAAACCTAGCTCACTGGATGAGTATCTTGAGGACTTCATCTGTGAAATAAAAGACTTAAGTCATGGTTTTGAATTTGAAGGACTCAAGTTAGCATTACAGCTTACCTCAATGGTTTGTGACGCACCTGCACATGCATTTCTGAAAAAAGTGAAAGGCCACGCAGGCTACCATGGATGCGAAAAAAAAGTGCATTCAGGATGGTGTGCACCTGGAGAACAGGATGACATTCCCTAGAACTGACATGCCTTTTAGAAACAATGACAACTTCAGAAATAAGACTGATCCAGATCACCACCATGGCACCTCACCTCTGGAAGAAACCTCCCTGGATATGGTCTCTGGATTCCCCCTTGATTACATGCACCTTGTGTGTCTTGGTGTCATGAGGCGGCTTCTCCACTTGTGGCTTCGACTGGGTCCTCTAACTTGCAGGCTGTCAGGATTTCAAGCCACTGTGCTGACAGAAAGGTTGGTTGGTGCCAAGAAAAATGTGCCTATGGAATTTGCGCGCAAACCAAGGGCAGTGAGGGAAATAGATCGATGGAAGGCGACTGAGTTTAGACAGTTTTTATTGTACACAGGCCCTGTTATGCTGAAAGACCTACTCAGCACAGAGGTGTACAAAAACTTCCTGCTGTTTTCTGTGGGAATCTTCATCTTGTGCAATAACAGCCTAATTGGTGATCACATCGACTATGCCAATGATATTCTGCGACTTTTTGTCACACACTTTGGACAGCTATATGGCCCCAAATTCCTGTCCTACAACGTCCACTGTCTTGTACATCTTGCAGAAGATGCAAAACACCATGGTGTCCTTGACAACTTCAGTGCTTTCCAGTACGAGGATCACCTTAACAAGCTGAAGAGACTCCTGCGGAAGCCTACATGTCCACTGAGTCAAATTGTGAGAAGGTTCTCAGAAATGCAAAGCTGTAGCAAAAAAAAGGAGAAAAACAACCCACCACTGCTCAGAAAACAACACACAGCTGGCCCTCTACCCGAATGTTTTCATGGATCTTCACAGTACAAAGAAATAAAAACATGCTCTTACACTCTGAAACTGGACCAGGCCAACAGTTTTGTTTACATTGATGGAAAAGTTGCAAAGCTGCAAAATATAATTTCAGCGAGGGATGGCGTTTATGTGGCCTACACTACCTTCAACAATCATGAACTTTTTTTTGATTATCCCCTTCCATCCTCAGCACTTGGTATTCATCTAGTTGATGGCATCTCAGGACCAACACATTTCTGCAAGTTTGAGAACATTGAGGCGAAAGCTTTCTTAATTCCTTATGACCGTACTTTTGTTTCAGTCCCTCTTTTACACACACACTAATTCTTATTTTTCCATTTTGGACTTGCTACATATATTTTGGGTAATTGAATCATGCATATGAACAACTGAAATGTAATAAGTATTGTTACACATTATGGGGCTCTAGGTTGTTGCAGCTAAAACAACAAAAAAACTACAAAAAAAACATGTTCCTGACAGTGGAGTTCGTCGGAGAAGGGAGTACCGGTCCTGTAGCAAAGTCCTGGTACTCAGATGGCCACTCATGGTGGCCTCCATACAAAGACTTGGACCGGTTACTGAAGAGCGTCAGGTCGATGGAGGCACCACAGCCAGATAAGGGTTGGACCAAGCATCAGGCCAGAATTCTACATGAGTCGGGTAAGCAGGTTAAACTACACTTTAAATAAACATTATTAAAACAGATGGCAAAATCACTAATACATGACATTCCATGGCTTAATGTTTTCATGAATTAAGATCACATACTTTGGTTCTTTCAGCATCTTTTGACAACATTTCCAAAAAATGGAAAAGGGCATGCTACACTTCTGACATCTCAGAATCTGAAGTTTCTATAAAAAGAATTCACAAGTAAGTTGTAAAAATGCATATTTCACTTTGAAAATAGATCAATAAAGAGCAATATTCAGTCTTCTGAAGCTATAAAAAGTTTATGTGAGTAACAGATACATTTAAGTTATTTACTTATAATCTTGAATTCAGCTCTAGCTTTCACATGTCATTCACAATTAGAAACCAGCTATGTTCAGTTTCTAATGTGTCATCAATTGACCCTTCGCAAAGACCCGCCACCCTTAGTTACTGTTGCTATGTCCGACAAGCCATGCCACTCTCATGCCACACATCATGTTCTCACACAGTAAAAAAATACATCGCTGAGCAAAGAGGAAACTGACAAAACACCGGCAGACAAGACAGAGCAGGTTACTTTAGGTATGAAACAAAGTCTCAGCTTTAAATAGTTTCATTTTTCAAACAATAAATAGCATTTTGTGGCTCTTTAATGTGTCGTGACAGATCACTGTAGTGCCTCAGTTCAAGCGGCACGTGAACTGATCACCTCTTCCTCTTTACTAGTTACACCATGAAATAAACATATATGAGCATCATAAGGTATCTTGTTTTAACACAGAAAGACGTCAATACAAAAATAGTTTTAATCCGCTCATTACTCTCTGGTCTGGTTTGTTTGTCGGACTAAAATCGCAGATTTTGCGTTATGATTGGTCAGATTGCCTGTCAATCAAACTTCCTGCGAAGGGTCAATTGTGCAATTTTCAAATACTGTTGTTTGTATTTTCTTTTTTTTTTAAATTATGTTTTGGCCTTTTCCTAACCTTCCAAAGTTATTGTACATTGTCAGAAGACTTGTATATAGACCACAGAAAGTAGTATGCACCCTTTTTGGAGTTTGAATTGGGAGAAGAAATTACATTGTATGTAAAAAAAATTATTTCAATTGACAAACATGCCAGTGTTATAACCTATATAATCCAGCTTTGTAAAATAATCCAATTCCCTGATTTTGCTCTTAGAAAGAAAATATTCTCATCAGATAATGAGCCTCATGATACCCCCCACAAAAAAAAGAAAATTAATAGAGAGAAAGCCCCACCTACACCAAAAGTCCCACCCGCACCAAAAGTTCCAACACCCCTAAAACACGTCAAGACAAAAGGTAAAAATACAATAAAACCAGTTAAATGACTGCTAGACATAAGAGTATGTAACTGCTGAGTGCAATTTTTTTCAGGTCCTGTTGTACGACCTCTGCTTACATCAAGCAAAGCAGTGAACTCTTTCAGCAATTGTGAGTTTTAAATTTAGAAAACTGATATTTATGGATGTTTTAAGCACTTTGTGCCATGCTCAAGAATGTTCCTTAACTATGGTCAAATCAATGTATTGCACAGTCTCTTGTGACTTGTTGGTTTACATCGTTCTTTTCTTTTTCAGCTTCACCCAATTCTATTGCTATTTTAACCGTTTGGACAGAACTACTATCATTACATTCATAACTTGAGGATTTACATACTAAGCATAATTTAATAATAAACATTTGATTGCTAATTAGAAGCAATAGCACTCTCAAACTTTAGTAAGGCTTTGTGTAGTACAAAATCTTGTTTTGTGAGGCAGACATAACACATCTACATACCAATTCTTTCAACAGCATTTGTTAATCACCACCAAAGGGCCATGGAAAAGCCACAGCAGGCCCGTTTTGAGACTTTCCCCAGCTGTCAAGGTAACGGGCTCTACATGAGTACTGTAAACACAATGTAAAAGTTGTAAATTTACAGCATTTGACAACTCAAAAGGCTGACTCCATAACAGGGTGGGTCAAGTTTCTGATCGCTGAATAGACGTCGCTGACATGCAGTTTGTGCACAATTATTATGCAAGTTGATATTCTGATCATATTTTTATTCTAAGTACATTTTACCAATTCAAAATCACATCAATCTCAATAACTACTAATAATTTATAAGCGTTATATAATTATTAAGAGTGCTGGAAGTAAAAAATGTTTTGTATTCAGGTGTGCAAAAATAAGCATTTTTTCTTTTACAGTTAAAATTGGCCAAAAAAGAGATTTAACTCACAATTTAAAGTTAAAAATTATTAAATGCCCAGGAGAAAGATGCAACACTATAACAATTGCAAAATTGAGGTGTGACCATTGGATAAGAAATACTCAATGGTGTAGCAGGGTCAAAAAAAACAGGTTGAGAAGAAAAGATATTAACTGTATAAGACTTTAGTAATTAAGGTGAAGGAATAGGTTTGAAACCACCAGGAACCCTTTAGTCTCCAGTGCCAGCACAAGTACAATATGTCAGGTTTTGAGTCTTTGCTAAGGTAAAGTCCTGAAAAATGATCCCCAAACAAGACGAAACACAAGCTGAAGTGTTGTACAACACATTAAGACCGGTTTTTAAAAGGCTTTATAAACATAGGTAGGTTGAGACTGGCTCTTGAAGGACCACCATCACATCCTCTCGTACCACTGTTTTAAGAATTTGTCTCCAGAATCTGGCAGTAAGTTTTGGGAGTTCATTTTAAGTTTCTCTCTTACCCTGAAAGGTCAGTCTTGCTCATTGTTAGTAGCAGCTCACACCACGACTCCCTCGTCACCGTTGCTGTCATCTGACTTGAACTGGTGGTGGTACCTCAAGAGTCACTCTTAACCTATCTATATCCAATCCATAAAACTTTTTAAAAATCAGTCCTCATTTGTTTATGACACTTCAGCTTGTGGTTATGTGATATGGTTTGTAATTGGTAAAATGTACTTGGAATTTTTTTTTATCAGATATATGCATGCGTAATAATTATGCACACACTGTAGATGTTAAGTCATGTGCTTTTTCTGCCTAATGTCAGAAGTTTGCAAGACTCTTTAATGAATGAAAACCAGCCATTAAAATGAAAATGTCATGCAAAATTACAAACAAAATTTACCAGTTCCATCATTCTCAGCTCCAGATATTCCCATGAGCTTCTCCCAGGCAGACGAGCCACAGGACGCTTGGGGTGAACACTCACCTGACATTCAAGGTAAAAAGCATTAATTAGTATACGGACGAAATCAAAAACACATTCATTGCCAATGAGTCACAGCCTAAGACAAGATAATACAACATTTTTTCTGAATAATTAGAGAACACATTCTCTGTCCTGAGACTCTCTCAAGACCAAAGACCATCAACCACACATCAAGGAAGAATGCAGAGTAAGTAAAAAAATAAATAAAAACATCTGTCAATTTTAGTCATTACTGGGGTATCACTTAAGAGCCCTTGAGCCAGATTTACTAAACAGGGCAAATTAGCATCAGAGCGCAATTCCATAAAAGCGCAGATGGGAGGGAAAATTCTGCGTGTGATTTACTGACAATGCACACATTAAAGAACAGACGCAGCCAGATCATTTCCACAATGACCAGTGCAATCTACCAAGAGCAGCGCAAATTACCGCCTGCTTTAAGATATGCCTTTTTTGGGCATTAAAAATGGAGCAAATACCAGTAATTTGACGAGCACAAACGTTATTAAATCGCATTGCGTGATTCATTTTAATACTCTCCTCCCATAAATTTTGCGTCTGAAAGGAAAACTCCTACAAATGCATATTCAATAAGGTCAGACGCAAAAACAACTGTGTCCACGCCTTTTCAGTGCTAATTCTTTACTGCGCCTCTTTAGTAAATCCTGACAGTTCTATTTTAATGCCAAAAGACGGTTTGCACTGGCACAAGCTGTTAGTAAATCTAGTCCATAGTGTATCAGTTTCATGCACTGTCATGGTAGCAAATGCAACTTACCAACTTCACCTTTCTCAGCTCCAGTTGTTCCAGTGAGCTTGTCAAATGAAAATGAGCAAGAGGATGCTTGGGGTGAACACCCATCTAACTTTCAAGGTAAAAGAACATTCATAAAAACACATGCAGGAAACACACACTGCAAATTAATAACACTAGGTAATTTTCTGTACAATCCATCAGAGGACACAATCTCTGAACTGAGACCCTCAAGTACCCACCAGGCAAGAACAAAAAGTAAGTAATTTGTATTTTTTAATGGGCAGTTGCAGAGTGAATTATTATTTATGCACATCTAGCTGTGGATTATCCCACTTATACCAATGTCAATTGTCAGCATTAACAAGTTAAAACTGTCATTGATGTAATCAAACTGGACAGATAAATATGATGGTTAGTTACAGCCATTATCTCCACACCACAAGAAGTCGGCTATTTTTGATTTAGTCTAACTCGTGTCACCCGAAGTACAACAACTCAGGGGCATGTGCCAATTTCCACTAATAATTACTAGACCAATTAAATTCTTCAGACCAATTAATTTGGGGTTATTCAGTTTTACTTTCCCTAAATTTAGTTTTGTTTTTTTACTATTCTGGATCCTGTGATTTACAGTTTAATCCAGTTTAATCATGGAAACGACGTGCAATCAAATGGATATAGTTAAAAGTTTTTAAACATTAAAATAAAATTGTTTTAGGCTGATGATACACAGGGGCAACCTTTTTGAGCTATGTTGCTTGGGCACTTTCCCGTTGAGAATGGGTAACACATTTCTATTTGGATACTTTTAGATTGGTTGTGAGCCCTGTGTCTCACTTGGTTGCCTCTTGACAGCAACGTTGCCCAAAAAGTTGCCCTGTGTATCATCAGCCTAAGGCTTTAAGCATGTAGCCATATCTTTAGCAACATAATTTTTATCACATTTAAGAGCTTTTTGTGCTTGCAGGTGCTTCAGGTGTGAGACGATGGAGTTGCATCACTAATCAATGTACACGTACGTTAAATTGAAGTGCTAAATTTGTAAATTATACATTTTATAGTTTAATAAAAATACTCTCCCAGATAAACCTACTGTGTTGCAGCTGTTGAGAGGGCAATTCTGGAGGCACTTAATGAACTGGACATGAAGATCAATCATCTGAATTCAGTGGTCCAGTCCCTTGCAGCTAACAGCCGTTCCAGTGCTCCAGTGCTGGTGGTGGACAGTGAGGATGATGTCTTTCCTCTCACAACCATGGAGGAACTATACAAACTGGAAAGACAATTATCAGAAAAAGCAATGATGCAAAAGATGGTAAAAATCATTGACATTTGTAGGTTTAACAGTTGTAGTGAAGTAAATAATGTCTATTATATACCCGGTTTCACAGACAAGGCTTAAAGATAGTCCCAGACTAAAATGCAAGTGTGAGCTGTTTTAACTGAAAATAACTTGCAATGACATTCCTTACAACTGTTTTGTCTCAAGATGCACACAGCATTTTTTCTACCCGGCACCCCCCCCCCAAAACTAAGACCTATAGTCCTGACTTAAACTAATCCCTGTCCAGAGCTCAGTAGTAATTGATTACATGTAATCTGGATTACGTAAATAGATTCCAAAGATTAAAATTAAAATGACTTGTAATTAGATTAAATTACATTTTATAATACTCGTAATCAGACTACAGTTACTTTTTTATGGATTACATGATTAAATATTATTTACATAATAGCAATAGATTATTCAGAATTTAATTTTCCCCCCTAATTCCTCTTTTTCATTTTTGAAGTTTTCATTTCTAAAATAGCCGGCTGCTCTTACAGTATACATCAGAAGTCTTCGGTGTTTGTGGACATTCACACAGAGATATTCATGTTTTTTGTAGTTACATTTAGTTTTTTTTTATAATCAAGTATCACATCTGTATGTTCATTGGTTCTCTGACATTGGTTATAATCACATGACATGCAGGTAAACAAGTAAAATATTGATATTTTTTTAGTAAGTTTTTTTTAATTGATTTTAAAACGCTTTATTTTAATTTAACATTTTATTATTATTAGCTTTTCATTAAACTCATAAGCCCCCTACAGTTCCTTCACAAACACCAGTTTGGGAAACCTTGACATAATATAATGTTTAATGCACTTCATGCTATTAATAACAACAATTAAAATATATTTACTTACTCTTTGTATTTTTATGTCCATATGGTACAATATTGTCCTATTTAAATCAATACGATAGACGAGTTAGGTCAAAAGTAATCTAAAAGTAGTCTGATTACATGATTTAAAATGTGTAATGTAATGGGTTTCATTGCTAACTATAATTTTTTTCATGTAATTTGGAATCAGTAACAGATTACAATGTGTAAGTAATCTACCCAGCTCTGTCCCTGTCTGTGAAACAGGACCATAATGTTTGTGCTTTGTAATGTTTTGAAATTACCTCTTTTTTTTAAGGTGAACAGGTTATCCATCAGCGGAGGACATACACTGAAGAAAACCATATGGAGAATATGCTCCAAGGTTTTCGGTCCTGTAGCCAAACAACTGAACTGGTGTGGAAGGGGAGAAAAGCGAGGGATCAGGAAAACAAATATAGGAGCACTCCTAATAGGTACGTCCAAAATGTGTTCCAATGTACAGTGTATGGTAACACTTTACATTAAGGTTCATTAGTTAACATTAGTTAACTACATTAGTTCAAATTAACTAAGAATTAACAATACTTCTACATCATTTATTAATCTTAGTTAATGTTAATTTCAGCATTTATCAATGCAATATTAAAACCATAAGTTGTTCGTTAACATTGGATAATGCACTGTGAATTAACATGAACAAACAATGAACGCCTGTATTTTTATTAACAAACATTAACTAAGATCAATAAATAGTGTAACAAACGTGTTGTTCATTGTTCGCTAATGCTAGTTAATGCATTAACTAATGTTAACAAATGACACCATATTGTAAAGTGTAACCAGTGCATGCAATAATTTTATAGATGCAACTGTGTCCATACAGCTCCATTAAAGCGTGATTACTCCTCGTGAGCTTTTCATACAGATTTAGGCCTACATATATATATATATATTATGCATGTGCCTAACAGCAGATACATGACGTTTAAACAGTGTAAAATGTTGTTTCATACACACAAGAGCGTTTTAGAAATGGAAACTTTTGTTTTAACATTAACAATTAGGCTAAGTGTCGAAGAACTGTTGATGAACCACAAAATCAGCTGTTACCACGACTTGATTAAACCACAGAAACTTTCAATTAATACTCAAAATGAAATTAATACTTTATCTGTTCAATTTACTTTATATAAAATCAAATATATATTTGGCTGACCACCACACATATTAATGACAATGAATCAGGCTACGCACCTCAGTTTTCCCGCGGCGATGTCTTCACGTGCGATGTGTTGATCTTTGGAAGCACACGCGCAGTAGTGATGAGGAGTCGACTCCAAAAGAGTCGATTCCTTGAATCTGACCAGCCCAGTTTTCGAAGTAGACTTAATATAAAATTATTAATATTCGACTGTGTCTTCACTAATTTGGGAGTCACTCTAAAGAACCTGAAACCGATTACGAGAGACAATAGCGAAGTTTTAAGTTTTTATGACTGAAGCAGAATTTCAGCACCACTGGAAATGAACAGTGACCAATCAAATAGAAAGCACAGACATGAAACTTCATACTTGTGTTATATTACATCCTAAAACGCTGACTGGCATTAAAAACAGTCGACAAGCATTAACTGCACATCAATTCTTTATATTAATTAGATTGTATTAACATAGGCTAATCATTCTCAGGTAGTAACTCGACCCTCGGGATCATATGAACAATTAAATAGACGTATGAGACGAAAAAAATGTCTTATTTTACATTATTTTGCGCAGTTAATGCATAATTATTAAATGGATTTGTTTGGATCGGCATGCACTTTATCTGTAGAAGCTCGAAAAATGTGCTGTCATGACTAATTCGCGATCATTTAATTGATACTGACACACTGTGAAGGACGGATGTTGCAAACATTTTTTATGCTTTGCTTATCATTGTCTAAATTAAAACCTATTTTGCGTATTTTAACCAATAAGTGAAAAAAGTTTTATTTGTTAAACTTATTCTAGTTTGACCTTTTTAACATACAGGAGCAGCTATGAAGAATCCCGTGCTTCCGTCGCCAACTGAAGCAGAGGCTGAGAAACATATTAAAGATTATCTCCGCTTGGCCCCAGGGAGAATGCCGTCTTAATCAACTTGCTTTTTGCTGTTTGCTTGTTTGTTTCAGGATTAAAACAACAACAACAACAATAATAATAATAATAATAATATAACAAATGACTGCTTATTTTCATTCACTGTTAATAAAATTATACAAATCATTCAACAGCATGTTTTGTTCTTTCATTCTGAGTGGAAAATACTCGGGTTTAGTTCTCATACTTATCATATATGTGTAGACGCATGTATAATCAGTGTAACTGCAGCTGTTATCAATAGCAGTAAATATGAAGGAACGGCTAAAACGTATAATTAAGAACGACGTCTATGCGATGTAAATCAGATGTCTAATAGACGTAACATTCTAATATTTAACGTCTGTAATACGTCCACCGGATGTCGCTGGAACGTCGGAAAAGGACGTCTATGCGACGTCTTCCAGATGAGCAAAAGCCCTAAAAAATACGTCTCCCAGACGCAAACGCACAAATCGCACAGACGTCCCCGCGACGTACCTGTGCTATCTGGGCAGTAGCAGCCATTATGAAAAGTACAGTTTTCAATTTTTTCGATACTACTCCTTCAAATTTTGCTCAATTCTTACAAAAATTGGCTGTACATTTTTACAGTAGACTGAGCCGTATAGAAATTAAGGAACAGATTGTTTTATTTATTTTTGTTCAAAAGTTATGATGTCATTAACTTAACGAGGTTGACCCAAAATTGGTTCAGAGGCAACATCTCTGCAAAACTTTGATCAAATGAAACAAAAATGGGTATGCTTCATCGAAAACCATGATATGAGAGTTTATGCCAAATTTGGGAACAGCACCACCTACAAGTCATGAGACCTATAGAATACATTTTTGCTAATAACCTTTGAATGGTTTGTCAAAAAATCATGGTATTGGGGTCTATAGATTCCTTGTATCATGCCAGCATCGGACGAACCATCAGGCCAATTTTTGAACAAACAAGATCAGCACAAAAATCAGTAGGTACCTGAGAAGTTTAAACACAGTGCCACCTAGTTTTCCAGAGAAATAACGAGTTTTGCAAAAACGCTTATGACATTTGAAAACATTGTCCAAATTTAACTTTCTCTGTGTCAATACATTCCTTGGCTTTTGCAGATTCTGACGATGTCTCATTTTTAATTTTCCTCCATTTTGAAGTAAGTGAAAAACTGTTTCTTCACTACTCCTCCTACAAATGTTGTCCAAATTTGTCCAAAATGTGATCAGATTATATTGGACCAAGCCACACAGAAATGTCTGGATGGATTTTTGATATTTGATACAGTTCCTGAGAAATACCTCCCCAAAGTTGACTGTGCCTGTGTTTGTTGACTTATGCTAGTTAACATAACAAGCTAATTGAGTAATATGCTAGTCAGTTTCCATTCTTTGTAATGTGGCTCTTCAGCTATTAGGTTAACCATAAGCTACATCAGTAATAAGTTAGCTTAGCATGCTAATGTGGTCAAAATGCTAAATAATGCTTTTGTATGATAATTCTTACACTGAACGCTCTCCTTGGCAGCTGTTTGAATGTGCACCAACTAAGTGGCATACTCTGCTAAGCCACTGGCCCCAAATCTTTCAGGTCATGGGTTCAAATACAGTGTGGCACATACCATGCGTTTTATATACAAAAATACTAAAAGTGTTTTGTGCTTTTGAGATGCACATTGTAGAGCTTCCATACTGTTCAGTGTGATGTGCTTTGATGAAATTGGTGTAATTGTTATGCTTGCTGTAAATGCTGTGCTTTCTCTGCTTGCTGCACTTGTTGTGGTTGCTACACTTGCTGCACCTTCAGTGCTTGGCCCCGTATTGCTGCTAGAAGCTATGTTTGCAGTTAATGTCATCTAATGCCGAGTTCGCACTGCATGGTTTTAGCCCCGATTTTCACTCTCTGACAGGTTCATCACTAATGCTCAATTTGCACTTAATTGCTTCCCCCTCGTAGCCCCAACATTTGAATGGCTGCTGTAGCTTCTGTGGGATTTTCTATGCCAGGGTTCCTCAAAACTTGTCCTGGAGGAACAAAGTGCTGCAGACTTTAGCTCCAACCCTGATCAAACCTGTCATTTTCTAATGATCCTGAAGACAATAGGTGTGTTCGACTTGAAGCACCGCTACAGACAGCAGTCAACGAGAGTAGCCGCTTGCAGTCGGGGACAGAATTGAAAGCGGAGACGTCAAGTCAGACACTTTCTGCTCCTGGTAGTGACGCTCTCGTGGTGTTTGCATACTCTATCACAGATTAAGTGAATAACATGCAATACTTGTCAAATACACAGACGTTTCAGAAACGTTTTCATGAGCAACAGAAATACTTTTTTATACTGCTTAATACAGTGCCATATGTTCAAGAGTAAAGTTCAACATAAATTGAAATCCATTCAAATACCAATAAAGTGGGGGTAAATATGTTTTTATCAGTGGTTTTTGATAAACGTGACTCAATATAACATTGCGACTACAGTAAAAAAGCTTTTACTGTTATAAAAACAGATTTGTGAGCATTATTGGAATTTAAGATGTATGAATAAGCCTGAAACACACATCATCGTTGTCATGTGGTGAATTTGTCTTCATCAAAGCTCCTGCAACCGCTCTACTGAAACTGCACTGGCTGAGTTAGCCAGCTGCTCTCAAGAGGGCTATCGCGGTACTTTGATGCCACATTTGACAGTGACATGGCGTCGGGCAACATTTCTAACCAGCATGCACTGCTTCAAGTCATCCGCCGATCGGTCTGCGCAGCGCTGCATGAAGTCAAACCCACTACTGCTTACATGCTCTGTGTCTTGATTAGGATTTAAGCTAACTCTGGCAGAGCAAGTGGGATCTTGGGGGCCAATTTGACGATGCCTGTTCTAAGCCCAATTATCATTTTGGGGAAAATGCTTCATTTATTATTATATGTATACTTGAATAAAAAATTTACATGGTTTCATACATTTATCAAAGTAGTTTTCCTTTATCATCACTAGAAAAACCTTGGGTTTATCTGCAGTTGCTGTTGTTGAAATATATATGCTTTTTTAATATTTTCAGTCTTTATTCTCCTCATACTGTGTAACAAATAATCCTAGGAGGTAGATGTATATAAAACTAAATGTTTCTTTAATAACTAATAAACAAGGACCATGTGCAACGGGAACTGGGAAGTAATGCATACAGGAGCAGGCCGAGAGGGAGATATAATATATCATTCACCTTAAAGGGGTCATTGGATGCCCATTTTGCACAAGTTGATATGATTCTATAGGGTCTTAATGAAAAGTCTATAATATACTTTGGTTAAAATTTCTAAATTTTAGTGTAAAAAACACCCTTTTTACCCTGTCAAAAACAGCTCTTTTCCGAGCAAGCCGTTTCATGCCTTTCCCTTTAAATGTTAATGAGCTCTGCTGACCCCTCCCCTCTCTTCCGTGGGGTGACGAGCCGTTCTCTGAGGGACTGTTTACTTTAGCTTCATTCATTGTGAAACTTGCTAATTAGTACATTATTAGTAAAGGCGATTTGCAAAATTCATTAAAAAAATTCATTTGATTGTTATCAAAAAATGTCGCTTTATCTTTATCGCTATTCAGAAGCAGACGCTGCTCATCTTTCTTCGTATTTATCTTATCAAGTTCATCTTTCTCAATTGTTGCAGTCCAGACAATGTTGCAGTCCAGACAATTATCCTCATCTCTAGTGAGAGTCATTTCAAGATCATTCTCCAGGTGCATCTTGACCTTGAAGAAATTTGGGACAGTATTCCTTCTGAGTGTGATCCCTTCTTTGGGATGGACAGAGGCACCAGGAACATCAAGAATGTGTGGCGTTTTCATTCGAAATGGCCTGTCAGGTCTGGGGTGCATGATCGAATAACTTGACTTTTCAATCTTCTCAACCTTTTCTTTTGCACGAGCATCAAATGGAAAAAGGTAGACATGTAGAATGAGAGGAGCTTTAGAGCGCATGTAGAGAAGAAGATCGCAGTGTTCATCCCACTGCATTATCCAACTTATAATTAAAGTTTTAAGAGAGAATGATGGTTGGACAATTTTAGCATGAAATCGGGTCAGCTGCACAGACTCTACATATATTCCCTCATCTTTTACACTGAGGACTTTCACAGCATCCTTGAGAGAGGGGTCAGAATGTCCTAAACAGACATAATGGGGCAGATGAACTTCTTCCAGTTTCCCTGAGATCACCATCACATCAATCACTGGACCGATTCGGTTGCACTGCAGATGCTCCAGCTCTGTGTTGAGGAACCGCCCGTCTACAACATGATACTGAAAGGTGACCTCACAGTCACAGACCCATCGCATTCTGGTCCTGATACACTCGTAGCGGCCTGGGACAGTGCTGACCCTAAACTTCGACATGGCTTCATGTGTATGGGTCGACGGCTCAATCTGAACCCACTGATCAGAATCAACTATATTGATGCAAGACTGACAGGTCAGCAGTGGCTGAATATTGAGCTCAGAAGGTTTGGGGTTGGAGAACCTGTAGAAGAGGTAAAGAATAAATAGTGAGAAGTTTGGATATAAACATTATTAGCACTTAAGTTTTTTACCAAGGCTAGTCTGCTATTGTTGATGATAATTCAAATCAGTGACATACGAATAACCAAGGAAAACTCTAATGAAAATCTGTCTAGACTCGCACAAGGACATTAGCCTCTGATGGAAACAAGCTAACTGAGAAATACATGCCGTTAACAAATATTCACATACATATAATCAATGCATACAGTTTGACGGCTGTTAAGGATAATTTATTGTCTTTATTGGCAGTTATTGTGTACCCTTTGCTCATATGCTGAGACACACACATGCACAAATTGAGATAAAGAAAGCAAAATGTACTCATGAATCCAACCATAAAAGAAATATTTATGTGTGATAACTCACCCGGTTATGTGTGTATCTCTCTTGTTTCTAACAGGAGGCTCCTTATAAAGGCTGTTAATGTCATACAGAGACACTGAGGAGTTCAAATAATAAACCCCAAATCCAGCATAGAGAGGTTCAGTGAATGTGTTGTTAAATGTGTGTAAGAGTGCGAGTTTGTGTGTGTCAGAGACACTGTAGAAGGACAGAGTGCCGGCCGACATGTCCAAATACACTCCTACTCTATTAGAGCAGCATGAAGGAGCAGATATGTCAGTTGAATTGTTATTGTGACGGGCAGTGAACTTGGCTTCAGTGCACAACAGGCTCCAGGAGATGTTATTGCGTCCAAACATACAGTCACGACTACTTCCCTTCCTGACGATTCCTTTATATGTCACTGATATAACAGCCTCAACTCCACTCCATTCAGCCTCCCAGTAACAGCGTCCAGACAGACTCTCTCTACACAGAACCTGAGGACACTCAAATCTCTCTGGATGATCAGGATATAACTGATCCTCTTTCACATGTATCACCTTTTTGTTCTCCTCGGAGACTGAGTTAGGTTTGTGGTTTGGATCAGTGTCGAGAAAGGAAAACAGGGCCATGAACACAAAGAAAGGGACGTTTTTATAACACAACACCAGGTCACTGAAGTGTGTGTGTGTGTGGTAGAAGTACATTTTCTAGTAAGCACTATCCAGTTGAACACTAGATGCTGCGCTGCTACGTGGTTAATTCAATATATAGCGGAAAACGAGAGCATCAGTGTGGCGAATATGTTGTTTACGGCGAAACTGAAACCAAGCCGTTCACACACAACACATATTTATCACATTTTCTAGAGGGACATCTATCAACGTTGCACTCACATCTCGGCACGAGAGCGGCATGTTCAGAAAGCCATGTAAAATTATTGTAAGTTCAACTTTTAAAAAAACATGTCTCAAGACTTTATGGAGGTTTTTCCCCATCACAATGTATCATGTATTTAAATGAAGAAAGTAGCCTACTTTTTGTGATTGGTTTTCGGTCCTTGGTATTAAACTATACATACATGCATGGTGCTGTTTTTGTTTCTAATTGTTTAAGCAACTTAAATAATTATATATGGTTTATAAACATTATTGAAACATTATGCACTTTTTTTCAAAGATAGTTGTTATTTTATTACGCTTTGAAGAAACGTGCATAATATTTTGCTCTATGCGCCCTCTTGTGGCCTCAGGAGAAGCCTGTGTTTCATAACCATACAAATTTCATGTATGGTCATGAAATTTGGATTCATATATTTTTATATGTAGCTAAAAGTTCTTGAGCTACTTAAAGTGTTGCTGCTCAAGAAACATTTATTATCAACATTGAAAACAGTTGTACTTTTTTTTTCGGGATTCTTGAATAGAAAGTTCAAAAGAACTGTTTATTTGAAATAGAAATCTTGTGTAATATTATAAATGTCTTTACTGTCATCTGAGATGCGTAAAGTGTTAATGGATAATTTGTGTTCACTGCATTTGTCACGTATGATGATATCAAAGGGAAACGCTGTATGCAATCGATTGACTACTTGTACAGGGTGTGTATTGTGACAGTTTAATGTGTTATTAAAAAATCTTACATTTTACAGTTTTCTAAATAGTTGATTAGCGGGAAAGCAAATTGACCGTTATAGGTGGTCTTTAGATTCCAAATCCAGGTGTGAAAACTTGTTGCATCTTTTCCAAAAAGACTCATGGCTTTATTAGATCAAAAGGGTGCTTTTAAATACTGAGCAAAGGGTCTGAATAGTTAGGACTATGTGATATTTCAGTTTTTATTTTTTTTTAAAAATCTGCAAAAATGTCAACAACTCTTGTGTTTTTCTGTCAATATGGGGTGATGTGTGTACATTAATGAGGGAAAAAAAAATAACTTAAATGATTTAACAAATGGCTGCAATATAAACAAAGAGTGAAAAATTTAAGGGGGAATACTTTCAGTACAAACTGGATATATGAAAACACATCACCCGAGTTCCCTCCTATAAGGTACATGTCTTTTGGGAGTCACTGAGGTGAGATAATCTATAGGCTTCTAAAACTCCATATGACATGAACTCCATCACTATCCCACCAACAGTTTTGACAAGCAACTCCCAATAAATTCAAGCAATGAATATTATCAGCCCTATTCAGAGCCATTTGAGAAGAGGGTGATTTTATTAGCGATACACACAGCCAACTGGCATCTATTAATGCCAAAGGCCTTTACAAGTTTCTGACAGCCAATTAGGCCGAAAAACGTTGCTATAAACAACAGTAAACAATTTCCTCTTTGACAAAATAAAAACAGCAAAGAAGAAGGTGTTACAGCGATTCTTAGGGAACCTCAAACCCCCTGGTCTGAGCCAAACTGGTGCTGATAACAGTACCATTCAGAGGAGCTTTGCTTGCGGAATAGCCTTTATTTCGTGATGTCACTAAAATGGACATAATCCACTCTTGGCAAAGACACTCTGCCAACACTCAATGGGCCTTTGTCTTTCTGAA
Organism: Sinocyclocheilus anophthalmus; assembly: GCA_018155175.1. NCBI lineage: Eukaryota > Metazoa > Chordata > Actinopteri > Cypriniformes > Cyprinidae > Sinocyclocheilus > Sinocyclocheilus anophthalmus. The sequence continues at coordinate 10,699 of JADLZN010008496.1, read as the reverse complement.
GATAGTTTGCCCATTTGTAACAGATTCACATCCAGTATGCCAGTCTGTATCGTGTCTGAAGCCCTCACACTCTTCAGCACAACTGAGAACAACTCTCATGGGAAGGAACCATCAGGTTCATTGCATCAATTGCATGTTTGTTAAATAACCTTATACTTGATATTCATTCAATGAACTGTTAAGCGACTATGTTATTTTTTCCTGGAAATTATCAATTAGAATAGACATTACAGGAATAAACCAACTATTCCTGTTAGATATACTGATTTTTTAACCAGGTTAAATACTTTTTAAACAACACACTGAGCCTACTCTTGGGTGCGAACAGATTAATCAAGTTTATAAATTTATGCTTAATCTGAAAGGACTAAGTCGATTGGTAAATGCACTAGCTGATATGGTGGTTATCTTTGACTTGCATACCTAGTGGTGTGGATGCAGCATGTGAAAAGCAGTTTTCTGATGCCATTGTAGATTCTGACTATTCAAAGTCAACCAAGAGTGGTTAATATATTCAGAGTGAAAGTGTCAAAATATAGGGATCACCTAGATAAAATGAGCAGTTTTTGTCTAGTCATGTGACTTCAACATGGCTGCCCCCATGAGGGCGAACTGGAAAAATTTCCAAATTTTTGTGATTAATGTAGACTGTTTAATGCAATAAAAAGTAATGCAATTAATCTGTTAAAATATTAGTTTAAAGATTCTGCATTACTGTTTAACATGTTTAATTGAACATTGAACATTTAATTAATGTTTTAAGCATTCATTTAATGATTTTGCTATACTTTGATACTGTGATAATTGCAATAATGTGATTAATCACAGAAAACTGTGCAGTTAATTAGTGCACCTTTTTAAAATGATTCACAGCTCTAATTTTTATATATTGAATTACTATCACTCACTGTACCTACAGGAAGTATATAGAGGAGATTTCCTTATGAAAACATCAAGTGGAAAAAAAAAATCATAGATCAATCACTGAAACAGAATCACTGTATAGCACTAAAGTTCACAAGTACTGATCTACAAATTCACTATTCTTACTACATGTTTTCTCATCTATAAAAAAAAAACACTTACCAAGCCCGTTTGCCACGGGGCTTATGTTCCTGCCAGCAATCACCCGCTACAGACTCACTGCATTTATGTTGAAAAAGCAGCACTCCAGAAACAATGGGCTTTTTCTCAGAGACAGAGAGAATCCAAACAAGTCTCTCGTATTAGAACATTCTCAGACTGGTTGAATGCTGTAGTTAATGCTAAATGTTCCCATCATCTTCAGCCTTCATTCGTCATGTATTCTGGTTGTATTGGCTCAGATGGCAGCACTTCCGTAAGCACTTGTTGCAGTATGCAGCAAAGAGGCTGTGAAACTACAGTATGATTCACCTGCATAATAACTGCCCTCAAAAAAGAGAGAGAGAGAGCGAGTGAGAGGTGGGCTGATGGGAAAACACTGGAAAGGAATTAATGTAATCATGATGGATAAAGCTGAGAAAACTAACCCAGAAGACAGGAAAGAATCCTACCAAGGATACAACCCATTCACCTCTCAAATACATTTTCTCTTGCCTAAAATAAATTTCTTTCTGAACCCTGAGATTATCTTTATACTTAAAATAATATCCTCCTCAGCTGAAAATATGCATAATGTTTTTGGACCAAGAATATCTTTCAGAATCCATTGCACTAAGAAGCCATTGCTTATTTTCACAGAGATGTCCTTCAACGATCCCATTCTTCTACGTTCCAAAAACAAGTGAGCTATCTATGGACGCAGCATTTTAAGATATCATAGACATGTTCCTGAAGTGCGGGCTGTTACAAAAAAATAGGTAACTGCCCTCCAAGATACCACATTTGAGTCGAATTCTAAGGTACCAACTCAAGTTTTCTTTAAAACTAAGCCAATCCCAGATGACCTTGCAACAAGTTCAGTAAAATAACAAATGTAATGGGGGACAATGGGAGAACTAAGCTGATTATAAACAACTGCATTCATTACTGCAAGATACTGATAAAAAAAGGGAATGTGATTTTAGCATAGCAACATGCTAGCCTCAAACTCCATTGAAATCAATTACTAGTCGAGTCACCTTGTTTGAGCAGAGCCACTGATGTGGCGTGTGAAGATTTGGCAGAGTAGAAGGTTTCAACTCAGTCACTGATGAGTTTCCCTTACAGCTGGTCACTCCGAGTCACGTCGTGGTGACCGACGAATTGGGATATCGCTTCGATAGACCAATCTACTTCGAGTGTAAACTAAACGAGCCAATGCACATTGGCATGCGATTATTGCATCAGCTGCCGCTGATCACAGCGTGAGTATACATAGGCAGCAGATGCAGCGCATATTCAACTTTTCGCTTCGGAGCCGAGCAATCACAACCACGTCTGCGCTATATTTATTTCGAGAACTACGAGATCAGCACGCTCTCGGAAGCTTTCTGTGTTGGCGGGACTGCGCTTCAGCGGTGGTCGTTCCAGTGTCGAGTGGGTTGCGCACTTCAGGCTGCACTACCCCCTTTCGTGTTGCAAGCGGCCATCTCCCCTGTGCGCCTCAGCACTAAAAGAGCATTTCCTAAAAGAGCAAATTTCTCTAAAAGAGCTCCACGGGTGCGTCTTTATAAAGACGACGGATTGTCCTTATAAGGATGAAGTTCTGCACATGTGATGGTCACGATCGCTGCCCTCACGTTTCTGGGCTCAAGCACGCTGAGGTGGCCTGCGTGGATGAGTCATGTTCCCTTGCGGAAGAGACATCTCAGAGCTGCGAACTTCCATGCTTCGCTACTCGCAAGGGGGAAAGGAAGGTGCATTTCTTCCCGGAGGTGCATGAGGATCTCAACAGGTCGTGGACGGCACCTTTACTGCCGGAAACTGATTTGCTGGTTCCTCCTCCCTCACCACCCTCGAAGGTGGTGCAGCGAAGGGGTATTCGGCGATCCCGCCGGTGGAGCGGGCGGTAGTGATGCAATTGTGTCCTAAGTCTGCCTCCTCCTGGTGGGGAGACCCGGTACTTCCTTCCCGGGCGTGTAGGCATTTGTCTGATCTAACCGGCAGTGCCTATACGGGTTGCGGGGAAGCTGCTTCCGCCTTACATGCTATGACGTTACTGCAGGTTCATCAGGTCAAGGCACTGAAGGACCTGCACGAGGGAGGTCACGATCCGGAAGTTCTAAAAGAGCTCCAAACCACAACTGATCTCGCGCTCCGAGCGACGAAGATCACCGTGAGTTCTCTGGGTCGTGCGATGTCCACACTTGGTCCAGGAGAGTCAACTCTGGCTGTGTCTGGTCGACATGAGGGACACCAACAAAGTTCGGTTCCTCAATGCCCCTGTGTCTCAGACCGGCCTCTTCGGCGACGCAGTCGACAACATGGTCCAGCAGTTCTCGGCTGCACAGGAGGAGACCGAGGAGGTCAGACGTTCTGCCCCGGCGGGCAGCTGCTGCCTCCACCACGTCCGCCGGCTGCAGCGCCCCAGCCTGCTCATCACCGAGGGCGGCCCCCTGCGTCCGCCCCTGCTCCCGCACCACATCAACCAGCAGCCTTCAGCAAAGCGGCGTCGTGGAGCCGGGCGTGGCAAACCTGCCGGCAAGCAGAGAAGCAAGCGGCCTTGAGACAGGCGACCCAGAGATGGAGGGATCCGCCAATCACAACAGACTCGGCCATCTGACCAATCAGAACAGAGTAGGCTCATAGAAAGGAGGGTTTTAGAGAGAGACTGATCTTTTGAATGAACTGCTTTGAAGAATCGTTCTTTGGACTAGCTGGAAAATGAGGTGATATGAAAGCATCTTCTGAGAAAATTAAAGTGTGTTTTGACCTTGCATGCATGCAACTTATTGTAGAGACTTCCCAAAACAATATCAGGAACCCAAAAATGGCATAATAGGGACATTTTAAATAACATTAAATCAATTAAGTGGCATCAGCAAAAGGAAATGAATTAAACAAATCTTTGTAAATTCTTTCTTTTGCTGTTTTGATGAACAACATTTTCATCCTCTACAAAAAGTACTGCTGAAATTTGCAGTAAATATGTGAACAGGCTGTGGGAAAACAGCATTCAGCATATGTGTTCCTACGATGAGAAAAAACAAATCTAAAAAGATCTGGATGTTCTGCACTTTTTGAAATATGTTTTCCTCCATGTAAACTCTCAAATTAGAATTGATAAAGTTTTCCAGTCAATTTCACAAGTATGCAAAAAAAAAGTTAAATAAAAAGGCTCTTTGGTTAATTCCAATGCTCCTGTTTACTCAAAAGGGACTTCTTTGTGTCGGCTTTGGCCTTTCCCTCCTCTCCCGTTCCAGTGATGTTCTTCCAACATAAAGTTTCCGGGTAGATCTTTCAATAACAAAGTGGATTTCTCAGCATTGCTTGGTAAGAACTGACCTCAGATGGCAAAAGATACCTAATTAGTAGTCATCTCAGTCAAACAAATGAAAACAAATCACTGTGTACTTTCCTTGGTCCACTCCTCTCATGAACAAGTCCCAAGGGAAAAGTTTTTTCAACAAAAAACAAACTTGTCTTAATGCTAACCTCTATGAGCGAAATATTGTACCCTCTCAAGAGTTATCGTTACCTTCATATTTAGAATAAGAAGACTTGAAATAAGCCTAGTACTTTACTGAATTATTCTGAGAATTTAAAGGAGATGTTTTGCTGAATGTGCTCACAGAAATAGATCATACAAAATGAAAATTCTGTAATTATTTGCCCATTTCAAACATGAATATGACATTCTTTCTTTCTATGGAACACGTCCAGCCATCAGTATCATATTAGCCAATCAGCCAATATAGCACTATCTTTAACCAAACCCTTGCCCTAAATCTACACCATATAGTAGAGAGGGCAACCACTGGTTGATAAAAATGTTGTTCCTGGCTCTAACCCTAACGTTTCTAAAAAGTTTGAGGCCACTGATTGGTCAATATGTATGTTATTCCAGGACCAACAAGGATGTTGATCTTGTGTAACACCGTATCCTAACCAGACATGGCAAATTGACAAGCATTTGAGAAGCACCTTGGGAAGTCTGATTCATTGTAATTAATTGGTTTGTTTGGACGCTTTGTATAAACGAACCCAATAAAAATGTGATTCATTTGAGCGGCTGCACACAAGTCCCTGTGCAGCATTTAGTCTTTTTTTCAGCAAAATATTTAGTCAAATGCTGCTGTTTGTCACTGTTTTCGACTTTTTTCGACTTTGTTATATAAATAAATGTATTATTTGTATTTTATGTGAATTTATCTGTAATCTGCTGCTGCCAACCTAATTATGGTCTTTGTTATTTTTAAAAACATTTTTAGTAGATTTTAGTGTAGCTAACAAAAACCAAAAAATAATATACATGACGACTACAGTTTAAACTATTGTTTGTTTGCTTGTTTGTGGTAATAAATTAATATTTTTATTCAGCTATTCAGATGCATTGAATTGATCAAAAACAACAGTAAAGACTTTGTTTAAAATAAGTTATTTTGAACTTTCTATTCACCAAAAAAATCCTGAAATATCATGGTTTCCACAAAAATATAAAGCAGCACAACTTTTTTCAACATTAATACATTGAATAAATAAGCAGCAAATCAGCATATTAGATTTATTTCTGAAGGATCATTTGACATTGAAGACTGGTGTAATGATACAGAAAATTCAGCTTTGCCATCACAGGCATAAATTACATTTTCAATTTATAAGCACAAATTGTAATAATATTTCCCAATATTACTGTTTTTTTTTTACTGTATTTTGGTCAAAGAAGTCCAGCTTAGGTGAGCAATTTATATATAAAACATTTAAACAAACGGATTCAATGAGTGATTGGTTTAATGATTTCTTTAACTACAATAATCTGTTTTAACTCGACTTGAAGGGCAAACTAGACACATAAATGATGATGAAAATACATATGTTTAAAAAGAAGATATAAAATGCCTTGGTTGTGGAAAGCATAACCTGTCTGACTTTCAACAGCATATAAGCTTAAATGGAGAGGTCTGTAAAGAATAAGATTAGCAACAGACCTCGCTGGGAGTTGACACACAACAGCGTCAAGGTGGGGAAAGATGAGCTTCAAGCACCACCGACTGTTACAAGTTTCCGAGCATTAAGGAATCATTAAGACCTCGCTAAGAGCTCAGCTTTTTTTTATCTGAGAATAATTGCAACATAAAGCTAAAGAGAGAGAGAGATGGATGATGATTAGTACGCGCTGACCGCAGCGAATATTGTTTCACTGCAGAGATTTATGGGCAAAACAAAGGTGCAGCGTGAATTTCCTCCTTCCGCACCACACAAGGAGAATACCAGAGGCATCCATTATGATGGCAGAAAATGCGAGTCTCTGGCTTGAGCTTTGGTTACTGTATCTAAGGATGGAGGCAGACCCAGCAGTCACTAATGTGTACGTTTATGAAGACAGATCTTCCTGAGTGCACACACCACCATCGCACAATCCACTGTAGATTGCCTGAATCTCAGGGAAGGAATTCTCTCTCATAAAAGTGCCAAACATGAGAGGAAACAGGGCGAGCCGTCCTGCGGCGGTTCTGCCCTTCCCACCTCCTCGCCGCAGCCTTCCATTCCAAAACAAACCGCCCCTCTCCGCCCCGGTTGGCCACAAAACTCACAAACCGGGATAAGAAGCTTAAATATCACCATCAGCCTATTAGCATGACCACCATGGTAAGTGTAAAAAAGTTTGAAAGAGTTTGACTAGTGTGTTGGTAAGTCAATGAAAATTGAAAATGTTCTTTTCTGCTGAAAAGACCAGGGTCATTTTGCATTAACTGCTAAGACTTAGTATTACAAGTTAGTCATCTGATTTTTTTTTTCTTTGTGACTGGGTCCTTTTTTAGATAAAAAAAACAAAAAAATCATGATAAAATTATCAGACCTGTGTACACACTCTACAGGTGCATCTCAATAAATTACAAAGTCGTGGAAAAGTTAATTGATTTCAGTAATTCAACTCAAATTGTGAAATTCTTGTATTAAATAAATTCAGTGCACACAGACTGAAGTAGTTTTAAGTCTTTGGTTCTTTTAATTTGATGATTTTGGCTCACATTTAACAAAAAACCCATCAATTCACTATATCAACAAATTAGAAAATGGTGACATGCCATTCAGTTAATCAACTCAAAACACTTGCAAAGGTTACCTGAGCCTTCAAAATGATCTCAGTTTGGTTCACTAGGCTACACAATCATGGGGAAGACTACTGATCTGACAGTTGTCCAGAAGACACTCATTGACACCCTTCACAAGGAGGGTAAACCACAAACATTCATTGCCAAAGAAGCTGGCTGTTCACAGAGTGTTGTATCCAAGCATGTTAACAGAAAGTGAGTGGAAGGAAAAAGTGTGGAAGAAAAACGTGCACAACCAACCGAGAGAACCGCAGCCGTATGAGGATTGTCAAGCAAAATCGATTCAAGAATTTGAGTGAACTTCAAAAATGAATGGACTGAGGCTGGGGTCAAGGAATCAAGAGCCACCACACACAGATGTGTCATGGAATTTGGCTACAGTTGTCGTAGTCATCTTGTTAAGCCACTCCTGAAACACAGACAACATCAGAGGCGTCTTACATGGGCTAAGGAAAAGAAGAACTGGACTGTTGCCCAGTGTCCTCTTTTCAGATGAGAGCAAGTTTTGTATTTCATTTGGAAACCAAGGTCCTAAAGTCTGGAGGAAGGGTGGAGAAGCTCATAGCCCAGTTGCTTGAAGTCCAGTGTTAAGTGTGGTGTTTTTGAAAACACTTCACTGCACCCGTTTTACCAAGACATTTTGGAGCACTTCATGCTTCCTTCTGCTGACCAGCTTTTTGAAGATGCTGATTTCATTTTCCAGCAGGATTTGGCACCTGCCCACACTGCCAAAAGCACCAAAAGCTGGTTAAATGACCATGGTGTTGGTGTGCTTGACTGGCCAGCAAACTCGGCTGACCTGAACCCCATGGAGAATCTATGGTGTATTGTCAAGAGGAAAATGAGAAACAAGAGACCAAAAATGCAGATGAACTGAAGGCCACTGCCAAAGAAACCTGAGCTTCCATACCACCTCAACAGTGCCACAAAATGATCACCTCCATGCCACACCGAACTGAGGCAGTAATTAAAGAAAAAGGAGACCCTACCAAGTATTGAGTACATGTACAGTAAATGAACATACTTTCCAGAAGGCCAACAATTCACTAAAAAATGTTTTTTTTATTGGTCTTATGAAGTATTCTAATTTGTTGAGCTAGTGAATGGGTGGGTTTTGTTAAATGTGAGCCCAAATCATTACAATTAAAAGAACCAAAGACTTAAACTACTTCTGTCTGTGTGCATTGAATTTATTTAATAAACGAGTTTCACAATTTGAGTTGGATTACTGAAATAAATTAACTTTTCCAAGACATTCTAATTTATTGAGATGCACCCTGGAGATATACTACTTGCAGTTGTTTACATTTATTTTGTTGTATTTAATTGTATTTATATTTTATTTGTACAGTGTGGTTTACATGTGGTTGTTGGAAGCAATAGAAAATAGTAATATAAATAATATTAATATATTTAATTTTAAATAATATTTTAACAAGGAAAATGGAATGTATATTTAAAGTACTAGTTCTTATACAATATATATATTGACTACTATTTAAGTAAAAGTTATAGTTAATAAAAAAAGAGTCACCTTATAAGTTATGGTGAAAAGTAAAATTGTAAAAGATACAAGTGCTAAATTCCACCTGAAAATTATTTGTAGCGACCCAACAATTACAGTTTTAAAAAATACAGAACAAGAACAGGTCGTTTGAATGCTACAGTCAGTTTGTCCATATTGAGCAAATCAAACTGGCACCAGGTAACAGTGGCATTAACCAGGATATTTGCTGAGTTACAGTGGGTAACAGAAAATAATCACCAAAATGTAAAATAAGCACCATTTTGCTTTGCAGCAGACATGAAGACAGCCACGTTGTTGGTTTTTAGTCAGCTGTATTACTCAGTGGCAATTATAAAAGCCAAGTGAAAGATATAAGAGCAAAAATGTCAGAAAAACTAAACCAAAACCAATCACTGAATTGAAAAACGGATCACCACCTTGTGTTAATTTGATGATTACCATTGTGGACTGCAGTCTTCAAGTCATTCTACATATTTTCAATGGGGTTTAAGTCTGGGCTTTGACTAGGCCATGCAAGAACATTCACCTTTTTCTACTTCAGCCACTGTGTGGTTAGTTTTGCTGTGTGCTTTGGGTCATTTTCATTTTGGAAGGTAAACCTTCTTCCCATTGAAAACTTTTTGGCAGAGGGCAGCAGATTATCCTCAAGAAATTGACTGCATTTTGCCCCATCCATTTTTCCTTCTATCCTGACAAGTGCTCCAGTCCCTGCTGCAGAGAAACATCCCCATAACAGGATCTTACCAGCTCCACGCTTTACTGGAGGAATGGTGTTATTTGGATTGTGAGCTGTATTGGATTTCTGCCAGAAATATCGTTTGGTGTTGAAGCCAAATAATTAAATTTTAGTCTCATCTGACCATAACACCTTTTTCCATGTGGCTTCAGAATCTTCAAGGTGTGTTTTGGCAAAGTTCAGTCGTGACTGCATGTGGCTTTTCTTGAGCAGTGTTTTTTCTCTTGCAACCCTCCGTTACAAGCCACATTGGTGGAGAATTTGTGATATTGTTGTCACATGCACACAATGACCACTCTTTGTCATAAATTCCTGCAACTGCTTCAGAGTTGCTGTAGGACTCTTGGTCGCCTCTCTGAACGGTTTCCTCTTGGCTCTTTCATCATCCAGTTTGGAGTGACATCCTGATCCAGGGAGGCTCTGTGTTGTACCAAATACATTCCACTTCTTAATAATAGACTTCACTGTGCTTAGGAACTGATAAAGCCAGTGAAAAGGTACAACATAGTTGATTGTTTGCTTCAGTTGCACTACCAAGGACTGAAATGCTCCAGGAAAGCTCTTTTTCATGGGAGCTCATCAAATAGGACCACTGTGCTCACAGTGACGGTCAATGGCTTTTTGGTGCCAGTGCGAAGGTGATTAGCTACACCAGATTGAGTTTACAAGTAATTTTTAGGAAGGAGGTGATCCTTTTTCCGACTCAGTGATTCTGTTTTTTTTTTTCTGACAAGTCGGTGTATATCTGTACCTGCTGTTATAAGTTGGCACTGAGTATTCTTCCAGCGGCGACAGTGGCGACTTGTAAAGAGAGCAGCACGAGATGACGCAGGCGAGGCTGACAGCTTGGTCCTTCAGGCTGCAAAAGAAAAGCAACAAAATGTGATAATTTTAAAGGGGGGTGATTATTTTCTATACCCACTGTACCATTATCTCTAGAGGAGTATGGTATTACAAGGTATGGTGAAAATGACCAAACTTTATTGCTCAGATGATGAACGATGAAGAGCTTTTATCATTAAGCCGCTGGATTTCTTTAAAAGGTAGGAATGAACAAACTGCCTGGAATTAGAACTCATTTTACTGAAGAGACGGATTTCCTTATCATAACCATCTGTGGGCAGAAAGGAAAAAGAAAACACAATGTGCGCCCAGATGATAAACATGAAATATGAAAAGAGAAAAGAACATTAGGAACGTAGAAAACACGCCGGGGCTGGCAAAACAACACAACTCTCCTTGTCAGCCATTTTAAGG